>CM032447.1:38168055-38516212 GCA_019049505.1 Pachyrhynchus sulphureomaculatus | reverse complement strand
AAATGAATGAACAACACAATTCAGTTCCGTATCCACAAAGAAATTATTAAAAGAGAAGCAGAATAGAGATTACTTATGGTCATAAACGAAGAGGTGTGCTAGCCTTTCTTTCTCGAGTGACAGAACACAAAATGAAATAATTTAAGAACGTTCCCAAGGAGCAGTCGTGCTCAACTTATAGAAAAATCCCTCCTGTGTAAACTACCATGCGTACAATAAAAAATAGTTAATGCACGGTGTGCTCTTTCGCCCCGTCCCATATGCGCAGAAATACAAAAATAATCCCATTACGTCGTTTTTTAGTGTTCTGTACGGAACACTTATAAGATGATTTCGGTGTCTGTCTGTCTGTCACACCCGATTTTCTATGAAACTATCTGTCATAGAAAGTTGAAATTTGGTAATAATATAGGAATTGATGGCCTTATCAGAGCCGTGTAGTTTTGAAAGTTAAATTTTGACTTAAGGGGTTAGTTGTGGGGGGTGAAATCGGAAGTGAAAAACAAATTTTTTTACTAGGTCATCGAGAAATATATATATATATATATATATATATATATATATATATATATATATATATATATATATATATATATAATGTAATACTTGTGCAAAATTTTCTTCTTGTATTATTTTTAAAAAATGGCGAAAAAAATCGCTGCCCCCCCCCTTATCTCGAAAAGTATTGATCAAAAAATTTTGAAAAAATTCTGGAATATTCTCCACCGCGTGTAGATTGAATGAAAATTATCACGAGTGCATTGCCTTTAATAATTTATCTGGTATATAAAAAACAAAAATTTCAAGGTCATCAGTTTTCAGTAAAGATTGGAAACAAACTTTGTTGAAAACTCATTTGGGGTGTGTTTTGTGAAGTCACTGAAATTTTTTTATTTTAAAAGCAATCAACGTACGGAACACTAATTGCGCAAGATCAGCTTGCACTTGACCGGTTATTTGGATCTGGCATCGTTACATTCTTACCTTGATCCAGATACGAGATGTTTATGTTGGGTTTCAATGTTTTTTAAAGTATTTTTCGAGGTTACGTTTACATTCAAGATTTTTAATAGTGCATAAATAATCACTTCGCGATTAAAGAACGGCAGATTTGTTAAAAAAAATTGCTGAAAAAATAAATATAGCATAAGCAAGTATGTCTGATGCAAAAAACAGGAAATTCAAACAACAGTCAATGAAATAGTTCAATCTAAAATTTCTGATGAGAATAGTAAAGTTTCATTTTCACGATTCAGTTTTATGACCTTATTCGTCCGTAGAATTTGAATATTTAAGCCAATTGATGTTGTGGTTGTGAGAGTTAGCTAGAAATCTGAAATGCACCGGCTGCAGAAGTCTTTTAGATATGGAAAAATGGACTAATTTTAGAAGGGAAGGGTTTCATTCAAAGTTCAAAATAAAACGTGACAATTGTACTAAATGTAATTTAGTAAATACTGGAGTGATAAGAAACCAAGTCTCTGATATTAATTAATATGCTACCTATTTATGTTGAATACTAGTAAATATTTAATTTGTTATAAATATTGACTTTTTATTTACGATAACCCTTATTTTTGCTATATCTGTGAGCTACATGCATTTATTATCAGCTGTGCGTTGACGGTATTTCAAACTTCCCGCGCAGTGCGACGTTGCCAAGTCGCAAACTTTTATTCATCAAGTTATGCGAGGAAAACTAAAACCGATCAAAAGTGGCTCACTTTTAACATTTTTTATAGAAAAATAACCGGTCTAGTGCACGTTGAACTTGCGCTATTAGTGGTCCGTACGTTGATTGCTTTTAAAATAAAAAAAATTGTTACGGAGGTATAAAATGATCAGTGACTTCACAAAACGCACCCCACATGAGTTTTCAACAAAGTTTGTTTCCAATCTTTAATGAAAACTGATGACCCGGAAATTTTTGTTTTTTTTATATACCAGATAAATTATTAAAGGTAATGCACTCGTGATAATTTTCGTTCAATCTACACCCCGTGGAGAATATTCTAGAATTTTTTCAAAATTTTTTGATAAGTACTTTTTAACATAAGGCGGGGAGACAGCGATTTTTTCGCGTTTTTTAAAAAAAATAATACAAAAAAAGTGCGCGCAAATATTACATTAAATATATATTTTTTACTCATGTTTTCACAACCTTTCATTTGACACCACACTCGATGACCTAGTAGAAATTTTTTTTTTTCACTTCCGGTTTCATTTCCCAAAACTAACCCCTTAAGTCAAAATTTAACTTTCAAAAGTATACGGCTCTGATGAGGCCATCAATTCCTATATTAGTACCAAATTTCAACTTTCTATGTCAAATAGTTTCGGAGAAAATCGGGCGTGACAGACACCGAAGTGATCTTATAAATGTTCCGTACGGAACACTAAAAATGAATACTGCTTGCTATAATATACTTTACAGAAAAATATTTGTTATATTTTTAATTAATGATTCTAAGTTTTTCAAAACCATGTTAAGAAAGTTACCATTGTTATATAATAAAAGATCTGTTTCAAAATAGGTCCGTGTAGGGTTGATATGTTAAAAATGCAAATTTTAACAGCCAATATTTACAAATTTTGTGCTGTAAAGGGTATTGAAATTTTTTCTACATATAAAAGACACTAATATCATATCTAGATAATCGTAAGAAAATTTATTTTTCTTGGGAACGTCCTTAACTTGAATATAAATTTGGTTACGTCGTCAAACTTAAAAATAACGAGGTGATTGATTTGTCCGTTACTTTGTGACAGTACATTTTAACAATAAAATTACTTAAATACTTTGTTAACTGTCACTAAATATATTTGTAAAGATTTTACAATTGCATTATCGCGATTTAGTAGTACAACTACATTGTCAGACTAAGAAACTCTTAGTTAAGCGTTTGACAATGTAGTTGTACTACGAAATCGCGATAACGCAATTATAAAATCTTTACAAATATATTTAGTGACAGTTAACAAAGTAATTAAGTAATTTTATTAAAAATATCGAGCTAACAGGTATATGTATCTTAGCTGTGTCATAATGACGATATAGAAAGCAATTATCTTTGGTGCTCTCTAGTTTATCAAGAAGCTAAATTTTGTTGATGTTCACTAACTACAACTAAATATACGTAGGACGTGATCATCACTGAATGGCCCTGCCACGAGGTGGTCGGTGCGGTAGGAGCAACATGATTTGTCACGTACGATTTTTATAATAATATGAATAATAACTGCAATACTAATAATACTATTTATTACCATTAGTAAACATAAAAATAAATTTTTATTTTATTGTCTTTCTACTACCATGGTTTCTAAAAATCATTATTTTCAAGGGTGGATGGGGCGGAGCAAGGTGCCAGGGGTGAGGGGGTGTAAGTTGTGCATCACCTTGGCGTCTCAAATGCCGAAAGATGCACAAACAATCTCCTAGAATTTTAGGATTACCAGGCAGTACTATCCGAAGTGAAAAAATAGGGCTGAAGGGCCAGTAGTACCTTGCAGAGTTGCCGAATTTTGGTAAAAACAAGTTGGCTTATTTAAAAGTGATATATTCAGTTAACTTTTTGTTTACTTTAGATCAAATTAGAAAGAGAAATGTTTGAATTTAATTTTTGTTTTGAGTATTTAATTTCTCTATGAAGATTAAATGGACAGCGAATTAAATATTACATATGACGTGTAATATTCGGTAATTATGTTGATTTGAATTACTGTCGATACGACGCGAAATTTTAAAATTATGGTATAAGATACAACAAATTGTACCTCTGGTTTGAAAATTTTGTTCTCCGTCTGGGTCTGTTCAAGATCATTAACGGACAAAGGAATTGTTACTACCAATTACCTTTAGGTAGCTCGATCGTTACGGTTCTAACCCAGTAATAAAAGTCTATATACTGCTAAAATGTAACAAAGTTTATATTTCAGCAGTGACTACTGTTCTCTCATCTGTAAATCCACCTCGGGGGTATTTCGCTATATCATGGCACATTAGCCGAGCTAGGATTGACAAACCAGAGAACAAATCTTGAAATTGCGTTAAACTATAACAAATTATGTCTCTGGCTTGTGAAAGCTAAAAAATTTAAAAGCATACTACCCTCCACCGGGGGCTGTTTAAGGCCACAGACTGACACAGGAATTATTACTGACAATTACCGCTGGACAGTTCGCTCGTTTGTTGAACCTAGTTCGGCTGATGGGTCGTGATACTGCGAAAGGCGAATCAAGATGGTTTGATAGAATAGAGAACAGTAGTTACTGCTGAAATATGGAATTTGTTCATTTTTAGCAGTTGATTTTTAAAATAAGAAATTTTCGAAAAAATTATATTCTTCAATTCCTCGTTAACATAATTTTTAACTGTAAGTTGCTTTATATTAGTCTAACCTAGTCTTTCTCTGGATTCCCTCACACACCGGAATTGAGGGCAACGACAAAGCGGATCAATATGTTAAAAAAGCAGTGCATCAAGGCATCCTAATAAGAGAAGAAAACCACCCAAATGATTATTTCAATCACATTAAACACATATTTAGGGACCTCTTTCAACTATAGTGGGATTTGGAGGAATCTTCCAACAAGCTCTGGGAACTCAAACCTGAGGTCTACCCCCCTTTTCACAATCCAAAACTCTCAAGGAGACAAAACACTATTTGGAAAAGACTTGCAATAGCCCACACCCACCTAAACCCATTCCTATTTATTAAAAATGAAGATGCTCCCGTTTGTTCGATCTATCAGTCAACACTCACAATAAAACACATATTTTAATCTCCTCACACTACTCAGCCCAGAGAAAAACATCAATTACAACTGAATATGAAACAAATGTTAGCATCTGATCAAATTCAGTACCATATAAATCAAATCGAGAAATACTTAAAAGAGCATGATTATTACCATCTAATATAAGCAATAACTCTAATCATGTTCAAAAATCACCACGTTGCTGGGTGTTAAATGACCTTAGTAGTCGATGCATCCAATCTCCCTAACATCCAATCCATTCTAACCTAACCTGAAGACGAATAACGATAAAATATTAAGCTATTATTTGTTAAAAAAAAAGGAGACATATCAGAACGCGTATATGTTATATATATATATATATATATATATATATATATATATATATATATATATATATACATATACATATAAATAATCATCAACAGCCGCTTCTTATCCACTCCTGGACACAGGCTTCGCCCAAGCTCTTCCACTAGTCCCTATCCTGAGTCCTCCGACACCAATATTTTCCAATTATTCTGCGCACGTCGTCTACCCATCTCATTGGCGGTCTTCCTCGTTCTTGGGTTGTTTGCCTAGGCCGCCAGAAGGTTATTTTTGATTTCCATTATACCTTGCAATATGTCCGGTCCAATTCCATTTCATTTTTGTAATTCGTACGATAATATCTTTTGTACCCTTCCTGCGTCTTATCTCTTCGTTTTTGAACTTATATCTAAGAGAAACACCCAGAATTGTTCTCTCCATGGCTCTTTACATTATTCTCAACCTATTTGCACTTTTCTGTGTCAGAGCCATAATTTTGAGTGCGTAAGTTGCCACAGGCAAAATGCAAGAATCAAACACTTGTCTTTTTAGATTTATGGGGATTTCTCCATCCTTCAATATGTAGTTCAATCTCCCAAAAGCTGCCCGAGATAGACCAATCTTCCGCGACGCTGAGTTCTATTTTATTAGCATCTGCTCTACTTCCTTAATATCCGAGGAGATTAAGACTATGTCGTCTGCAAAACGCAGAGGGTTCACGTAAGTTCCATTGATATTTATGCCCTTATCTTCTCACAAGAGTTCTTTAAAAACATCTTCCATAGCCAAGGTGAAGAGTTTTGGCCAGATTGTGTCGCCCTGTCGGATTCCTCTTTTTACCCGAATTTTTTATCGGTTTTTAGTTGTCCTTCAATTTTCACGTGGTAGATATTTTCATTAATTTCAGTATATTAGGAGTCTATCTTGGCACTTCGGTGTGATTTAAGTATTGCCCATATTTCGATACTATTAAACGCCTTTTGAAAATCAACAAAGGCAAAATCGATAGCGATGTTATATTCATTTGCCTTTTCAATTATTTCTTTCAGCATGGAGATGGCCGATGGTGCTGTAACCATATACATATATATATATATATATATATATATATATATATATATATATATATATATATATATTTATATGTATATATATATATATATATATATATATATATATATATATATATATATATATATATATATATATATATATATTTGAGCTTAATGGCCTGATAAAAGCCTTTCTTAACTGCTACCATTATTCTTTATTAATATTTAACCTTTTTATGTCATCTGACTACCTAGTTTGTGGCTTTTGTCTGCTTTTATTATTTGCTCGTGGTCTCCATTCTATAATTTTTCGAGTTTCAATTTAAAGTACATACTGTTACTATGGACCTTTGTCTTATTTCTGTTTGGTATGCGATCATCAAGTTTAATATTTAGAATTCTTCTCCTCATGGCCCGTTGGGTCACTTGAAGTCTATGGATTATACTTCTATTTGGTGCCCATGTTTCTGTTCCATACATATTGGTCAAAAACCTGTGCTTTAAGCGTGTTAGGCACATTAGATTTAGATATTCTTTGTGGTCTTTAAAACGCTGATCAGGACATATATACTCTTCTTTCAAGGTTTATTGTTAAATTGTTGTATGAATTGTCAAAAAAACAACTTCACAGCATCTATATATATATATATATATATATATATATATATATATATATATATATATATATATATATATATAATACCAAACTAGGTATGAATTTTTGGGGTGGTATTTTTGGCCGGAAATTTTGCCACACAAAAGAGAAATATCTAGAAATCACTAACTAAGTAATAAAATATTTCTAAGGTAATATTGTAAACTTAAAATATTTTTTAAACTTGACAACAGTGGATGCGTTATGTTGCGTTTCAACTTCAAGGTGGTACGATTTCAGCACAGCAGCAGGCACACATTGTGTTTTGATGATTTGGAATCTTGTATTGTATACAACTAGCAACATGGTTATTATGTGAAAAAATAAGTTTTTGGGTTATTTAAAATGAAATTTAAAATGGGAAATAATCTAAATTAAAAGTGATTTAATTTCAACTTCGGAAAATATTTTATATTTTTTTTTCTGTTCCGGCTTCACTTGGTCTGTGGGAATATTTAACTAAAACTAAAAAAATAATCTAATAAACTAGAAAAAATATATTTTCAAAGGTTCATTTATATCTGCATTTGTAAATGCTGATCTACAATTACGTTATATAATTGTCAATTGTTTCAATTTCAGTTATGTCGAATGACACGAACTGTTAGAATTTAAAAAAGGCTTCTTTGCCACCTACATAAATAAGTAAATCAGCTCTATTTTGAGTTCTGCAAAGCTCTGTATTAGGACTTCTTTTCTCCACGTTATAAGCTTCACAATTTTATAAGTTAATTTGTGATTCCAAACTTAAATTCACCAATCACGTTACTATGATTAATAACAGGCCGTTCTGTAACCTTAAAATAATCTACTTGAACGGTAACATTCTTAATAACACTTCTCTATGAATCCATGGTCGTTTCGCACCCTAAATATGAGTATGTTGTGTTTGGATCAAATCTGATTATTGTCGCTACACGTAGATTGTAGCTAATCCAGAACTCATGTCTTCGTATCACATATGATTTGACGAACAGAGACCATATATCTTTTTACCCAGTTCGATGCACGGTGTCCTAGAGCCGAATCAAATAAAAATATGGGATGATTCCAAAATTCTGATTAAGCAGGTATTAGGAATACTTCAAGCCATTATTTAAAAATACCCCCTCTACTCATCATCTCCCGCCAGCAAGCAATCAGTGATTTATTTTCTTACGCTCGAAAGTTAACTGATGCTTTATTTTGACATAAAAAAAACCGATCAACTGCAAGTTGAACTTGCGCAATTAGTGTTCCGTACGTTGATTGCTTTTAAAAATAAAAAAAAATTGATACGGTGGTATAAAATGATCAGTGACTTCATAAAACATATTCAAAATGGATTTTCAACGAAGTTTGTTTCCAATCTTCACTGAAAACTTTTGTTTTTTTTTATATACCAGATGAATTATTAAACGTAATGCACACACAAAGAAAAATGCGCGCAAGTATTACATTATATATATATTTTTTACTCGTGTTTTCACAACCTTTTATTTGACACCATACTCGATGATCTAGTAAGAAATTTTTTTTTTTCACTTCCGATTTCACTCCCCAAAACTAACCCCTTAAGTCAAAATTTAACTTTCAAAACTACATGGCTCTGATGAGGCCTTCAACTCCTACATTATTACCAAATTTCAACTTTCAATGCCAAATAATTTCGGAGAGAATCGGGTGTGACAGACGGACAGACACCAAAGTCATCTTATAAGTGTTCCGTACGGAATACTAAAAAGGATATGTGAAAAGAAAAAATATATTGTTATTAATCATGTAAAGGTACATGTACATTTATAACATAATACATAAATGGAATATCATTTATATCGAAAAGTAAAATTTAATTTTATATTTGTGCTAAAAAAAAAGTAATAATTTTGAAATGTATATTATTTAAGTATTGATATTATCTATAAATTATACGTAGGTACTATAAACTACGCTCTACATATGTTTGAAATAAGAAAAAAAATATTTATTGTATCAAAATAATATTTTTCGTAATATTAATCTTTGGAAAAATTAAACCAGCTGAAAAGTTTTTTCTTGCTTTTACATGTGCAAGCTATTATAACCACATAAAGGGAAGTCCCTGAAACGTTCCAGTACCGGCGGATTTTAATAAATGCGTTGCATACTCAGGATGGATTTTTAACATCTTGTAACGCTCCCAGACGTTACTAAAGTCACTATGTACAGAGTCTACTGCCTGTTCACTGAAATATGCCAGCCCCTTATTGGTTTGTGAGCAAAATACCAATACATGCTAGAAAATTGCGTGTATATTAGGATCACATAAAGAAAAGCTAAAGTTTGCCAAAAAATTGTGGAAAGATGCCGAAGAAAATTATCTAAAATTTGTTCTTGTAAGGGAATGCCCCTGCTCACAAAACGCTGCTAGTTTTGCAAAAAATAAGTCAATTGGGCTTTGAACTGACTGTTTTCATTCAAATGAAGATGTAAAAAATGTTGTTTAAGATTGGTTGCTAAACCAAGAGTTTTCTTGAAAGGTCACTTTATAAACGTGCTACTAAGTGTATAAAGTTGAAAGGATATTACGTTGCATAAACAATTATTGTTTTGAGAATTGCTTGTTTCTTTTTCTGTGTTAGGCTAGGAACATGAATAGCTCTCGTATATCGTTTTATCTCCATACATTTATTTTTCCTTATCATAAGTGGTTACAGTTGTATTCTTCTTGTTCTTCTTCTTCTACTTCCTATAAGATAAGGTATTGGTTCGTCTTCTGACGTAGATGTCCAGCTTTCGTGCCGTCCTTTTGGTGGTCGTTCGGGAGGTCTTCTTGTTTTGGTTTTTCATCTTTTGCCTATCTTCCATCCATTACCTGGGATCCTACTTACGTAATCCGGACGATATCTTGAATCTTGAGTCCTTCTTGTATAGTTGTGCTTCGTTCTTGGACTCTCAGGGTTATTCCTTTGATAGTGCACACTGTTTTCATTTCTGTAGCTCTTATGAGGCTTTTTGTTTTATATGTTTCGGCTCTTGTTTCTGCTGCATTCGTTAGAACCGGTTTCTAAAAATAATAAAAAATGCTTCTCAAAAGTTAGGAATGTTATATCATACTAAAAAGCTTTCAGATTCTAATTTTATACAAACTTCAAACTCACACATCGATGAAATGCTGCTACCATGTTTGGGGCTCCTCTGCATTGGGCATAATCTTTTCAAAAGAGAACTATCCACTTGGCTGGAGTGCTAAAGCTCACCAAAAAAATTTTACTTGGTTATTGTTATTAAAGCAAGAGTTTCTTCCAGATCTTTGTTAAGTTGTTTCTACTGTCTGTGGATCCTTGTATGAGTTGCTGGTTTTCCGGGGTACAAGGTAAATGAAGAAACATCTTATTGCAGTAAATTATTAACAAAACGGTTAAAGAGAGTAGGAGGCAATATGACGCTGATAGTGACGGTGTGCGAGAGGAGTCTCTTCATCGTCTCTTGCAAAGAACAACACCTTTTAATTATATCCTAAGGGAGAAATTTAATCATCAATAAAATTCAAATAAATTTTTTTTATATCTGATTTCATAGCGTTTTCCGCCTTCCGATTCCCAGTCGCCAACCTTTTCTATCTTCCCAATCTCCTGGTCTTAAGTTCCTCTTCGACATGGCATTCTGAATTCCGCCAGTTTAGATTGTTTTTGACCTTCTCCTTTTCCTTTCTTCTAGAGATATCCATTTTAGAGCTAGTTTTAGAGATGCGCTGTTGTGTTATTCTTTCTTTGTGCTCATACTAGACTAATTGGATATCGTCTCTTATAGTTTTTGTTAGCTTCATGATTTCCGATTACATCCTTTCTTGATACACCAGCCGATCTTCGCCAGTAATCCATTTCGAGAGCAAGAAGTTTCTGTTCCAAAACTTTTAAAATTTTATTTCGATCTGTCAGTTCATTCGAGTAGTAGCAGCTGTTTAATATTAACGTGTTATTGATTTTTTGAAAATGGAAAAAATTGAATATCGGGCAGTGATTAAATTTTTTGTTTTGGATGATTTAACACCAACAGAAATTCATCCGAGATTGCTAAAAGTGTATAAAGATGCATCATCTTCACTTTCTACCGTGAAAAAATAGACTCCTCTTTTAAAAACTGGTCGTATAAGCTTCGAAGATGATCCACGTGAAGGTTGTCCTAAAAGTGCTACAACACCACAAATCATTCAACAAGTCTGTGATGTGGTGTTAGATAATCGACGAGTGAAAGGGAGTGAAATAGCTGAGGCCATAGGTATCTCAAAATAACGAATTGGAAATATTTTGCATAAGGAATTACATCTGAAAAAGCTTCGTGCAAGATAGGTGCAGCATTTGCTGACCATTGACCAAAAACACTTTCGAATGTGTATTTCTCAAACATGTCTGGACCGTTCTAAGGAAAATAAAATGCATTTCAAGCATCGTTTCATAACTGCAGATGAAACTTGGCCCCACTACTATACACTAGAGCGAAAAGAATAGTCGAAACAATGGATTGAAACCGGTAGAAGTGCACCAAAGAAGGCAAAGACGGTTCCATGAGCAGAGAAGGTTATGGCAACAGTTGTTTAGGTTAAAAAGCTGTTTTGTTGATCGACTATCTTCAGAAATGTAAAACAATTAACTCTGAATATTATTGTAACCTTTTGGATCAGTTGGATGCAAAAATTCGTGAGAAAAGGTCTGCTTTAAACAAGAAAAGAATTATCTTTCACTAAGACAATGCACTTCTTCACACAAGTGTTTTGACTATGGCAAAATTTAACGAATTAAAGTATGAATTGCTTGAACATCCAGCATATTCTTTTTTTTATGGGTCTAGCTCACGTGCTGCAGGCAAGTGCCTAAAGCTCTACAGGAGCGACACGTGTGCAGAAAAAGCGATTTACGTTGTTCTTCAATCGCTATAAATTGTACTCGGTGGGAAATACAGTTCTGGGCAAATTATTCCGAAGGGATGATGTTCTCCATATAAAAGACTGATTGAAAAGCGTTGTACGAGGAGTAACAAGCTGAACCTCATACGGATGTGAAGTATTAGCGCGACGTGTATTTCTAACATGCATCGCTCTGAGAGGAATTAAGCGGGCTACATCCTTCGAACACTTTCCATGAAAATACTTGTAGAATAGGCTCAAGTCGCTGACCGTTCTTCGATGTTCCAGCGAATCAAGGCCGCCGGTTAGTTCTGGATTTCCAATCAGGCAAACAGCTCTCTTCTGAATAGAATCGCACAAATATAGTGTATATTTTTTGGTGTCTAGCTTCATTAAAATACGTTTAATGATACGCTGTCTTAAGGCAATATAGGGCATCCTAGGCTGCACTATGGGATGTTTTCCTTGGTAATCGATAGTAGAATGTGAAGCAAAGAGGTCAGCCAACAAGTTCGCTTTTTCAACAAATTCACTAGTTTTGGCTTTCTCTGGCAAGTATTTGTGTCCAAATCTGAAAAATTCCTGACTGGAAAGCGTTTTACATCAAATGACGAAACTATTGCAGCCGTGGAAGGATATTTTGCAAACTTTCCGGAATCACACTTTACTGATGGTACTGAATTATTCGAAAAAGGTTGGAATAATTGTATTGAAGTTTCAAAAGATTATATTGAAAAATAAAACATATTTTACATCAAAAAAAAAACTTTCATTGTTAGAGAGAACTTTTAAGGCAGCCCTCGTACAGTGCTAGATATAGTGCTTCTTTTCTTTTGAAGTGTTTTTTGACAAATAAAATAACATCAACAGAAAATAATCAATTCAGCCTTTATAAAATCCTTGGATATACAATATTTTAATAGCATAATAATTAGATTTTAATATTCTAATTCTTTTATGATAAAAGTAATCGACTTATATTATTATTTGCAAAAACATTTCGGTGTTTCATTTAAAGTCAAAAGATAAAAATACTCCCTACTTTTCATAAAACTAAACATTACCTGTAAAAATACTCATTAGCAAGAGAAAGGTCATTTCTAAACCTTTCAGAAAAATTATTAGATAAGGTCTATCTTAATGGCCATGCTAAATATAGATAAATGGACGTATTGTAAAAACCGCAAAGAACCAAGGATTTTTGGACAATGGATTTTTTTTTTCTATTATTACATGTTTAGATGTGTGTGTTACATTAGGGTAATGGCGAGATAGAGAAGGGAAAAATATAGTTATTTCATTTTATTCTGCTCCACCTAAAACGATCCGTATGTACGAAAAAAATTGCATTGTAAAACTATAAGTTAATACCAAGTTATTTCCGGTTGAAGAGTGTATATTAGATGAACTAATAGTTTTTTTATGTTAAAAACAATTAAGATGTGGGAAAATCCAGAATATTTAGGTATTTTTATGATCTATTTATACATACTAATAATTTTTATATTCATCTTATAACATAAAAATTGCTGAATCGTAACAAGCAACAAGTGACCACGCGGTTTTAGCTAAAACGTGACTACGACAAAATTTTTATTATTCACTATCGTCGGTTACAAGCCGAAACTATGAATGTGTATTTTTATATTTTCTGTACCAGCATGTTCTTAAATGTAGGATCCCCGGTTTTGCGTCAATAAAACTTTGGGATGTACTGGAGCATCAAAATATACAAAGGATACTACACACACAAATATTGCCTTTTCGTTACTGACGAATTTTAGTGATTCGAAAATTTACTTACTTTAGTTCTCTCAACATAATTCGAGAATTATTGTACAGAATTCGATGAAATGCATTTCCAACGATTGGTCATAGATAACTCTTTTTCTTTAAACACAAAAAATTTCTATTGTCCACTAACAGTTTGCCACACTATCATAGTTGTTTACAAATCTTCCAAGAGTATTTTTAAGTCGTAAAATGTATTAATTATTAAGGAGTAATTTGAAGAAAAACGTATTTGTTAAGAATTAATAGATTAGTTGTACTTGAAAAATACAATTGTTTTTGATAGTGCTGATTTTATTGACTACTAGCTAGTTTCTGAGCTATAATTATTATTATATATATATATATATATATATATATATATATATATATATATATATATATATATATATATATATATATATATACTCCTGGACAAAATTAACGTAACAATCTGAAAATCAATTTATCTTTTTCTTATGTCAGTTTTAAAGTTTATCAAGTATTTGAATAGTAGGCTATGCATATTTTGTTTCGTTGTTCATGACAGAAATCAAAACAACTCGTTTAGATTTACAGTTTTAAAGAATTTTTTAGAAGATAAACAATTTTCTGTAATAATGCGATAGATTTTCTTTAAAAGTAAGCTTATAAATTGTTCCCTTTTTCAAAGTAATACGTTTTTGTGGTAGACTGTTTTATTTTTGACCCTGAAGAATTAGAAAAATGAATCGAACAAGGAATTTAACTGAACACGAGGTAATGCGAGCCTCAGTTTTATTGGAGGAGGGATATTGTCAGAGTTATGTTGCCAATTTGTTAGGCAAACATCGTTCCACAATAAGTCGTATGGTAAGACGCTTGAATGAAGTAGGAACTTATTCTAGAAGGCTAGAGCAAGGGCGAAAACGATGCACTAGCGACATAGATGAACGTTTTATAAGACAATATGCTTTAAGAAACAGGACTCTAGTTCTATAATAAGAAACGAACTCGAAGCTTTTCGCAATGTCACAATTTCTTCTAAAACAGTTAGAAGACGGTTAAATGAAGCTGGATTAAACAGTAGGAGACCAGCCACTGCGCGTTGCGAGTTGCCAGGTTACGTTTTGCTCGAAATCACGAAAACTGGTCTGTGGATGATTGGAAACAAGTTTTTCTTCACAGATGAAACTAGGGTTAGTCTAAAACATCCAAATTGTCGTGAGCGAGTATGGTGAAGACCACGAGAGAGGTTTGCTCCTTGCAATATCTCTGCAAGGATTCCATTCGGCGGTGGCTGTGTTATGTTCTGGGGTGGCATCTGCTTTGATGCTCGCACAGAGTTAGTTCCTGTCCGTACGAGATCCATAAATGCTGACTACTATCTTGAGAATATTGTAATAGAACATGTGATGCCTTTCGGTCATTTTGTGTGGCCCAAATTCCTGTTTATGCAAGACAAGGCTCGACCTCACGTGGCTAGGGAGGTACTCGATTATCTTAATTAAGTTGATATACCGATTATGCAATGGCCACCAAAAAGCCCGGATCTGAATCCCATAGAACATGTATGGGATCACCTTAAAAAAAATGTGAAACGTCATATACCTGCACCTAGAAACCCGAGAGAACTTGAAAATGCAGATATCACAAAATTTAATTAGAAGCATGCCTAGGCGCATAAATGTTGTCATCCGAAGTAGAAGAGGCAACACACGCTACTAGTGTCCCAGTTACACCATTAATTTTGGTACTAGTGTCCCAGTTTATTTTTTTCATTATTACATGATTTGAACGATTTTGATATTAGGTCTTAAGAATAATTTTAATTCGAATCTTATAGAGAAATTTGGTAGCTAATTCACTTTTAAAGTATCCGAATAAGTTTTTTTCTAACTTTTAGTGTAACCAATGTTCATAAAAAATTATTAAAATTAATTCATTATAGAGATTTGTATTTCATATATTGTTGCGTTAATTTTGTCCAGGAGTGTATATATATATATATATATATATATATATATATATATATATATATATATATATATATAGGCGCCCTTTTCAAAAAATTCATATGATTTTTAGGAAATATCAACCTTGAAACGATATTCTCTAAACAATGGAAAAAAAACGAATTTCGTGTGTGTTGATTAAACACTGTTTTTTGATGGGAAAACATACCGATCAAGCAAAGCAAGGGCTTGACAAGTGTTATGGGGCTCCGCCCCTGAAAAATTACTCATCATTTACTGGTATGCTGAATTTAAACGCTGTCGTACATACACAAATGATGCTGAACGCTCTAGATGCCCAAATGAGGTTGTTATAGCGGAAAACATAAAAAAATCCATAAAATTGTTTTGGACGACCGTAAAGTGAAAGTGCGTGAGATAGCTGACACCCTAAAGATACCAAAAGAACGTGTTGGTCATATTTTGCGTGAACATTTGGGCATGAGAAAGCTCTTTTCGAAATGGGTGCCGCGTTTGCTCACAGTGGACCAAAAACAACAGCGTTTTGATGATTCTGAGCGCTGTTTGAACCTGTTTAAGCGCAATAAAAAGGATTTTTTCATGCGATATGTGACAATGGATGAAACATGGATCCCTTACTACAACCGGAATCAAATCGGCAGTCAGCTGAGGGGACAGCAGCCGGTGTAAACTACTCGAAGCGACGAAAAATACAACAGTCTACTGGGAAGGTTTTGACCTCTGTATTTTGGGATGCGCATAGAATAATTTTCATCGACATATTATATAAAGTTATTGGCGCGTTTGAAGGCAGAAACGACCATAAATGAACAAGAAAAAAGTGTTCTTTCATTAAGACAATGTACCGTGTCACATGTCAATGTTTACGATGACAAAATTGCGTAAACTTTCGAATTGCTTCTTCATCCACCGTTTTCTCCAAATTTGACCTCCAGCTACTATTATCTATTCACAGCGCTCGCGGGAAAGAGATTTGGCTTCAATGAAGAAGTTATCGCCGAAACTGAGGCCTATTTTGAAGGTAAAGATAAATTCTTCTGCAAGAAGGAGACTATTTAGACAACAGTTTAAATTGGGGCTTTCATCGGTGTGTTTTGCCATTTTTCGATTAAAAAGTGTTGTTAACTTTAATACAATAATATCTTATTACTATGCACACTTTGTGTCTCGATTGAAATATGGCCTAATATTTTGGGGTGCTTCCCCTAATATGGTCAGAGTATTTAGAATGCAAAAAAGAGCAGTTCGAAATATTGCAGGTGTCAACCAAGACATTCATGCCGTGAACTTTTCAAAAAATTTGCTATACTCACTCTACCTACTATGTACATACTGAAGGTTCTGATTTATGTTAAGAGTAATTTGAATACATTTGTAGCCATGGCCGACATGCATAATTACGATACAAGATATAAAAAAAATTTAGTTATACCAGAACAATCATTATTTGAAAGGAGTCCCTATTACAGAGGCATAAGGCTTTTTAATAGTCTGCCGACTAGTATTAAATCTTTAAATTTAGGTATGTATAAGAAACTAATATCAAAATTGCTAATTGAGAATGTCCCTTATAGCACTCAGGATTTTTTTCAGAATGAGGACTTTATATTATAAATGTTTGTATGTAACTTAGAGTATGTGTAATTGGAACTTTTTGGATCTTTATATTATAAATGTCTGTATGTAAGCTACAGTACGTGCAACTGTAAAGCTTTTTAGATCCTTATTTTCACAAGATGTATACATTCTGTGACTTGACTTGACTTTTTCCATACCTTGTATCAGGTCTCATGAAATAAAAGTTTATTTATTTATAGATGAATAAAGTCAAATTGTTCAAAAAAATGTGCTTTAGGTAGCTAGACCAAAAACTTTTCAGCCTACCTGTTTTATGTATATATACACTCCTGGATAAAATTAACGCAACAATATATTAAATCATACAAATCTCTATAATGAAATAATTTTAATAATTTTTTATGAACATTGGCTACACTAAAAGTTAGAAAAAACTTATTCGGATACTTTAAAAGTGAATTAGCTACCAAATTTCTCTATAAGATTCGAATTAAAATTATTCTTAAGACCTAATAACAAAATCGTTGAAGTTATGTAATAATGAAAAAAATAAACTGTGACACTAGTAGCAAAATTAATGGTGTAAGCGTGTGTTGCCTCCTCTACTTCAGATGACAGCGTTTATGCGCCTAGGCATGCTTCTAATTAAATTTTGGATAAAATCTTGAGGAATTTGCTCCCATACTGTGATAACTGCATTTTCAAGTTCCCTCAGGTTTCTAGGTGCAGGTATATGACGTTTCACATTTTTCTTAAGGTGATGCCATACATGTTCTATCGGATTCAGATCCGGGCTTTTTGGTGGCCATTGTATAATCGGTATATCAACTTGATTAAGATAATCGAGCCACGTGAGGTCGAGCGTTGTCTTGCATAAACAGGAAATTGGGCCCCACAAAATGACCGAAAGGCATCACATGTTCTATTACAATATTCTCAAGATAGTAGTCAGCATTCATGGATCTCGTACGGACAGGAACTAACTCTGTGCGAGCATCAAAGCAAATGCCACCCCAGAACATAACAGAGCCACCGCCGAATGGAATCCTTGCAGAGATATTACAAGGAGCAAACCTCTCTCCTGGTCTTCGCCATACTCGCTCACGACCATCTGGATGTGTTAGACTAACCCTAGTTTCATCTGTGAAGAAAACTTGTTTCCAATCATCCACAGACCAGTTTTCGTGATTTCGAGCAAAACGTAACCTGGCAACTCTGTTCTCTCTAGTAAGCAAGGGCGCAGTGGCTGGTCTCCTACTATTTAATCCAGCTTCATTTAACCGTCTTCTAACTGTTTTAGAAGAAATTGTGACATTGCGAACAGCTTCGAGTTCGTTTCTTATTATAGAACTAGTGACAGTCCTGTTTCTTAAAGCATATTGTCTTATAAAACCTTCATCTAGGCCGCTAGTGCATCGTTTTCGCCCTTGCCTTAGCCTTCCTACTTCATTCAAGCGTCTTACCATACGACTTATTGTGGAACGATGTTTGCCTAACAAATTGGCAACATAACTCTGACAATATCCCTCGTCCGTTAAAACTGAGGCTCGCACTACCTCGTGTTCAATTAAATTCCTTGTTCGATTCATTTTTTCTAATTCTTCGGGGTCAAAAATAAAACAGTCTACCACAAAAACGTATTACTTTGAAAAAGGGAACAATTTATAAGCTTACTTTTAAAGAAAATCTATCACATTATTACAGAAAATTGTTTATCTTCTGAAAAATTCTTTAAAACTGTAAATCTAAACGAATTGTTTTGATTTCTGTCATGAACAACGAAACAAAATATGCATGACATGACATTATTATATTAAATTATTTTGAATTAAGTTAAAATATACTTTCAAGTTAAAAAGTAGTTTTACACTGGATTTTATATATCTCCTGTGAATTATCTAAATAAAATATGTACAGAAATAACAATTTTATAAGAAGTCATAACATTTAATATTTCATATTAATTACCAATTTACTACTAATTGTTTATTATTTCAGTTATTCCGTTTTATTCAACGTAACCTATCTCAAGTAAATATATTTGAAATATAAAATGATATATGAAATTTAAAATTCATGAACCATGTTAAGAAGATATGGATCAGAATATATATTATCATAATTATCTACCGTTTGTTTAATGCAACATCAAGTAGTGTGAAATGAAACTGAGAAAACCAATGGCACAGTTAATAGAAAATTTTGCAATTAGGTTAAATGAATTCTTTCTTCCTGTTTCTTACTATTACCTAAATATTTAATCCAGTTTTTAGTTACCATCTTTTGAATTTATAGTCGTGACCTGGATTTAGCACTGGCAGAAGTATAATCGGTTTTTCGTATTCGAAACAAACATAAATAATCAAAGTAAGTGTACTTATAGTAAGGTTATCCTACCATACCCAGTTATTTTAAAGTTTTTGCGTTCTAGGAATTTTATTTATTGATATTATCCATATAAATAATTTTCCTACTTGTAAAAGTCTTAGTTTGGTTTGTTGGTTATAGGTGGGGTAGGCGATTGTGCCTGTTTGTGCATAGCAGAAGGTTTATTAGCTTAGTTCGAAACCATTCATGTAATAGGTGCTTAGAGGTTTCTTTCTCTTCACCACTCATTTTTTGTAAATGTTTCCTCGGGTAACAGTGGTCGGTGATCAGTCTCAGTACTGGTTTTGTCCGGATACTTGTTAAACAAAGGACATCATTTATTAGTTTCTTTGAGAGGCCGCCAGTTATGCCGTCTTTGGCCAAATGTTGCCAGCTAACGAGCTGATATGACCATCTGTTGATTGTCGTTTTTACCTACTGTTTTGGTATACCAAACGCTGGTTCTGGACGGAGCACCGTTCTTTCTATATTTGACAAGAACTCATAGTAAACTAGGAACTTTCATCGAAACACCGTCCTCTCAGAACCAGCAAAGCCCTGAAAGAGACTTAAAATTTTATATCGGAGCACCGTCATTTTATAATCCGCAAGAGCCACAGTAATTCAACCCTGTTGTTCCTAGAGTATAGTTCTAACAAGTCGTTTACACTCCACTCTGATCTTAGAGTTTACTTGATAGGCATTTAAAGTCTTTAGAGCAGCTTGAGTGTCTGAGAGAATATATTTTTCGTGGTTATGGTAGTTCCGATTAATATTCTCGTGAACATATGCTTGTATTGGGCCTTAATTTACTCTTGTAGAGATCTATCCGAGCTTTCTTAATAACCAAGAGGTTATTTCAATAATTTAGTGATGTAGTATTAAGATTATATACGAAGTTGGACCAATGAAATAAAGGGCGTGCTGCCTTTTTGAACATAAAAATAGCTTGTTAGCAAATCTGAGCCATGTTCATAGATCTCTCCCCGTTTTTTACTATCCAATAATCTCATCAGTAGAGCTGCGATGAACCCAGCGCGCCGATGAGACAATTTACGAAGAATTTAGTCACCTTTCAAAAATACATTTAACGATCCTCGAATTGTTTTACTTCATCCAGAAAGAAATTTTACTGTGATACCTTAAAAAAAGACACTGGTGGAACTTTCAGCTTATCTGAAAAAAATTTTTTGCTTTTGATGTCTTTCTTAAAGTGTTTGAATAGTGAATC
The DNA here is from genome assembly GCA_019049505.1 of Pachyrhynchus sulphureomaculatus. Lineage (NCBI taxonomy): Eukaryota > Metazoa > Arthropoda > Insecta > Coleoptera > Curculionidae > Pachyrhynchus > Pachyrhynchus sulphureomaculatus. The sequence goes on along the minus strand of CM032447.1, from coordinate 38,495,649 downwards.
CACATACAATACAAGTTTTTCTTTAATAGCCAGCGTTAGGTTTCGCATGGTCTTTTCGTAAATCTCTCCATTAATTGTGGGCCCTCTTTCCATATATCAAATAAGCAAAATTTCTTCGTAGTGCGAAAAAACAATCAACTTTTCAGAAAACAACTGGGTTTTTTCATCTTCTTTAAGGTCAAAAGTTCTTATGGACCTATTGCGTCCACTCCTGTTTTGTTGAAGGATCCCAATCGAACATCCAAGTCTTGTCGTCTACGGCAATTCGCATCTCGTATCGTTCTCTAGAGTAGACAAATGTTGAAAAATTTCCATCTCACTAGTCTGTTTCTGCTCTGTAGAAAAAGTCTGAAGATCCACCATATTTATGCACGATCTTAAAAACTGTGGTTTCGGATACTCTAGACGCTTTAGTAAGCACTGGGATCTTCATTCATCAATCTGACTACAGCAAAATCTTAATCAGCCAATAGTTTTCTCAATTCTGGCATCAATAAAATTTCCTGATCTGGAGCCATCCTGAATCGAGTCTAATCTTAGACTAAAATTTTACTTGAAAATAAAACGATCTGTTAGAACCGTATAACCACAGTAAACATAAAACACATTAGCGACTCAGCACCTTTGATCTTCAGGGGTTCGAGTTTGTAATGATAACATGGCCTGTTGCCATATTGCTGGTATGATGCTCGTGTGAAATATTCAAAATTCCTTCTTTTAAGAAAACTAACTCCTTTGGAGATACCACATATATTTTTAATAGGTAGGCTGAAAAGTTTTTGGTCTAGCTACTTAAAACACATTTTTTTTGCAAAATTTGACTTTATTCATCAATATATGTAGCGATACAATCGGTCCGACGCTTTTCTATATCTTTCTAGTAGAAGGATTTGTTTTTTTCCTTTAAAATAGGCGTCAGTTTCAGCAATAACTTCTTCATTGGAGCCAAATTTCTTTTCCACGAGCATTTTTTTGAGGTCTGCGTATAGATAATAGTCGCTGGGAGCCAAATCTGGAGAATATGGTGGATTCGAACTTCAATTCATGTAATTTTGCCATCGTAATCATTGACTTGTGACATAGTGCATTCTCTTGATGAAAAAGAATTTTTTTCTTGTTCATTATATAATATTCGCTATTTTTTTCCTTCTCAGCATAGTTGAAGAAAATTATTCTATGCGCATTCCAAAATATAGAGGCCAAAACCTTCCCAGCCGACTGTTGTGTCTTTGGTTGCTTCGGGCGGCTTTCACCAGTTGCTGTCCACTCAGCTCACTGCCGATTTGATTCCGGTGTTTAGTGGTGGATCCATATTTCATCCATTGTCACATATCGCATGAAAAAATCCTTTTTATTGCAGGTCCAAACAGCACTCATAATCATTAACACGTTGTTGTTTTTGGTATACTGTGAGCAAACGTGGTACCCATTTCGAACAGAGCTTTTTCATGTCCAAATATCCATCCAAAATATGACGTACACGTTCTATTGATATCCTTAGAGTGTTAGCTATCTCACGCAATTTCACTTTACGGTCATCCAAAACAATTTTGTGGATTTTTTGATGTTTTCCGGTGTAACCACCTCATTTGGGCGCCCAGAGCGTTCAGCATCATTTGTGGCTCTACAACGGTGTTTAAATTCAGCATACCAGTAAATGGTGAGTGATTTTCTAGGGGCAGAGTCTCCGTAACACTTATCAAGCTATTTTTTTCCCAACAAAAAACAATGTTTAATCAATACATGAAATTCGATTTTTTCCATTGTTTTGAAAATATCAAAAGTAGCGTCACTAAAAACACTGTAACTTGTAAACTAATCATCGAAATGTCATAAAATTTTGACACGTATCGTTTGAAGGTTGGTACTTCCTAAAAATCATATGGATTTTTTGAAAAGGGCGACATGTATATGTCATACTAAAATCTTTTCAGCCTATGTGTTATAAGCACTAACCGTACAACAAAACCTTCCTCTGATCATCTTTTTTATAATTATTTTCAATTATAACGTCAAACGAGTCATTTCTTTATTGAAAAAGTATTAATAATGAATTTCGGAGCACGTTGTAAAAAGATTTTCTTTGATATCCAGATCCAATCCAAATTGTTACGGTAGGGGACACATGCATGATACAAAACAGGACCTAAAAATTTTCTACTTGTTTATGTTTACTATGGTATAACTGGAACACTGTGAAGTACTTTTGGTCTATTTCCCTCTGTAATGAGAAACTTTACCATTGCGCTATGCTCCTAATTACTTTGTCCCATTTTTCGGAATAAAAAAATCGTAAAATCAGAAAACGCAACTAACTCGTACGAAGTTTCGTCAAAGTACAGTAGCAATTTCTTTGTATGACGTCATGTTTATATCTAGGTAGATAACTAAAAAAATCGTCGTCGTACGAGGGCATGCCTATCCGTAAGCGTGTTTCTTGTAATGGTTGTGCGCACCGTTTCAAACAAATGCACTGCGCAATTATTTGTTGGCAGCTATCGTAAGTGAGCGGTATTACAAGCTGCGTAGAAATAGATAAAGCGAGAATCGTGCAGTAATAAAACATTTTTATTTAGGAAAGTAGACTGCTGCCCAGATAAAAACTGACCTAAAGAAAGTTTATGGAAATTCTACACCAGCAATCAAGGCCATTTATTACTGGATAAATTAATTTTAACGAAGCCGTACCAGCATTGTAGATACTGCACCTTCAGGATGCCCGATTTTCCAAAGAAAGCCTATAAAATTCCTGGTATCATGTTCGAAGAGCGGATTAAACTTTGTGAGATTACTAAGATAAGACATTTCATATGAATGGGTACATAACATTTTACAAGTTCTAAAAATAAAAAAAAAACTTTATACTCGACTGTGCCTCATTTGTTGACTCCAGATCAAGAATGCACGACGAAAGATATTTCAAGAGCGTGTTTGGAAAAGTTGCGAAAGGCTTCTGGTATCCTTTTTTCTGACTGTAGACGAAACGTGGATCCCCCATTACACCCCGAAGACAAAACGGTAATCAAAACAGTGGATTGGCGAAGGTGAAAAAGCGCACCAAAAAAGCGAAAGCGGTTTTATCGGGGAGAAAGTGATGAAAACTGTTTTTGGTAATTCACACCGTATCATTCTAATCGACTATTTGGAAAAGGGTAAAATAGCGGTAAAATAGTGAGTTCAAGCACAAGGGACCAAGATTAGAGCCTGCTGACACATCGGCTGTTGTAATGGCAAAAGTACACAAGCTGTGATAGTTGCCTAGTCATCTTATTACCCAGATCCGGCCTCAAATGTCATTTTTTTGTTTCCTAATTTCAAAAATTAGAAGGAAAAATTTTTCGCCGGATAGAGAAGTTATCTGTGATCTTGAACCAAATATATTAAGTTCAATAGAAAATATGTTGAGAAATGAATTTTTGTTCTTGCAAAAAACTCTAATTTGAGTATTTTTCTTTTAACTGTCCACCCTGTACCCTCGTAGTTGTAGTATGTGGGATGGCTACAACTCTGTCAGTATATTAAATGTTCATAAAATAATAAATTCTAAAATGAAATTCAAGAATATCATTTAATATTCCTTTCTTTGATATTTCGAAAGGTATTTAGTCACATTTAGCCGTTTCTTTTGACATCCCTCCCTAAGAGAAATATTTTATTTGTGAAAAAATCACTCTGATATTTTTGCATTTCTTCACCGTTCTAGGTCCCTAGATCATAAACAATAGTATACATTTTCTGCTTTTAGCTTGATAACTCACGAACAAGATGATGTAGAGGCTTCAAATTTTATACCCACCTAATATTTGACATGAGAAAGGATAAAAGGAGGGAATTTTGTTTCAACAGTATTATGAAAATTTTGTCCGGTTTTGTTTAAGATAATTCTCAGCAGTAATATTTATAGACCCAGAGTGGGAAATCAAATTTAGCATCACTGCTCGTGTTTATAAGGAAAGTATTGAGTAAATTACTTCATTAATTTTATTTAGTCAATATTTCAACATATGGTATTTCATTTTTGTTTATATTTAGTATGGATTAAATTAATCTTTAGTTTAAAAAAAACCAGGCATGTGCAAAGGAAGTACAAAGTAAATATCTAAGACGATTTTTAAAAACATTTTTTCAGTTTATTTTTAATTTCTTACATATAATTTGTGTTTACATGTAGTTTTTTTGGTACCATTTTTCTATTATGCTCTACAAACTACAAAACTATAAATATTATAAAATTTGTTTGCGTAATTTAACTTCATTTTCACTAGTAATAGCAGAGTGTAATTAAATATTGGTTAGTAACAGAATCAAAAACTTTTGGATTTGTCATAAAAAGTGTCCCAAAAAATCATTCATATTATTTTCAATTTTCAAATAAAGTTTTAACGTTCATTTAATTATAAAATGCAATTTTATTTTTAGTAATTAGTGTGTCGGGTAGAGTATTTTTGCTGTTAATAATGAGAATAAAATTTCTCCATTTTGAATTTTTAGCACTATCTAACCTTACATCTTTTCTAGTGTTTATAGTCATAGTCAGGTTTAAGGACATATCCTTGCTCTCGTTCTTTAATAACATTTACATATATTTTTTTCTCTGGCTGTTTGTATTCTACTTTTTTGATTATTTTAACTTCGGGTTTCCTGTATTCCTTTACTATCACTTTAGGTCTGTATTCGACTATGGTCTTTTTAAGTTCAGGTTGTTGTTTTTCTATGTAGACGTTGATTTTCTTTTGTGGCTCCTCATAATAGTCGTCTGAGGCGACCACGCTGGCAACAACGACGACAGCAAAAATAAGGACAATCTGAAAAAAAAAGAAATGTCATACGTTTTTATTTGCTAGGTATCGCTAAATGGAGTATCGTATTTGTGGAAAAATTAGCCACCGAGTTTTTTACAGCTATTCACGTTTTAACGCCTCTGGAACAGAAAAACTATTTTGTTCAATTTCGGTCTGTCGGTTTATCGGTCTGTCTGTCTATTCATAGAACTATTTCCACAACTCCCAAACGAAATAAAATAACAATTTATTTAGTTATATAGGACGTAAAGTAGGATAAGAAGCTGTATGTAAGGGAGCTTTAAAAGCAATGCGTTTAAGTTATTTAGATTTTAAGCAGTATTATATGAATTATTTATAATTTTTGCCAGCCACATTCTATCTTTGAATACATGATTTTATATGTTATTTTCATGGTTTCTGGAATCGAGATATATGAGAAATATGTTACTACTTCTATTGCTAAAGGTACGTATTGTTTTTGTGAAAAAAAATCACAAGATCTTTGCTTTTCTTCGCGTCTTAGGGTCTCTAGTTTAATTCACCAGTCCTTTCCGTTTGTTTGTCTGTCTGTTAGCCAGTTCGCACAATACCTCTTTAACGAAATGAGTTATCGATTTCAAATTTGGTACGCATGTAATACTGTAATGATGGAATTTACAATTTTTAAAGGATAACGTTTAAAAGAAGTAAAAAATTATTATGATAACTTTTCTTCACTATGTTTTTGGTTTTATTCGAATTAAACATCTAAGGGATTAATAGGGTAGGAAAAAAATTGTATTGTGTGACCAAACATGTGGTTAATGAGGCTGAGAAGACGTTAAAGGGATTGCTATATGTATATATATATATATATATATATATATATATATATATATATATAGATAAATAAAATCTTAGTTGGGGAACTCGGCAAAAAGGGCGTGATAAGAGATCACACAATTTTCATTAAGCCAATATTTCGGTCCTAGATTGGGACCTTCTTCAGGGCAAAACTGAAAAGAAGAACAAAACATATTCACTGATCGTGTTTGGGACAAATTTAAATTAATGATGTTATCATTAAGTTATTATAATAAATAAAATTAGTGTAGAACAAGAATAAGATATTGGTCATAATAAAGTCAAAAAACTCACATGAGAAGTGCAAAGATTTCGTTAGCCTGAATGGCCGTAGGTAGCTTATACAAAAAAAAGTTGGTTAATCCATAAAATATATAAAATATACACTATAACACTGTAGACAAAATTAAAAAACCAAATTTTAAAACATGGATGTAATTTAGAACCTTGGATGTTGAAAACATTGTTAATTACTTCACCTGTGACCACCACACATGACCATCGCCATATAGGAAGGATGACAGGGACGACAGGAGACAGCTGACCGACAGAGATAAGGGGTTTAGTTAAGAAGACTCAATTAACCAGAATACGGGGTCGACACCCGGAAGGAACCGATCAAAATTGGGAAGTGCATGTATTGGACCTTTAAGCGAGAGAGAGATAGCCAATTGAGCGACCAAAAACCGGTTTGGAGCCGAGGAAGGATAAATCATAACCTAATTATTGGTAAAGGGTGAGCGAGGGAGCGAGAGAGAGAGAGAACAAAGAATGGGAGCAACAAAGAGGAAGATTGTCTATTATATTAATTATTAATTTATTAATTGTTGAAATATGATTGGAGGAAGAGATTGTTTGCAGAAACAAATGAAGATTGAAAGCAACAGGAGGCAATGAAGGGGTGACGCTAGATACTGTCAATGGAAGGAAGACAGCAATCGATAAGTGCACAAGATTGCCCCGATAAAGTGAAAGGAATTTGTGGAACCCAGGATCAACGAGAACCGTAAACAAAGAGAAGAAGGAGGAAAGAAAACCCTGGAAGTTACACACCTAAGAAAGAGAAGACTACCATTTCAATTAAGATGGATCATAAAACACTTGAAGACAGGGAATTATCGTGTGGAGTTGATTTATCACAAGAGAGGAGGAAACTATATATGTTACTGAGACCATCTAGGTCGGTTCTTTTATTGATATTAAGGTGATTCTCCTGGATGTAACACATTTCAAGGAATTCTCTCTTGGAAAGATTTTTTAGAGAAATGAAGAATTTTGGGTTCCGTGAAATTAAAAGAATGACCATTGTTAACAGAATGGGTCGCCAAAGCACATCTGTGTGGATGGCATCTAGTATCACTTTTATGGAGTGCAATACGACGATTCAAGGATTGAGAAGTCTGGCCACTATAGATTGATAGACAATTGAGGCAGAAAATTGAGTAAACTAGGTCTGACATGGAAAGAACTGGCAGCGGGGCCTTCACCTTGCTGAAAACACGTTTGTTTTTGAAGAAGTAATATTTAGCAATTTTAATGTTAGGAATGCCACGCAAAATATGGACCAATTTGTTTGTAAGGCCAGGAATGAACGGTAAAGAAAGCAGCGACCAATTTATTTCGACTGGGGGAGTTAGAGGGGGAGGGGAGATTTGCGGTAGGTGGAGGGGAGGAGGTTCTGGAGGAATTCGGTGGGTATGAGTAAGCTTGTTGACTTCATCTTTGGTTCTTAGTAAGAGTTTACGATTGTATCCATTATCTATGAAAACATTTGTAAGTGTTTATTGTGACTGGTGTAAGAAATCAGGATGGACTATTGTCTTCAGTCTTCTATATAGGCCTTTGATGACGTTGACTTTCACCTTCCAATCATGGCCAGAGTTTGCATGGATATATCTCCCAGAAGAAGTAGGTTTTCTATACCAATCAAGTTTGATGATGTTATGGGAGCCTCTAACGACTCTTGTGTCCAGAAATGGAACAGCATTGTTGGTTTCTTCTTCCATAGTGAATTGTAAATGTGGGTCGAACGAATTGAAAACATGAAGAACTTCTTCTTTGCCATCAGCTGGTATGGATAGAATTAAATCGTCTACGTATTGATATAGGAATGGAAGAATTTTATTTTTATGAATTTTGGTAGATACGCAATCTTTTGCTTTCTTTCTTTATTCTATATATATATATATATATATATATATATATATATATATATATATATATATGTACATATATATATATATATATATATATATATATATATATATATATATATATATATATATACATATATATATATATATATATATATATATATATATATATATATATATATATATATATATAGTGTTATATGACTTTTTCAGGGTTCTTAGTGTCTAGAAATCTGAAAAGTGTGTTATTTTTTTGATTATTCTTAATTAAACGGTTAATGAGATGGATATTGGGTTAGAAAAGTTGCTTTGTATAAATCGAAATCCTTAATAAGTTTCTTGGGGTTTAGAACTTTGCAAATTTTCTTATTTTTCCTTAATTATTTATGGTCAAACATATGTGGTTAATGGTATCTGGTAGTTGGTTAGAGAAGTTTCTTCGAATATTTCTTGTTATACATTCTTTTCAGGTTTCTTGAAATCTAGGAATCTAATAATTGTATTGTTTTTTAAGGTGGGGGAAGAAACTGGAATGGTTGGCGGTAATTACGGTAAGCTCAGTTAGAATCTCCGATAAATTCAGGCCATGAGGTTATTAAAAGGATTCAACCTGGAAGGTTGATGTTCTATTCAAATGATATTGACCTTTCACAACCAGAAAATAAGGCCTTACAGACCTGCAAGAGGACTAAATGCTGTAGACATTTAAGTCACCTGCTAGTCATACAGGAGTACTGATTTGAGGCTGCTGTTTCAACAGACAAGATGCCAAAATGTGCACAACTTTTAGTTGTCATTGTCACTGTTATATTTTCTACAATAAATATTAGGAAAGAAACGTTTATAAGAAATATTGAAAATGAAATCTGAAAAATATGGTCTCGGAATGAGTAGAAAAGTCAATGGTTGTGAGAATTTTAAAATAATTTTTCTTTTTTATTGGTTTGAGCATAAATAAAAAACGAAGTTTTTGTAAATTTAAATCAAATTATACTAGTTTTAAAGTCTTTTATTATCAAATTTACTTGTGGTGCAGAAGGTCTCGGGTTCAATCCCGGTAAGTCGGTATAGTTATTTATTTAAGTATATGTGGTTTGGCCACATACATAGGTTATAGTTTTTTGCAGAAATGCAATAACGAGCGTGGCAGCACTACCGCGTTGTCTAAAAGGTACTATGAAATACAAAAATGTATGTTTTAGCACTTCGACAACGTTGACGGGTAATACGACATTCTCGCCTATATCCTTAGGATATACAAAATAAAACCGGCCAAGTGTAAATCGCACTTGCGCAATTAGTATTCCGTACGTTGATACTTTTAAAATAAAAAATTTTGTTACTGAGGTATAAAATGATCAGTAACTTCACAAAATACACACCAAATGAGTTTTCAGCAAATTTTTTTTCGATCTTTACTGAAAACTGATGACTTTGAAATTATTGTTTTTTTTTTTATATATATACTTGATAAATTATTAAAAGTAATGCACCCGTGTTAATTTTCGTTCAATCTACACCCTGTGGAGAATATTTCAGAATTTTTTCGAAATTGTTTGATCATTACTTTTCGAGATAAGGGGGGACAGAGATTTTTCGCAATTTTTTAAAAATAAACAAAAAGAAGTGTGCGCAAGTATTACATTAAATATATTTTTACAAACTTTTATTTGACGCCCCACTCAATGACCTGGTAAAAAATTTTTTTTTTTCACTTCCGATTTCATCCCCCAAAATTAAACCCTTAAGTTAAAATTTAACTTTCAAAATTCTACGGCTTTGATGATGCCAGCAATTCCTATATTAATGTCAAATTTCAGCTTTCTATATCAAATAGTTTCGGAGAAAATCGGGTGTGACAGACGGACAGACAGACACCGAAGTGATCTTATAAGTGTTCCGTACGAAACACTAAAAAGGGTAAAATCCCTACTAAGGTGGGGCGGTGAACGACAAAAAGAAAAAAAAAACTTGCCCTCATATAGCTGATGCAATCAACAATAACAATAGAAATTTTCAATAATATTTGCAAAAATAGAATTCACATGCCATACATATTAATGTAATGAAGTTTAACCGACTTACTCTTAGTTTATTCATTTTAGTTCACTGGCTTATTTTTTCTAATATATACTTTATTATTAAGTTGACAAGTTTGTTTGATAATTCTCCACACAGTCCTTTTGTTTATATAGTAAACTAGATCTAGGGAACAGACCTTGCACATCTTTAAAACGCATAAAATAATTATCATTTGCCAGAAATTTATGAATATGCGAAACATTACGATAAATTGGTTATAACATAATTATTTTATTATAATCATCTTCATGAAATTATTGTTACACTGTAATTCATTCTTATTTTCTATATATGCTAAGTATTCTTCAAACGAAATTAAAATTAACACCTCTTTTAATAATAACTGTGCCATATCTTCATGTTGTGAGATTCCACTAAAACGTAAAAATTTAAATTTGAGCTGAATAATTAGGGTACAAGAAGAACTGACATATATATTTTACGATTTTCATTAATTTTTTCATTTTCTTTATTGACTTACAAGAAAGGCACAGCCTCTTATTTCTATTAAATGAATGTTGCTCTAACATAGTGAGAAAGGAAGCTTATTCTAACTTAACCTAAGTATTTACAATAGTGTTCCTAATCTTAACTTAACCTAGGAAATTGTTTTTTTTTAACATGATTATGACCTAAACTAACTTAATCTGGGGCCTACGCTAACTTAACCTACTTTTACATTCTTCTGCCATGGTGAGTTGGGAGGGTCCTCGTTTTCGTCCGAAAGAGGGTCTCGGGAATTGGTTGCAGGCAAGGGGTAAATTCCCATTTTGTTGATTGAATGTTTCGTCGACTGGGAATTCTTACCTCTTTTGTTACCCTTTCGTCGACTGGGACCGTTTGACCGTTGACCATTTGAAACGACTCGCCGAATTAAAACTACCAAGTAAAGCTGTTGGTGTCCTTCAACCCTCTACAGGTAGTTTTACCTGTAGTTTTACCACACTAGATGCCAATATTTGATATTTTTACAGCACGTCAGTCGCACATGGCTTCTTATTGTTTAATTAATAACTTAAAAAAGGTAAAAAGTAGCAAAACAGCACAAAGACTAAATAAGGAAAAAGCCTTTTTGCATAAATAAATAGAGATCAGACGCTGCCTATTGCTGCTCTGACTGTAAAATTACAATACATTTAGCCTTGTTTCAAAACCTCGATATATATATATATATATATATATATATATATATATATATATATATATATATATATATATATATATATATATATATATACAGTCCCTGGCCAAATTATTAGACGCACTGTATTTTTTTTAGTAATTTTATGTTTCTTAAGAGTTTTTATGCAATAATGGTATATTTAAACTACAATATTATTGATTTTTATTTAAAAGAATTGTTGTAGACTACATATTTGTATTTATTTTTAACATATGGTAACACTGTGTTGACAAAGTGATACATGAACGTAAAGAAGTACAAACCTGTATCAGTCGCGATCGGAATCGAGTCAGGTACGGACGTGTTTTTGTGGCTTTATGGACTGTGATTGTTTGTTTAACAGTTTTTTTATACTACTCAGTTATTAGTTTATTTTGTATGCAGTGTTTTAAAAAAGTAATTGGACTATTTTCATTATGGGTAGAAAAGGCGATCTTTCACCACGTAAAAAAAGCTGAAGTGAAGGCCCTTGTGATTGCGAAAACATTTACAAACCGAGAAATATCACGAAGATTGGAGGTTTCTGAAGATAGTGTACGACGCATAAAAAAGAAAATTGAGTCAGGGAAGGAAATTAAGCCCAAAAAGAAAGAAAAGATGCGGTAGAAAACCAATTTTCACTCCACGGTCAGAGAGATGTTTGAAGAAAATTTGTGTAGAAAACAGATTTGCTACCACAAAGGTAATAAAATCACAACTCCAGGATGCTAGCGTAAATGCTTCTGAGCGCACTGTTCGAAGAAAATTGAAAGAATTAGATTTTAAGGCCTGTCGCCCCGCCAGGAAGCCCAAGTTAACAGCTGCAATGAAAGCAAAGCGCCTGAAGTGGGCCAAACAATGGCAAGACAAAGATGTGGGCTTCTGGAGATCGGTAAGATACAGCAATTTAATCAATAATTGATACATTATTATCATTTTTCAGTTAAATAAAGCAAATAAACATGGAAGTTTATATATTTTTCCTATTTTTGACAGGTCTGCTTCAGTGACGAAAGCACATTCGAAATTTTGCAGAATAAAGCTCAGTATGTGCGTCGTCGTCATGGAGAAAAGTTTCATCCTGATTGTGTCGTCCCGACGGTTAAACATCCCACCAAAGTGATGATTTGGTCAGTCATCAGCGGCAAGGGCACTGGACGTCTGTACGTCGTCAAAGGAATAATGAGGCAAGATCAGTACAAAGAAGTATTACAAAATCGGTTGATTCCGCAGCTCAGAGAATGGTTTCCAAATGGGGAACCATTCACTTTCATGCAAGATGGAGCTCCCTGCCACACTGCTCGGTCTGTTAAAGCTTTTTTGGCAGAAAAAAATATCCTTCTGTTGGATTGGCCGGGTAATAGCCCCATTGAAAATGTGTGGGAGCTGATGAAAAGAGAAGTGGCTAAAGATGTGATTACCAACAAAACCCAGCTCCTAGAAAAGATTATTCATGTGTGGAATCATCATCCTCAAATGCAGGAGACAGTACAATCTTGCATTGATAGCATGCCGCGCAGAATTAAAGCTTTGATAGCGGCTAAAGGTGGCTCAACTAAATATTGACTTTTACTAACATTAATTTCACTTTTCTTTAAAACTTAATGAACTTATGCTTTTCTAAATTAATGCTGTTTTATTTATGTCAAATAAATAGGTAATTGATTGGATAATATAAAAATAAAAAACAAATCAATTTATAATAATAAAACGGTACAATATCACTCGGTAATTAATATTTTACATGAAATCTTGCAGTGCGTCTAATAATTTGGCCAGGGACTATATATAATATATATATATATATATATATATATATATATATATATATATATATATATATATATATATATATATATATACATACTAGCTGTGCCCGCGGCTCCGCTCGCGTGGACTTGATTCACTATTATCGTCAATGCTTATTCCTTATGTTACCTAACGTAATAAAATATATCCTATAACCAGGCCAGAGAACATATGTATTTAATAAGAAAAACGTGTAAATCAGATAAGTGGTTCTTGCGTGCTAAGCGTACTAACGGACGGACAGACAGAGACGTTGCGTTTTATATATTATAGATTTAGGTATTTATCTTCATACAATATAAGGGTGCGGCCGGTTAGATTATTGTAGGCGTCCAGGTTAGTTCAGGTTCAGGTTTGACAGTCCTAAATCTGTAGGAAGTGTGAATAACAGATAAAGAGGTTTAGTGAATCGACGAAAGGGGAACTGTTAATGACACCGATGTATAGGTTAAAAGGCCAGTTGACAAAATGGGAATCGACGAAACGGTACTAAATCGGCATGGGGGAGGGTTAGGAAGGCGTCCCTGATGACTGGATTGTGATGCTGGGATGCTTTGGCAAATGATTATCGTGAGTACTTTTCGCGAAGCAGCTATCTTTTAAGTGTCCAATAATAGTATTCAAATGATTGAGGACTCCATTTCCCTTGGCATCGCTTATCTATTATGGAAATTACTTTGTGAAATTTTTCACTTGCTAACAGCACCTAAACTTTTGGGAAAGAATTGTATCTTTAATGACATGTAACATCCTACACACACCAGTTTTCTGTTGACTTGTCAACCTATCTTTCAGAAAGGGAATATTTTCTTCCTGCTGGAAATGCACTACAGTTCATCCGATACCCAAAAAGGCAAGAAGACCTTGCTAAACAACTACCAACTAGTCAATCAGTATCTTCTAAAATATCTTGAAGAATTGAATATTATTAACTACCATTAATATGAAGTTCGGCAGCAAAGACCAACAGGAAATCTTCTAATTTATGTAACATATGTTTACCCAATTGATATATCTAAGGCACTCGACCGTCTTCGGCACGATGAGTTTTTGGCAAAACGATGCTCTGACGGTATGTTTGAAAAGTTTTGTTCATAGCTCTTGCGTTTCCTCAGAGAGTGTTTTTTACGAGTGGCAGTCGACGGATTTCTTTCTAAGACCTTCACTATCAAGCCGGTGTGCTCCAAGGCTCTATACCAGTGATTCCCAAAGTGGTTCAAGTGGACCCCCAGGGGTCCACGGGAGGCTCGACGGGGGTCTACGTTGGCGTGAAAAAAAAATGGGGGTTCACAAGTTGTAAATGGTGGTCTACGAAAATTTATCTGGTTTCGATAGTAAAGAATAAAAATGTTGGCTTGGCTTTACCTATCAATGTAGGCAGATAATACACTACTCAAAAAAATTAAGGGAGCAAAAAAATTCCAAATTTTTCGGTGATTTTTGACAGACTGTATTTCGGTGAAAAATGGTCGTATTGAGACTTTAAAAAAAGGCGTTTTGAAGCTTTAAGACTCCAATTTTCAGATTTTTTGGCTAAAATTGCATATTCGATATTCAGTAAAACGCGCGTCGAGACTTGCAAAGCGCCGTCCGCCCGCCCGCAACGCAACCCGTTCAGACGTGCAAAGGGACGAAATAGGACTTGTGCTGTGCTTGCAATCTTGCATGAACTTATTTGATTCTTCACCAATATAAATACGAATGCCAAGGACAAACGTTACTCATTTGTTTCCGGAATTTTGAAAAGAAAGGTGTGAGTGAATCGATGACAACGTTTGCCAGTGCCGAAAAAAGTAAGTACCTGCCTATTTGTTATTCATACTTTTATTTTATATTGTAATAATATTATATTTGTTATGTTTGCGTGTAGTAGGTACGTAATAAAAATTAAATACTAAACATGGCCATTATTCGATACTTCTATAAAAGAACAGAAAGCCGAGAAAGATTGAACTTTCAGTACTTTTTATTATAAAATTATTTATTTACCCGACTGCGACTGTGGTGATTCACTAAAGGAGAGATATATGATTGACCTACATGTTTATGAATATTTCAGTGACCTCGTAGTTGCTAATGCTAAATGACTAAAAATATTTTCATAAATTGTACGTGTCTTTATGTACCACTCGTAACGTACATCAAAGTAATAAATAAATCATTAAAATCGCGGAGTTTTGATGTCAAAATATTCTTTAAAAGTATTTTCTCTCGAATTTACAGAAATGTATCAAAATATAATAATCAAAAAATATTTTATATTACATTAAAATAGGTTCAGCCGTTTTGTGAAACCTCTATATGGGTCTTAGCAGTTTATTGCTTTTAATAATTAAGATCAGTTTTGCCGCCGGCATTTTGGTTTTTTCATTGCAATAATTAATTAATCCTATTTTATTCTGTTAAAATAGCCATATCCTGTTAAAGTCGCCTTATGATTACTAAAACAAACATTTTTTTCTTTACAGGTAGGTAACTGATACGAAACATGGTTGAATCTAAGAAGAAATGTCGACAGTATAGTGTTAATTATTTGAAATTTGGTTTTCTTCCATCAAAGCCAGACAAACGATTGCCCATATGCCTTTTATGCAACAAAGTTTTGAGTAATGACTCTATGAAACCATCGAAGCTCGAAGATCATCTAAGAAGGTGTCATCCTGATAAAATAGGTAAAGATTTAAAATATTTTCAAACATTGAAGGAAAAATATGAAAAGAGACCCTCCGTGCACAGTATGTTCGCTTCAACGTCTCAAAGTAACGATGATAGCTTGCGGGCATTTTACAATATCTCATTGCTTATAGCGAAATCTGGAAAACCGCACACCATCGGAGAACAGTTAATTTTACCCGCTGTTGAAGAGGTTTTAAAAACTGTTCTGCACAAACCTCATTTGACGTACTCAAAAGAATTCGTTTGAGTAACAACACTGTACAAAAACGTATTGATGAAATGAGCTCTGATATTAAAAGCTTCTTGTGTAATTATCTGCAAACAACTCATTTTTCTATTCAACTGGGCGAGTCAACTTTACCTGGTAATGAAGCATTATTATTGGCATATGTTCGATTTGTTATGGACGAAGAAATCCATGAAGAGCTGTTATTCGCGAAAACTTTGGAGACGGACACTAAAGGCGAATCAATATTTAATGTCCTGAGTGATTTTTTTTAAGGAAAAATCGATTCCATTTACAAACATTATTTCGATGGCAGCAGATGGAGCTCCTGCCATCTTCGGACGATATCGTGGGTTTATAAGCCATCTTACAAGAATTATACCAGGAGTAACTGCAATTCACTGTGTCATCCACCGACAACACCTGGTAGCGAAAAATTTGAGTGACAGATTGCACTAATTGCTTCGATTTGTGATTATAGCAGTTAACAAAATAAGAAGCAATACGTTGAATACCCGTTTAATTGCACAATTGTGCGACGAAAATGATGAAGACTTCCAACGATTGCTCTTACATACTGAAGTACGCTGATTGTCGAAAGGTGCATGTTTAACAACATTTTACTTAATTTTTGAATCAGTTTTAGAGTTTCTGGAAAGTAAAGATCCAGATTTAAAAGAAAACCTGATCAAATTGAAAGCAGACATCACGTATTTGACAGATTTGTTCAAAAAATTTAATGACATTAACTTGCAGTTACAAGGGGACAGCCTAAATTTAATAAAAATAAAGGGTGTAATTTCGGCTTTTCTTGGAAAATTGAAATTTTTGAAGCAAAATATTAGTCGGCGCGAATTCTCCCACTTTCCAAACTTGCCTTGATGAGGATATTCAGACATACGTTCAACATTTAAATGCCCTGCATGATGAGTTCAAAAATAGATTTGAAGATATTCTGACGATCGAAATACCACCATGGATCATAAATCCATTTGACGACACGGAAGTGGCGAATGTGGTATTACAAGAGAAGCTACTCGAGCTTAGCACCAATGAGGAGCTGAAGGTGAAATTTAAAAAAGGCTATCAAACGTTTTGGCTGCAGCAGAAATACCCGAAAAATATCCTGGGCTGTGGGAAATTGCGAAAAAACTTTTGATAGCGTTTCCCTCGTCATACCTTGTCGAAAAAAGTTTTAGTGTCGTTACAAACCTATTAACAAAAAAAAGGAGCAGATTGAACATCACAGAACGGGGAGATTTGCGGTTATTCCTTACAAAACTGAAGCCAAATATTGATAGTTTGCTGTCAATCCCTCAAGTACATCCCTCCCATTAAAATTATGACTATTTTTTTTTTTTAATTGTTGATTTGCATTGTTGTTGCAAGTTACGGTACGTTATTAATGTTTAATTTTAATTGTATTAAGTCTGTAATCATATTATTTTAATAAATAGAACACAAGAAAATATATTATTTTTCTTTTTATTTTTATCACTCCGAATTTAGGGTTGGAACTCAGCCACGACGCAAATTTCCATCGTTAGATCTAATCTTCACATTTTTTGACGAGTTTTGCGAATATGGTAGAAATGTAGCAGCAGGAGGTCCACCGAAATCAGTAAAATTTTGAAAGTGGTCTACGAAAAAAAAAGTTTGGGAACCTCTGCTCTATACTGTCTTCAACTCTCTTTCTCATTTATAACAACGATCTGCTGGAAAACACCAGGAATCGATTCTGTAGCTATTCAGATGACAGTACGCTTATTTTTTCATTCACTTTAAATGCCCGATTATTAGCTACTAGCAAATATCCACAGACAGCAAGAAGTCGTTCAACTACCGACGTGAAAGAAATTCTATTTTAAGCTGACAGTAACCAAGTAGAATTTAACGGCACAAAAACTCAGGCGGCAGTTTTTTTTTATAAAAAGTTAACGTTACTGAACTCAACATAGTTATGTCGGGGCATTCCATTCTTCTACCATCGTTACTCAATTTGCTGGGCGTTAATTTGCGAACAAATATGTTTTGGCACAAATACGTTGCAAGTATAAGAAAGAGAGCTTCTCAAAAGCTGGGAATATTATTTCGAAGTAGAAAGCTTTACATTCCACAACAACAGTTTATTCTCTACAAAGCTCAAATTCGACCAACTACGAAATACTGCTCCCATGTTTGGGGCTCTGCTCCCAAACATACACCGGATTTGTTGGATTCTATTCAGAAGAGTTGTTCTCCTGACTGGAGGCCCAGAACCGACTAGCAACCTTGATTCCTTGGAATATCGAAGAATGGTTGGCTACTTGAGCCTATTCTACAAGTATTTTCATGAAAAGTGTTCGATGGATGTAGCCCGCTTAATTCCTCCCAAAGTGGAGCATGCTAGAAATACAAGTCGCGCTAACACTTCACCACCAAGCACAATTTATAGCCATTCAAAACCAACGTGAATCGCTTTTTCGGGCCACGCATTACTTCTGTAGGTCCAATATTTTCTAATTTAAGACCATATTCATACTCGTATACTGGATCGGACTTCGTTTCATCGTCTTGACTAGAAATGACAAACAATTCTACGGTTTCTATAGATTTAAGACTTTGATTTCAGTGGCACAGGTAATTCAGCACTATGAAGCATTGGCCTTTTTGTAGACAGTGGGTCTGGATATTTAATGCTGTGTTTAGGCTTATTTGTTGTACTCTTTATGTTAATTAAGCAGAAGTAACAATTACTCTCGCATTCAAGCTGCTTTAGCCCATTTTGCAAGATATTTTAACGCACGTTATATAGGAGATACACAGATCAACATATGGGATTTCATGTTTGTTTTTATTTAGTACTAGCAGTGCCCGCGGCTCCACTCGCGTGGACTTAATTCACTACTATCGTCACTGCGTATTCCTTATGTTACGTAACATAATAAAATATCTACCATTATTTCCGCTTATCTCCCATTATTTCTCCTTAACTCCCATTATATCTACATAATTTCCATTATCTAGGCTTATCTCTGCTCATCTCCCATTATTTCTCCTTATCTCCCATTATTTCCCCTTAACTCCCATTATCTTACCTTACCTCCCATTATCTAGGTTTATCTCGACTTATCTCGCAATATTTCTCCTTATCTCCCATTATTTTTCTTTATCTCCCATTATCTCACCATAACCCCCATTATCGAGACTTATCTCTGCTTATCTTTCATTATTTCTCCTTATCTCCCGTTATTTATACTTATCTCCCATTATCTCACCTTATCTCCCATTATTTAGGCTTATATCGAATTATATAGAACATATGTATAAATTTATAAAAACACGTAAATCGGATAAGTGGTTCTCAAGTGATAAGCGCACTAACGGACAGACAGACAGACAGAGAGACGTTGCATTTTATATATATGATATTCTTTGCAACATGATATTGTTCCATATTTAATGGTTTAGGCGGCGTATTGCAACGGTAACCTTTTTTCCGACTTGATTCACTATTATCGTCACTGCTTATTCTCTATGTTACTTAACGCAATAAAATATATCCTATAATCTGGCCAGAGAACATATGTATGTTTTTAAAAAAAAAGCACGTAACGCACTAACGGACAGACAGACAGACACACAGACAGACAGAGAGACGTTGCATTTTATATATATTATAGATAGATAACCTGGTCAGAGAACATGTATGTTTTAGAAAAAGCACGTAAATCGGATAAGTGGTTCTCTAGTGATAAGCGCACTAATGAATAAATCGACAGATAGGCAGGCAGACAGACAGACAGAGAGACGTTGCATTTTATATATATTATAGATAGAAGATTATAGATAACCTGGCCAGAAAAAAAATGTATGAATTTAAAAAAAAAAAAGCACGTAAATCGGATAAGTGGTTCTCCAGTGATAAGCGCACTAATGAACAAACAGACAGACAGGCAGAGAGACAGGCAGACAGACAGACAGAGAGACGTGGCATTTTATATATATTATAGACAAAAGATTATAGATAACCTGGCCAGAGAACAAATGTATGAATTTAAAAAAAAAAACACGTAAATCGGATAAGTGGTTCTCGCGTGATAAACGCACTAATGGACAGACAGAGAGACATTGCATTTTATATATATTATTATAGATTATAGATTTTTGTCTGCTACATAATATTGTTCCATATTTAATGGTTTAGGCTGTGTATTGCAACGGAACGCGATAGCTGCAAACTTTTTTACGACTTCATTCACTATTATTGTCACTGCTCATTCCTTATGCTACCTATCGTAATAACATATAGCCTGTACCCTGGCCAGAGAACATATGTATGTTTTAAAAAAAAAGTACGTAAATCGGATAAGTGGTTCTCCACTGATAAGCGCACTAACGGACAGACAGACAGACAGAGAGACGTTGCATTTTATATATACTATAGATGAATTAAATTAATCTTTTGTTTAAAAAAAAAACCAGGCATGTGCGATAGAAGTACAAAGTAAATAACTAAGCCAATTTTTTAAAATATCTTTTCAGTTTATTTTTAATTTATTAGAGAAAATTTTTTTTTTTCGGTACCATTTTTCTATTATGCTCTACAAACTACAAAACTATAAATATCACAAAATTTGTTTGCGTTATAAAAGTGTAACTTGAATTTCACTAGTAATAGTAGAGTGTAATTAAATATTGGTCAGTAACAGAATCAAAAACTTTTGAATAAATCATAAAAAGTGTCCCAAAAAATCATTCATAATATTTTCAGTTTTCAAATAAAGTTTCAACGTCCATTTAATTATAAATTGCAATTTTATTTTTAGTAATTAGTGTGTCGAGTAGAATAATAGTTTAGCTGTTAATGATCAGAATAAAATTTTTCCATTTTGAATTTTAAGCACTTGAACCCTTTTAAAAATTACACTCCACAATCATCTAACCTTACATCTTTTCTAGTGTTTATAATCATAGTCAGGTTTAAGGACATATCTTTGCTCTCGTTCTTTAACAACATTTACATATATTTTTTTTTCTGGCTGTTTGTATTCTACTTTTTTGATTATTTTAACCTCGGGCTTCCTGTATTCTTTTACTATCACTTTAGGTCTGTATTCGACTATGGTCTTTTTAAGTTCAGGTTGTTGTTTTTCTATGTAAACGTTGATTTTCTTTTGTGGCTCCTCATAATAGTCGTCTGAGGCAACCACGCTGGCAACAACGACAACAGCAAAAATAACGACAATCTGAAAAAAAGAAATGACATACACTTTCATTTGCTAGGAATCGCTAAGGGGAGTATTGTATTTGTGGAAAAATTACCCACCGAGATTTTTACAGTTTTCCACATTTTAACGTTTCTGGAACAGGAAAACCATTGTGTTCAATTTCGGTCTGTCGATCTGTTCATAGAACTGTTTTTTCGATAACTCCCAAACAAAATGAGATAACAATTTATTTAGTTATATATTATATGAAGTAGGTTAAAAAGGTGTCGTTTTTGAGGGGGCTTCAAAGGCACTGCTGAGAGTGTTTAAGTTATTTAGATCTTAAGGAGGAACTTTGTAAATTTTTTATTGAAAGAATAAACAAATTAAAGTCACGTCCTATCTTTGAATACATGATGTTATGTCCTTTTCATGGTTTCTGGAATCGAGAAATATGAAAATTTTGTTACTGCTTCTATTGCTAAAAGTACATACTCGTACAATCACAAGATCTTTGCTTTTCTTCACGTCTTAGGGTCCCTAGTTTAGTTTATCATTTCTGTCGGTTTGTTTGTCTGTCTGTGACCCTGTTCGCATTATACCTTTTTAACGAAATGATGATCGATTTCAAATTTGCTACGCATGTAATACTTTAGGTAATGATGGAATTTACGAATTTTAAATGATAACGTTTAAAAGAAGTAAACATTCCTTCTGTAGGTTTTTGGTTTTAAGCGAGTTAAACATCTAAGTGTGAGAAAAAAATGTATTGTGACCAAACAGGTAAGTGGTTAATGAGGGTGAGAGGACGTTAAAAGGATTGCTATATATACATATATATATATATATATATATATATATATATATATATATATATATATATATATATATATATACATACATATTTAAAATTTGTATATCTGTGAATCTGTATATATATTAGGGGTTAATGGGATCGGGTAAGAGAATTTTCTTCGTATATTTCGTGTTATAAGTTTTTTTCAGGTTTCGTGGAATCTAGGAATCTAATAATTTTATTATTTTTTAAGATAGGGGAAGAAACTAAAATGGTTAGCCGGTAATTACGGTAAACTCACTTAGAATCTCCTATAAATTCGGGCCATGAGGGTATTAAAGGGATTCAACCTGGAAGGTTGATGTTCTATTCAAAGGATATTGACCTTTTACAACCAGAAAATAAGGTCTTACAGGTCCGTAAGAGGGCTAAATGCTCTATACATTTAAGTCACCTGTTAGTCATACAGGAGTACTGATTTGAGGCTGCTGTTTCAACACACAAGATGCTAAAATGTGCACAATTTTTAGTTGTCATTGTGACTGTTATATTTTCTATGATAGATATCAGGAAAGAAACGTTTATAAATAAAGATTGAAAATAAAATCTGAAAAATAAGGTCTCCGAATAGGTAGAAAAGTCAACGGTTGTGAAAATTTTAAAATAATTTTTCTTTTTTATTGGTTTGAGCATAAATAAAAACGAAGTTTTTGTAAATTTAAATCAAATTACACTAGTTTTAAAGTTTTAAGTTAAAAGTTTATTATCAAATTTACTTGCGGTGCAGAAGGGCTCGAGTTCAATCCTCGTAAGTCGGTATAGTTTTTTATTTAAGTATATTTGGCTTGGCTACATAGATATGTAGGTAGTAGTTGTTTGCAGAAATGCAATAAGGTGCGTGGCAGCACTACCGCGTTGTCTAAAAGGTGCTATAAAATACAAAAATGTGTGTTTTGGCACTTGGACAACATTGACGAGTAATACGACATCCTCGCCGATATCCTTAGGATATACAAAATAAAACCGGCCAAGTGTAAGTCTTTCTATATCAAATAGTTTCGGAGAAAATCGGGTGTGACCGACGGACAGACAGACACCTAAGTGATCTTATAAGTACGGAACGCTAAAAAAGGTAAAATCCCTATTAAGGTGGGGCGTTGAACGATAAAAAGAAAAAAAACTTGCTCACATATAGTTGAAGCAATCGACAAACTATGATTTTAAAGGCAATATTTTAAGTAATATCAATATAGATTTTCAATTATATTTGCAGAAATACATATTAATGTAATAAAGTTTAATCAACTTACTCTTAGTTTATTCATTTTAGTTTACTGGGTTATTTTTTGTAATATATATTTTATTATTAACTTGACAAGTTCGTTTGATAATTCTCCACACAGTCCTTTTGTTTATATAGTAAACTAGATCTCGGGAACAGACCTTGAACATCTTTCAAACGCATAAAATAATTATCATTTGCCAGAAATTTATGAATATGCGAAACATTACGATAAATTGGCTATAACATAATTATTTCATTATAATCATCTTTATGAAATTATTGTTAAACTGTAATTCATTCTTATTTTCTGTATACGCTAAGTATTCTTCAAACGAAACTAAAATTAACACCTCTTTTAATAATAACTGTTCCATATCTTTATAATGTGAGGTTCCACTAAGATTTTAAGCTGAATAATTAGGATATAAGGAGATAAATACTAATATATATAATATTTTACGATTTTCGTGAGTACTTTCCTGGAAGCAGATTTCTTTTAAGTGTCCAAAAATGGTATTCAAACCATTTAGGACTCCATTTCCCTTGGCATCGCCTATCTATTATGGAAATTACTTTGTGAGATATTTCGCTATGTATGTATATCCTAAAAGTTCTGTTTATAGCACTTGCGTTTCCTCAGAGAGCGTCTTTTCTAACACCTTCACTATCAAGCCGGTGTGTCTCAAAGCTCTATACCAGGGGTGCTCAAACGGTCGATCGCAATCGACAAGTCGATCGCGAGTGCTTTTTGAGTCGATCTCGAGAAAAAAATTCCGATATAGAACTATTCACAGATTTTGTTTTAGGTAACTAAAACAAAATGTAATGAATAAACTACTAAAATTTATTCGATCCACAATTAGGCCAGAATAACCGCCTCATCACTTTCTTTTATCGTAATAACCCCCTGCTAGCGCCAAAGGCGGCTTTATCAAAGGAACGCGCGGTACTTGTCAAAGAAAAGCCGCCGCGTTTTTGATTCCCGCCTATTTTTCTAGAAACTTCGGGCGGCGTGTTTGACGGGAACATTCGAGACTTCGTTCGCGCCGATATAAATGTTGCGCCTGCAGGAATAGGAGTCAGTCTGAGTTGTAACTTGAAGGCGATACATCGATACAAAGTTTATTAATAAATAGTCCAAAATGAGTGCGGCGAAGAAAAGTAAAACTTATCATTTTAATAACGATTGGGAGGAAGAATTTTTCTTTTGTATGGTGAAGGATAAGTGCATTTGTCTCATTTGCCGTGCGTCAGTTGCAATATCAAAGCGTGGGAACTTAGAGAGGCATCATAAAATGGTTCATAAAAACTATGAAAAGGATTTTTCGTCACAGAGTGAATTAAGAAAACGAAAAGAACGTGATTTGATAACTTGTTTGAAAAAAGAACAAACCATGTTCACAAGACCAGCCAAACAATCAAAAGCTGCAACGATCGCGTCATTTAAAATATCTCATATATTGGCGAAACACAAGAAACCATTTGATGATGGATTGGTTGTGAAGGAAGCATTTATTGAAGCGGGTGAGACTTTATTTGCAGATTTTAAAAATAAAACAGAGATTATGTCTGCTATTAGAGAACTTCAGTTATCTCGTCCGACTGTCACAAGGCGTGTTGAAGTCATGAGTCAGGATATGACAGATAAACTAAAACATGATATCATGGAATGTACATACTTTTCTTTACAGTTTGACGAATCCACCGATATGACAGACACTGCCAGCTGTGTATTTTTATTCGAATGGCATTCAATGATATGTCGGCTAAGGAAGAGTTTTTGACAATGATTCCTCTGAAAGGAAATACCCGTGGCGAAGATATATATGACGTTTTCTTCAATTTTGTAACAAACTACAAGCAATGACTGGAAACGAAAATGGTTTTGTGGCATTGTCTCGAGCTAATGATGATTTCCCTTCATTTTTCTCCTTCCATTTCATTATACATCAACAAGTTTTGTGTTCAAAAGTTCTAAACATGGAGGAGATTATGGGCATTGCAATAAAAATTGTGAATTCTATCCGTGCACGTAGCTTGCAACGACGGCTCTTTAAATTGCAGTTGGAAGATAGTGAGTCAGCTGAACACACTGATTTACTAAGTTGGGAATGTGGAATCTTTGGCACAATGATACTACTCAGTATATATCACCACTACACCAAACACTTTATTTTTACACTCGACGCGCGTTTCGCTAACCATGTTAGCTTCATCAGGAGCGATGATTGACTCAAGCCACTCAGACTCAGTCAATCATCGCTCCTGATGAAGCTAACATGGTTAGCGAAACGCGCGTCGAGTGCAAAAATAAAGTGTTTGGTGTAGTGGTGATATATACTGAGTAGTACTGATTTAGTTCTTCACACGGACGTCAGGTGGTTGAGTCGCGGAAAATTCCTAGAAACGTTTCAAGAATTATTGCCCGAAATAACAGCTTTTCTGGACGAAAGAGGTGATGACACTCAGATGCTAAAAAACGGAAAATGGCTGACTGATTTGGCATTTTTGACAGACATCACAATGCATTTAAACACCATTAATTTGGAGCTTCAAGGTAAAGGAAAAACTATTATTGAGATGATTAGCGCAATAAACGCATTCAAAAGTAAATCGCAACTTATGATAGATCAACTGAAAAGAAAGGATCTGAAAAATTTTCCGTCTTTGAAAGCAAGGATTCCTCAGTTGAATTATGATATTTATGAGGCAGAATTATCAAATATTTTGGGCCAATTCGAAATACGTTTTTATGATTTCAGTAAATTGGCAAATATCACATCATTTATGAGTTATCCTTTTTCGTGTAAAAACATTGAGGAATTAGCTACTGAAATAGCAAGTCAGTTTAACATGGACTCATGTTCTGTTGAAAATGAGTTAGTGCAGATTATATCAGATATACATCTCAAAGCCACAGCATCTGATACAAAATTCTGGTGTTTTATATCTGAAGATAAATATCCGAATCTAAGGCAAATCGCCCTTCAACTGACGGCAATGTTTGGGTCAACTTACTTGTGCGAGTCTGCATTTTCTGAAATGAAGATAATTAAGTCAAAATATCGCAATCGACTAACTGACGAACATATGTCATCATGCTTGCGATTAGCACTCGGTAATTACGTACCATCTTATGAAAAGTATGCTGAGGACATGCAGTGCCACGCTTCAACATCCAAAGTCACTCTTTAGTTAAGTTTAGACACTAGAACTCGTTTGTTTTGTAAGAACCAATAAACTCGCAATTTTGAATAATTATGAGTTTTTTTCATTGACTAAAAAAATGCATATTGTGCGGAAAACTAATATCTATGCCACGATACACCCTACCTAGACGACAATCCTGCATCACACTTACTTGCAGCCTCTCAGAGTCGATCGATCGTAGTCTAACAATATTGAGGTAGATCGCCAGCAGTTCAAGTTTGAGCACCCCTGCTCTATACCGTCCCCTACTCTCTTTCTCATTTATATTAACAATCGGCTGGAAAAGACCAGGAATTCAATCTGTAGCTATGCAAGTGACAACACGATTGTTTCTTCATTCACTTTGAATGCCCGATGATTGGCTACTCATGCAAATATCCATAGGCAGCAAGAAGTTGTTTATCTAACGGCCTGGGAGAAATTCTATCTTGAGCTGACAGGAACCAAGTAGAATTTAACGGCACAAAAATCCAGGAGGCAGTTCTTTTTTGAAAAAAGTTAACGTTGCTGAATGAAACATAGTTATGTCGGGGCATTTCATTCTTCTACCATCGTTACTCAATTTGCTGGGCGTTAATTTGCGAGCAAATATGTTTTGGCACAAATACGTTACAAGCATAGCAAAAAGAGCTTCTCAAAAGCTGGAAATATTACTTCGAAGTAGAAAGCTTTACGTTCTACAACAACTGTGCATTTTCTACAACGCACCCCCCCCCCCCCCCCCCCCCCCCCCCCCCCCCCCCCCCCCAAATTCGACCAACTACGGAATACTGCTCTCGTGCTTAGGCTTCTGCTCCCAAGTATACACTGCATTTGTATACTTGCGCATATTTTTCTTTGTATTATTTTTAAAAGAATGGCCAAAGACCCCTGTCCACCGACCCTGTCTCGAAAAGTACTTATTTTGGAAAAATCGCCTCCATAAATTGTAGGTTGAGCGGGAGTGATAGCTACTGCTTTAAGCATTAGGTACCGAGTGAAAATAATTTTATTTTATTTATTTATAATTAACCAAAAATTTAGGTAGTAAATATTTGTTTTCAACTTTTGCCACTAGATTGTAAATTGAGTTAGATTGATTTATTGGCTATTAGATGGCTAAGATGTCAAGAATCTAATTAACTTAGCCTACGTAAGGGTTTTATTTCTTTTTAAAAGCAGTCACGGAACGGAACACTAATTGCGCAAGTCCAACTTGCTCTTGACCGCTTTTTTTTTTTTTTAATTAAATTGGCCTTTTTAACTACACTTATATCTTTTATCCAAAATTGCTGTAGTAAAAATAACTTTAACATAAAGGGAATTTGGAATGATTTTAATGGTTTAAATACTCTTCTATTAGAATTAAAAAAAAAAAACAACAATAAAGTAATCCTTAATTTAAACAAAATTGGAGATGTATGTATGCGAACATTTGCAATATTCTATGTAAACTATTCGAAAATAGAAAATTGTCATAATATGTTAATAAAATTTAAATAGGTAATCTAAGGAAATAGAAGATTCTTTTACTCCACTAAGATAATTTTCGGACTTTTTTGGCAGTTTTTTTGTTTGCAAGATTATCCTTCTCTTTAAATACTAAACGTTTAACTCTGTCAAAATACGTTAAATTTTGTAAACAACTTTTTTCTGTTCAAACGGCTACAGTTGAGAATTCTCTCTCATTTTTTGTAAGCAGTTTTCTTATTACTAGGTGTTTATATCTGTATACAGTCTGTCAAGTAAGAACGTATCCGCGATAATTCATTTTGGTAGATGCGATTCTAGCGATTCTCCAAAAAATCGGTAAAGCTAACCTTGGTCTACTCTATCAGTCGATTTCAACCTTTCGTCAAAATCCAAAATAAGTCACTCGTTTGCGCGTCAGTTCGAGGCAGTCTTTCTTTGTTCCGCGGCCACTAAATATTTAAAAAAATCGGTATCGTTTGTAAAGAAGTGGGTAAATCATTTTAACGAAACGAAAAATGTCTTTGTTTTCACGGGACCTGAAATTGACGCTGCGTCAAGCAGCGGCAAAATTTAAAAAATCGGGTTGGAATGTGTCCAATGAAACCATTCGACGACATCTTCGTGCTCATGATGTCAAATTCCGAAGCACGTTGAAGAAACCTTTGATGGGGGAAAATCACGTCGCGAAGCAGCTCGCGTTGACCTACGATAAGATACTAAAGGGGCCCTCGCAATAGCCGGACGCCAACTCTATTGAAAACGTTTGGTCCCTTATAAAGAGAAAGCTCAGAGGAAAGACTTTGAGGACTATGACTAAGCTATCGCGAGATTCGTGTGGGCACCATTAATTATTGTGTAGGCTTATTAAAACCTGAAACTAAAGCAAATAAGAACTGGTAGTAGTAAAACTCATATAAAATTAAGTAATATGTTCAGTGTGTAAGAAAGTCAAAAACACAAATAAATTTCTAAATAAAATTATTTTTTAACTTGAAAATGAAAGAAATCAAAACGCTAAAAAAAAATTTTGTTTACCAGGTCAGGTAAGGCCATTATGGCTTTCGTAAACATAGATCAACAGGAGATCTTCTGACTTATGTAACACATGTTTGAAAACAACGCAATTGTGCACTTTGGAGAATCTCGAGCGGTTGCTCTTGACATATCCAAGGCATTCGACCGTGTTTGGAACGATGGACTGTTGGCTAAGCTACGCTCTTATGGTATGTGTGAAAAGTTCTGTTTGTGGCTCTCATGTTTCCTCAGTGATCGGATTTCTTTCTGACATCTTCACTATCAAAGCCGGTGTGCCCCAGGGCTCCATACTATCTCCTACTCTCTTTCTCATTTACATTAACGATCTGCTGGGAAAGACCGGAAATCCAATCTACAGCTTTGCAGATGACAGTACGCTTATCTCTTCATTCTCTTTGAACGCACGGACATCGACTGCTCAGGCGAGTGTCCGGAGACAGCGGAAAGTTGCTTAACTTAACAAAGACCTGGAAGAAATTCTATCTTGGAGTGACAGTAACCAAGTGGAATTTAACGCTACAAAAACCCAGGCGGCAGTTTTTTCTAAAAAAAAAGTTAACGTTGCTGAACCTGACATAGTTATGGCGGGGCACTCCATTCCCCTAACGTCGTCACTCAATTTGTTAGGCGTTAATATGTCCTGGCATGAGCATGTTGCAGGCATAGCAGGAGAGCTTCTCAAAAGTTGATAATATTATTTCGAACCACAAAGCTTTACACTCCACAAGAACTGTTAATTCTTTACAAAGCTCAAATTCGACCAACTATGGAATACTGCTCCCATATTTGGAGCTCCGCTCTCAAACATACACTGCATTTGTTGGATTCTATTCAGAGAAGAGCTGTTCGTCTGATTGGAGACCCGGAACTGACCGGCGGCCTTGATTCTCTGGAACATCGAAGAACGGTTGGCGACTTGAGCCTATCCTACAAGTATTTCCATGGAAAGTGTTCGGAGGATGTGGCCCGTTTAATTCCTCCCAGAGCGGTGCATGTTAGACATACACGTCGCGCTGATACTTCACATCCGTATGAGGTTCAACTTATTACTCCTCGTACAACGCTTTTCAAGCAGTCTTTTATATGGAAAATATCATCCCTTTGGAATAATTTGCCCAGGACTGTGTTTCCCACAGAGTACAATTTACAGCGATTCGAGAACAACGTGAATCGCTTTTTCCGCACACGTGCCGCTCCTGTAGAGTTTGAGGGACCTCCCTGCAGGGAAAAAAAACGAAAATTTCGAGGTTATCAGTTTTCACTAAAGATCGGAAAAAAAACTTTGTTGGAATTTGTTTTCTGAAGTCAGTAATCATTTTATACTTCTGTAACGAAAATTTTTATTTTAAAAGCAGTCAACATACGGAACACTAATTGCGCAAGTCTACCTTGCACTTGACCGGTTATTTTTTCATTTAGATTTGGAATTTTTAAAATTTAAAGTTATAGGACCTCTGACTTTAGCACGCCGACTGTAAGGCTCCAAAACAGTTTGCGGAAATGTGGATGTAATATTTTGTAGCCCTAACAACGAATTTTTGTCTTGCTACTTGAATTTCAGGAATTATAAAGCTTAGATCGGATCCTCTCTAAAACAGGGAGTCTCATAATGCAACCTACTTCTACTTCTAGATTCCACTTCTATGGAAGAACTCTACAACTGTTTTTTTTTTATTCAGATTTTATTAAAATTTGAATACAATGTCATTGATTAAGTTTATTCAATTTATTATTATGAATACTATAATAGTATATTTTTTAAATAATTATTAATATCTTACGCTTTTCGGTCACATGAAACACAAAGACGATACCTTAAAGCCAACTAAGTCTACAGAAGTTTGTCGGAACAGGAAACGCTTCACAACTTATTTGGATTTCTTGTTAATTGTTTTTGCTGATTAGTTACTCTTCTCAAATATTTTTTTGTCAAAAACGCTATTCCTTCCTTCATTGTCTTAATCATCGTGCAGTTATACTTAATGCCTGGTTAGTATTAAAGGCTACTTAATTCCAATAGATAATTGTTAACACAACCTTTTTTAAAAAATATTCGGGCTGCTAGTGTCAATAGAACATCAAAAATTTACATTACAAAGATCTGATACTGACTCTGGTGCGTAACAAACTAGGCCCAAATTATGGTTAGTCAAGTATATAATGTCATTGTGGAAGAGTATTGGAAAAATTTAATACCTCAAGTAATAGGAAGATTTCAAAGAATAGTTTCAGACGTTTGTTTTAGCTCCAAAAACTTATCTAGCTGTGCTAAGGAGGTTCACGATATCTAGCATCATGCTTACAACTCTTTTTCAAAGAAATATTTTTCTACCGACCAAGCAATGGTTCTATTAAAAACGAAAAAAAGCCGTTGCTCCCAACATTTTACCAACAGACGATTTTTTCAACTGAGAACCCAAATATCCACATAACGCCAAGATTACATTTTTGTTAGTGCTTCTAATAAAGAAGCTTGTTCTCTGTCCCAGTAGTTGAAAAGTTTTTTAATCGGTTCTCAATATCAAAAGTTAACAACATAACTATACCACAGTCTTGGAAAGTACTTAAATTTTCGTACGTATGTATGAATAATTGCTTATTGATGTCACACATAATTGCTTATTCGAGATTACTCATTTTTAGCAACTCCTGAAAATATTACAAGGCTTGTGGTTTAGTACACTGGGGAAATAAACATATCGAGACACGTTATTAAGTTAGTATCAACATGATCGTATTGCATGCATAGAAAAGAAAGCTTTTCAGAAGCTCGGAACATTGTCTCGTATTAAAAAGCTGCATTATTCACAATGATTTTTGATCGT
This sequence comes from Pachyrhynchus sulphureomaculatus, assembly GCA_019049505.1. Classification (NCBI taxonomy): domain Eukaryota; kingdom Metazoa; phylum Arthropoda; class Insecta; order Coleoptera; family Curculionidae; genus Pachyrhynchus; species Pachyrhynchus sulphureomaculatus. Next base: position 38,464,122 of record CM032447.1, on the reverse strand, counting down.
CTATAAAGCTTAGACTAATCCATCAATGGAATACTGCTCTCATGTTTAGAGCTTCGCTTCCAAACATTCTTTTTAAATGGTAAATTTTATTTAGAGGGCAGCCGCTCGTCTGCTTGTGGAACCGGAATTTACAATAAACCTTGATTCTTTGACCTATTAGAGACAAATTAGTGCCTTGAATCTCTTCTGTAAATACGTTTGTGGAAGTGTGCAGTGGGCATAACTAGTTTGATTTTTCCCAGAGAGGTGCATACTTGTTTCTCTTCGTACTACGCTGTTCAAGAACTTTTTGTATAGAAATCTTTAGCCCTTTTGAACAAGTTGCTCAAGAATGTGTTTCTCACCGAATATAATCTACAGCGATTCAAAATCAACCTCTATTAATACTTTTGTGGACGCGCTGTTTTTCTAGCGATTTACAGATTTCCTACGGTATGTGCTCATAGAAGAAAGTCAAATTAGGATATTCAAATTATCTTTTAAAGAAGGTAATACCGTTAAACACCAAACACCCAGTTGTTTCTATTGTATTATTTTTTTTTTTTTTTTGCAACTAAAGGAAACTGTTGTTTACTTATTTAGTATACTTTGAATATTTCATACTTTAATTACTTTTATTACATATTAATAAAAAATTATAATAGTTATTTTTATTTACATACCTGAAATGCATGCAAGGATTCTTACAAACGAATCCTATATAAACTAACTGGGCTCCTTGATCAGCATCAATTAATTAATTGATTACTGCAGAAGAACACAAAATGAAACTAACTGTAAGTAAAACCTATATATTATTGTATATAATGACTTTCAGAACTTCCCAAAATAGCATTTTTGGCACTAGTGTAAAAAATGTAAATTTCTATACAATTTTTCCAGATTATCAGTATTTAGTAGTAGTAAATTTTGAGAATCAAGCAATTATTTTGGTGTCGAAAATACAATTTTCCGTATAATTTCGCCAGGCTGTAACAAGCTATGACGGGGGACCGATAAATAATTATTTGGAATTTTAAATTACGAATATATAAAATTGTGTATCCGTTATGACCAGGAAGTGCTAATGTAACAACAGGGCAGCTAAGGCGTGGTCTTGGAGCGTACTTACTTGTCCTGAAAAATACTAACTTTCGCACAATTGCCTCTGTAGAATCTTAGCGAAACACCAGGATAAGTTAGTTATTTAGCTAAGAAGGGTATTTTAACCACAATGATGGTAACAATCGGTTTTCTTATTTTTGCCTGTATCGGTCAGTGTTATGTAAACAAATCGCCCTTCGATAACTTTGCATTTTTTAAGTTACAAATTCCGTAGAGTACACAACCATGCTTTCCAGTTTCCGCCGCTCTGTTTTATTTGTTGGCAATATAACTTGGGAACGAAATCAGAAATTTAGTAAATGTATATAACTTGAAGGGAGAATAATTAATATATCTTAGGGAGAAACTAGTGAAGCTTTTCAATTTCAGTTTTATACAGTATGAGAAGAATTATCAAAATACGAAATTTAAATTAAACTTCCGTTATTTCCAATTTTAACAGAACCGATATATAGAGAGGAATGTTAGTTTTTTAGTTTTTAATATCTCTAAAGCTCTAACTCTTATTAATTTTTGGTTCATGATTAAAATGTCACCATACCTATCATTAATAATAACGGATTTTAGTTGTGCGATTAACTTTTATTATAATGTGGATAAATAAAAGTTAAATTCAGTATTCATTTTAAAACTGTGTTTTAGTGAAGAAAATACTGATCACTACATCAATTTTTTTTACTTTTTTTTATTTCTGCTTTTAGTTCTTCCTTTTCATTGTCGTTATCGCTGTAGCAGCTGTATTTGCCGATCCAGCACCTGAGCCAGAACCAGAACCATCAGGTGGTTATGGACGTTCCTATGGTTACAGAAAATCCTCTTACGGTGGAGGATATGGCAGAGGTTCATATGGAAGCTACGGAAAAGGTTATTATAAGGGTTAATACTAACATCAAAATTAGTATGAAACTGGCCTTTCACGTCTCCTACCCGCAATGTTTTAGGCTATTCCTTTGTTAACACTTTTGCAAGTATAAAAATTATAAGGTGGAAAACTGATCATCTTCATTTATATATTATTATTATTTCTTGAATTTCATTTTCTTTTCTGAGGTATCCAATACCCTAAGTCAAAAATCATATAGAATTGTTTAAAATTTGTTATAATTTTAGGGGTTTCTTACCTTAATAATTCTATTATCAGTATAAATATCTACACGTGCAAAAGTAATAAAAATTAAAACAATATTTACCACTTTGATTTTCATTTATATTTCTAACACCTAATCCCTTCTAATATTTAAGTTATTTCACTGTTTGAACCTCCTTCTTATTATCTGTCAATCGATAGCTGTTCATAAATCGAACGTTTTCGATACATTGGTAGGTGTCGAAAGTTTTCGAGGTATCGATAATTATCGATATATCGATACCGTTTAATAATTATCGATAGTAACTAACAGTTTGATATTTGTAAAAGTTTATAGTCATTCGTGGAACAATTACTCATCGAGTTCCAGTAAACTTACCTAAGATCTTCAATAATTTTTGAGCAGGGAGTATTAAAGGAATTTAACCAGGAAGGTTGCTATTCTAATTAAAGGAACAATTCTGAAATATCCGGTTTTTTGGAAACATTTTAATTATACCACTCATATCAAAATATGTAAAGGGTTCAAGGGGTAGGGTAGGGGGTGAAAGAGGTTGCTTCGTATATATATTGTTACAGGTTTTTGACAGAGTTTTTGGAGTCGATGAATCTAAAAGTTAATTTATTTTTACATCACTTTCAGTCTTAATGAGTGAAGGGCGTGAGAAAAGTAAGTATAGTTTTAATAATATTGTTTTTTTTTCAGGTTTTCGATTTTTGATTGCAATAATGAACAAATTTTAGGCATACTTACTACAAGTAATTATGCAACGAATAAGTGTTGGAGAAGAGAGTTAGAAGGGTAATTTCGTATATATTGTATTGTAAGTCTTTATCAGGGGTTTTTGAGCTCAGGGCTTGAAGAATTACAGTCTTTTTTCGTTATTTTCAATATTAACAGGGGAAAAAGGTGAAAGGTAGCAGTATCATTAAATATTACATAGTTTCAATGTTACTATGAGAAGTTTCCCGGGTTTTTAGTTGGGATATTTTGTGAAATTTTAGCTAACTATATATAGTATAAGATATGTCACGTGAAAGGAATGTGGTAAGAGGTTAGAAGTGATTGCGTATATATCACAATATACTTCTATTTCGGTTTGCCTTTTCATTTTTTCTAATTTTAACATAAATAGTATACATAAAGGGATAGCTTTAATCTGAAACTGCGTCAGAGAATGCTAAAACACTATATTTTGTCGGTTTTGTTGTACAGCACTGAGGTATGGACATTGAAGGTTGCGACAGTTAACCCTTTGGAGGCTTTCGAGATGTGGCTGCATAGAAGGATTCTCCGTATTCCGTAGACAGCTTATGTCACCAATCAGGAAGTACTCCAGAGAGCTAATGCAGTCAGAGAGTTGATATCAACGGTAAAGTGCAGAAAACTAGAGTATTTAGAACATGTTCGCCGTGTCAAACATTATGAGTTATTATAGCTCATAATGAGGGGAAGATTAACCTAAGAAATATAGAACAAGTTTTAAAAATACAAATACTTAACGTGTCCGAAATTTACTTACTTCTGGCACAGTGGGTAAATTATTGGGTTTACTGCAATTGCTAGAGGAAAGTATTTTATCCGTGGAAAGATTATCCTCTACAATTTTTGTTTTTTTTACAGTTTGGGGTTCTTAGATCACAAAAAAAAACAGGTTTTTTTTTTAATAATAAATTTAAATATTTATATATAGATAATAATAAAGGAAAATTCTCCCTTATCCAAGGTTATATTTTGTTAAAAATTTGTGCACAAATATACTGCCTGTGAACTTACGACTGGGACTGACGTATTTTTTTTATAATTACGACGATAAGGACTCATGTATTTTGATAATTATATACAGATTTCTCTACCAAGTTTGTGCAGAATTATTGTAGCAACTATAAATAGATTTCGCCTGAGGTGTCGTCCGTCCCGAACCTTGATTACTCTTCTTGCGAATGTATATCAAATTATGTATTGATTTAACTCTAAAATACATAGTCTGGTCTTGGGACATTAATGCAACTCGATAACACTAAATAGGAAGATTTCAAAGAATAGTTTCAGACGTTTGTTTTAGCTCCAAAAACTTATCTAGCTGTGCTAAGGAGGTTCACGATATCTAGCATCATACTTACAACTCTTTTTCAAAGAAATATTTTTCTACCGACCAAGCAATGGTTCTATTAAAAACGAAAAAAAAGCCGTTGCTCCCAACATTTTACCAAGCGACGATTTTGTCAACTGAGAACCCAAATATCCACATAACGCCAAGATTACATTTTGTTAGTGCTTCTAATAAAGAAGCTTGTTCTCTGTCCCAGTAGTTGAAAAGTTTTTTAATCGGTTCTCAATATCAAAAGTTAACAACATAACTATACCACAGTCTTGGAAAGTATTTAAATTTTCGTACGTATGTGTGAATAATTGCTTATTGATGTCTTGGGACATTAATGCAACTCGATAACACTAAATAGGCGCCAGTTTTAGCTATTACAATATACTCGTATAAAATACCTAAAACAATAATACGTTGCTATCTTCTTAGTGTGCCTTATCTTCTAAGGACGTTGGCAATCACATTTGCCCATTAGATTCAGTAGTTCAGTAGATGTCATGTTTGTCCATGTATTAAAGGAGCTTCGTGCTTTTTCAATTCTTGAGCGTATGATTCCATTCATGAGTCTTTGTAGGCCTTCTACACAGTCCGCTAGACTGACAGTTTCATCAGCGTAGCGGAGGTTATTTACATACACAACATTAATTTTAATTCAATCTTTTTTATCAGAAAGTTCTTTACTGAAGCTTTGAAGAAAAAAAATTCCTTAGCAGCTAGCGACATGCAGTTTGTACAGGGTTGTTCAAAAAGACACTCCTTAACATGTGTTTTAGCAGGGAATGTGCGAGGAAAGCTCGTTCTTGTATAAAAATGTTTCAATTTTTAATTATTTTAAAATTTCCATATTTTCAAATATATTGCGATGACTTAGAGTACAAAAAGTCCAAGAAAAAAAATTCCTTAGCAGCTAGCGACATGCAGTTTGTACAGGGTTGTACAAAAAGACATTCTTTAACATATGTTGTAGCAGGGAATGTGCGAGGAAAGCTCGTTCTTGTATAAAAATGTTTCAATTTTTAATTATTTTAGAATTTCGATATTTTCATATATATTGCAAAGACTTAGGGTACAAAAAGTCCAAGAAAAAAAATTCCTTAGCAGCTAGCGACACGCAGTTTTTACAGGGTTGTACAAAAAGACATTCTTTAATATGTGTTGTAGCAGGGAATGTGCGAGGAAAGCTCGTTCTTTTATAAAAATGTTTCAATTTTTAATTATTCTAAAATGTCCGAATAGACATTGAATAACAGGGGTGACAAAATACAACCCTTTCTTTATTTTTATTTCTTTGCACATGTGATTCTCAATTTTTATTTTGGCAGTCGAGTTCCAGTATAAACTTATTTGTAAGTCTTTGTCATCAATATTACACAATTGTAGTATTTCCATCATTTTCTCATGATTTACCAAATATCAAAGGCTTTTTGGAAATCTATGAAGCACAAACACAAGCAAACATTAGAGTTGACATCCCTACATCTTTCAATCAGAACGTGAATGGAGAATAGTGCGTCCCTCGTTCCTAGTCTTTTCCTGAAGCAGAACTGTGTTTGTTCAGTACGTTCATCTATTTTTTTGTATACTCTTTGGTGGATTATTTTAAGAAAGAGTTTCAAGATGTGGTTCAATAGACTCATATTCCGATATTCTTCGCACCTTCTACGGTTATTCTTTTTTGGCAATGGTATGAAAATTGATGTCAGCCAATCATGAGGTACATCACTTGTGTTGTATACGCTGTTGAAGAGGTCCTGTATATTTTTCAAGAAATATTTTAATGATATCTGTATATATATTATCTTCTCCTACTGCCTTTTCATTTCTAAGCTTATTTGTATTGTGTCCTCTAGTTGGGTCATTATACATTTCCCCTATATATTCTTCCCATCTATCTATTCTTTCTTGTATGTTCAGTAGCAGTTTACCTTCTTTATCCTCTATTACTTGTGGTTGCCTTTGTAATCTTAGTTTAGCAGCTTCTTTGATTTTCTTATGTAAATTAAGTGTGTCGTATTTTCTAATGCTTCTATTTCTGTGGATTGTTCATTCAGCCACATGTCTTTAGCCTCCTTTATCTTTCTTTTTATTAGGTTGTGGGTTTCTTTGTATTTTATATTATTGTTGTTCTTATACTTTCTTCTTACTTCCATCATATCTCAAATTTCCTCCGTCGTCCATGATTGTTTCTTTTTGGTTGTATTTTGTTTCAGTTGCTTTTCCATTACTTTCTCTAGTGTTTCTCTGAGGTGGTAGCGTTTGATGAGTTCCCAGCTTGTTTGTATCGACCACGCAATGATTCGACTAAAAGCGAAAAGAAGTCGTTCCTCCGAAAATTTTACCCATGGTCGATTTTGTCAACTGAAAACCCAAATATCCACATAACTCCAATATTACATTTTTGTTAGTGCTTCTAATAAAGGAGCTTGTTCTCTGTCCCAGTAGTTGAAAAGTTTTTTAATCGGTTCTCAATATCAAAAGTAAACAACATAATTATACCACAGTCTTGGAAAGTATTTAAATTTTCGTACGTATGTGTGAATAATTGCTTATTGTTGTCACACACAATTGCTTATTCGAGGTCATTCATTTTTAGGAACTCCTTAAAACATTACAAGGCTTGTGCTTTAGTACACTGGGGAAATAGACACATCGAGACACGTTATGATCGTATTCTATGCATAGAAAAGAAAGCTTTTCAGAAGCTCGGAACATTGTCTCGTATTAAAAAGCTTCATTCTTCACAATGATTTTTTATCGTCTATAAAGCTTAGACTAATCCATCAATGGAATACTGCTCTCATCTTTAGAGCTTCGCTCCCAAACATTCTTTTTAATTGGTAAATTTTATCTAGAGGGCAGCCGCTCGTCTGCTTGTGGAACCGGAATTTACAATAAACCTTGATTCTTTGACCTATCAGAGATAAATTAGTGCCTTGAATCTATTCTCTAAATACGTTTGTGAAAGTGTGCGGTGGGCATAACTAGTTTGATTTTTCCCAGAGAGGTGCATGCTTGTTTCTCCTCGTACTACCCTGTTCAAGAACTTTTTGTATAGAAATCTTTAGTCCTTTTGAATAAGTTGCCCAAGAATATGTTTCTCACCGAATATAATCTACAGCGATTCAAAATCAACATCTATTACTACTTTCGGGGACGCATTGTTTTTCTAGCGATTTACAGATTTCCTACGGTATGTGCCCATAAAAGATAGTCAAATTAGGATATTCAAATTATCTTTTAAAGAAGGTAATGGCGTTAAACACCAAACACCCAGTTGTTTCTATTGTATTAAACTTTTTTTTTCAACTAAAGGAACTGTTATTTACTTATTTAGTATACTTTGAATATTTCATACTTTAATTACTTTTATTACATATTAATAAAAAATTATAATAGTTGTTTTTATTTACATACCTGAGATGCATGCAAGGATCCTTACAAACGAATCCTATATAAACTAACTGGGCTCCTTGATCAGCATCAGTTAATTAATTGATTACTGTAGAAGAACACAAAATGAAACTAACTGTAAGTAAAACCTATATATTATTGTATATTACTTTCAGAACTTCCCAAAATAGCATTTTTGGCACTAGTGTAAAAAATGTAAATTTCTATACAATTTTTCCAGATTATCAGTATTTAGTATCTTAAGTAAATTTCGAGAATCAAGCAATTATTTTCTACGCATTGACATCGAAAATTATTATTTTCTAGACAATTTTTACGTCACTGGTGTCGAAAATACAATTTTCCGTATAATTTCGCCAGGCTGTAACAAGCTATAACGGGGGACAGATAAATAATTATTTGGAATTTTAAATTACGAATACATAAAATTGTGTATCCGTTATGCTTAGGAAGTGCTAATGTAACAACAGGGCAGCTTTCAAAACTCTTACTAAGGCGTGGTCTTGGAGCGTACTTACTTGTTCTGAAAAATACTAACTTTCGCACTTAATTTGCCTTTGTAGAATCTTATCGAAACACCAGGATAAGTTAGTTATTTAGCTAAGAAGGGTATTTTAACCACAATGATGGTAAAAATTGGTTTTCCTTTTTTTGCCTGTATCGGTCGGTGTTATGTAAACAAATCACCCTCCGATAACTTTGCATTTTTAAGTTACAAGTTCCGTAGAGTACACAACCATGCTTTCCAGTTTCCGTCGCTCTGTTTTATTTGTTGGCAATATAACTCTGGAACGAAATGAGAAATTTAGTAAATATATATAACTTGAAGGGAGAATAATTAATATCTCTAAGGGAGAAACTAGTGAAACTTTTCAATTTCAGTTTTATACAGTTTGAGAAGAATTATCAAAATACGAAATTTAAATTAAACTTCCGTTATTTCCAATTTTAACAGAAACGATATATAGAGAGGAACGTTAGTTTTTTAGTTTTTAATATCTCTAAAGTTCTAACTCTTATCAATTTTTGGTTCATGATTAAAATGTCACCATACCTATCATTAATAATAACGGATTTTAGTTGTGCGATTAGCTTTTTTTTTATAATGTAGATAAATAAAAGTTAAATTCAGTATTCATTTTAAAACTGTGTTTTAGTGATGAAAATACTGATCACTACATCAATTTCTTTTTACTTTTTTTTTTATTTCTGTTTTTAGTTCTTCCTTTTCATTATCGTTATCGCTGTAGCAGCTGTATTTGCCGATCCAGCACCTGAGCCAGAGCCAGAACCATCAGGTGGTTATGGACGTTCCTATGGTTACAGAAAATCCTCTTACGGATATGGCAGAGGTTCATATGGAAGTTATGGAAAAGGTTATTATAAGGGTTAATACTAACATCAAAATTAGTATGAAACTGGCCTTTCACGTCTCCTACCCGCAATGTTTTGGGCTATTCCTATGTTAACACTTTTGCAAGTATAAAAATTATAAGGTGGAAAACTGATCATCTTCATTTATATATTATTATTATTTCTTGAATTTTATTTTCTTTTCTGAGGTATCCAATACCCTAAGTCAAAAATCATATAGAATTGTTTAAAATTTGTTATAATTTTAGGTGTTAATAATTGTATTATCAGTATAAATATCTACACGTGCAACAGTAATAAAAATTTTAAACAATATTTACCACTTTGATTTTCATTTATATTTCTAACACCTAAACCCTTCTAATATTTAAGTTATTTCACTGTTTGAACCTCCTTCTTATTATCTGTCAATCGATAGCTGTTCATAAATCGAACGTTTTCGATACATTGGTAGGTGTCGAAAGTTTTCGAGGTATCGATAATTATTGATATATCGATACTGTTTAATAGTTATCGATAGTAACTAACAGTTTGATATTTGTAAAAGTTTATAGTCATTCGTGGAACAATTACTCATCGAGTTCCAGTAAACTTACCTAAGATCTTCAATAATTTTTGAGCAGGGAGTATTAAAGGAATTTAACCAGGAAGGTTGCTATTCTAATTAAAGGAACAATTCTGAAATATCCGGTTTTTTGGAGACATTTTAAACATACCACTCATAGCAAAATATGTAAAAGGTTTAAGGGGAAGGGTAGGGGGTGAAAGAGGTTGCTTCGTATATATATTGTTATAGGTTTTTGACAGAGTTTTTGGTGTCGACGAATCTAAAAGTTAATTTATTTTCACATCACTTTCAGTTTTAATGAGGGAAGGGCGTGAGAAAAGTAAGTATAGTTTTAGTAATATTGTTTTTTTTTCAGGTTTTCGATTTTTGATTGCAATAATGAACAAATTTTAGGCATACTTACTACAAATAATTATGCAACGAATAAGTGTTGGAGAAGAGAGTTAGAAGGGTAATTTGGTATATATTGTATTGTAAGTCTTTATCAAGGTTTTTTTGAGCTCAGGGCTTGAAGAATTACAGTCTTTTTTCGTTATTTTCAATATTAACAGGGGAAAAAGGGAAAAAGGTGAAAGGTAGCAGTATCATTAAATATTACATAGTTTCAATGTTACTAGGAGAAGTTTCCCGGGTTTTTAGTTGGGATATTTTGTGAAATTTTAGCTAACTATATATAGTATAAGATATGTCACGTGAAAGGAATGTGGTAAGAGGTTAGAAGTGATTGCGTATATATCACAATATACTTCTATTTCGGTTTGCCTTTTCATTTTTTCTAATTTTAACATAAATAGTATACATAAAGGGATAGCTTTAATCTGAAACTGCGTCAGAGAATGCTAAAACACTATATTTTGTCGGTTTTGTTGTACAGCACTGAGGTATGGACATTGAAGGTTGCGACAGTTAACCCTTTGGAGGCTTTCGAGATGTGGCTGCATAGAAGGATTCTCCGTATTCCGTAGACAGCTTATGTCACCAATCAGGAAGTACTGCAGAGAGCTAATACAGTCAGAGAGTTGATATCAACGGTGCAGAAAACTGGAGTATTTGGAACACGTTCGCAGTGTCAAACATTATGAGTTATTGTAGCTCATAATGAGGGGAAGATTAACCTAAGAAATATAGAACAAGTTTTAAAAATACAAATAGTTAACGTGTCCGAAACTTACTTACTTCTGGCACACTGGGTAAGTTACTGGGTTTACTGCAATTGCTAGACGAAAGTATTTTATCCGTGGAAAGATTATCCTCTACAATTTTTGTTTTTTTTTTACAGTTTGGGGTTCTTAGATCACAAAAAAACAGATTTTTTTTTTTAATAATAAATTTAAATATTTACGAGTATATATAGATAATAATAAAGGAAAATTCTCCCCTATCCAAGGTTATATTTTGTTAAAAATTTGTGTACAAATATCCTGCCTGTGAACTTACGACTGGGACTGACGTATTTTTATAATTACGACGATAAGGACTGATGTATTTTTATAATTATATACAGATTTCTCTACCAAGTTTGTGCAGAATTATTGTAGCAACTATAAATAGATTTCGCCTGAGGTGTCGTCCGTCTCGAACCTTGATTACTCTTCTTGCGAATGTATATCAAATTATGTATTGATTTAACTCTAAAATACATAGTCTGGTCTTGGGACTTAAATGCAACTCGATAACACTAAATAGGCGCCAGTTTTAGCTATTACAATATATAAAATACCTAAAACAATAATACGTTGCTATCTTCTTAGTGTGCCTTATCTTCTAAGGGCGTTGGCAATCACATTTGCCCATTAGATTTTTTCTATTGTCGCTCTAAACAGTTCAGTAGATGTCATGTTTGTCCATGTATTAAAGGAGCTTCGTGCTTTTTCAATTCTTGAGCGTATGATTCTATTCATGAGTCTTTGTAGGCCTTCTACACAGTCTGCTAGACTGACAGTTTCATCAGCGTAGCGGAGGTTATTTACATACACAACATTAATTTTAATTCAATCTTTTTTATCAGAAAGTTCTTTATTGAAGCTTTGAAGAAAAAAAATTCCTTAGCAGCTAGCGACATGCAGTTTGTACAGGGTTGTACAAAAAAACATTCTTTAACATGTATTGTAGCAGGGAATGTGCGAGGAAAGCTCGTTCTTATATAAAAATGTTTCAATTTTTAATGATTCTAAAATTTCGTTATATTCATATATATTGCGGAGACTTAGAGTAAAAACGTCCAAGAAAAAAAATTCCTTAGTAGCTAGCGACATGCAGTTTGTACAGGGTTGTACAAAAAGACATTCTTTAACATATGTTGTAGCAGGGAATGTGCGAGGAAAGCTCGTTCTTGTATAAAAATGTTTCAATTTTTAATTATTTTAAAATTTCGATATTTTCATATATATTGCAAAGACTTAGGGTACAAAAAGTCCAAGAAAAAAAATTCCTTAGCAGCTAGCGACACGCAGTTTGTACAGGGTTGTACAAAAAGACATTCTTTAACATGTGTTGTAGCAGGGAATGTGCGAAGAAAGCTCGTTCTTTTATAAAAATGTTTCAATTTTTAATTATTCTAAAATGTCCGAATAGACATTGAATAACAGGGGTGACAAAATACAACACTTTCTTTATTTTTATTTCTTTGCACATGTGATTCTCAATTTTTATTTTGGCAGTCGAGTTCCAGTATAAACTTATTTGTAAGTCTTTGTCATCAATATTACACAATTGTAGTATTTCCATCATTTTCTCATGATTTACCAAATATCAAAGGCTTTTTGGAAATCTATGAAGCACAAACACAAGCAAACATTAGAGTTGACATCCCTACATCTTTCAATCAGAACGTGAATGGAGAATAGTGCGTCCCTCGTTCCTAGTCTTTTCCTGAAGCAGAACTGTGTTTGTTCAGTACGTTCATCTATTTTTTGTATACTCTTTGGTGGATTATTTTAAGAAAGAGTTTCAAGATGTGGTTCATTAGACTCATATTCCGATATTCTTCGCACTTTCTAGGGTTATTCTTTTTTGGCAATGGTATGAAAATTGATGTCAGCCAATCATGAGGTACATCACTTGTGTTGTATACGCTGTTGAAGAGGTCCTGCATATTTTTCAAGAAATATTTTAATGATATCTGTAGATATATTATCTTCTCCTACTGCCTTTTCATTTCTAAGCTTATTTGTATTGTGTCCTCTAGTTGTGTCACTATACATTTCCCCTATATATTCTTCCCATCTATCTATTCTTTCTTGTATGTTCAGTAGCAGTTTACCTTCTTTATCCTCTATTACTTGTGGTTACCTTTGTAATCTTAGTTTAGCAGCATCTTTGATTTTCTTATGTAAATTAAGTGTGTCGTATTTCTTTTCTAATCCTTCTATTTCTGTGGATTGTTGATTCAGCCACATGTCTTTAGCCTACTTTATCTTTCTTTTTATTAGGTTGTGAGTTTCTTTGTATTTTATATTATTGTTGTTCTTATACTTTCTTCTTACTTCCATCATATCTCAAATTTCCTCCGTCGTCCATCATTGTTTATTTTTGGTTGTATTTTGTTTCAGTTGCTTTTCCATTACTTTCTCCAGTGTTTCTCTGATGTGGTGGCGTTGGATGAGTTCCCAGCTTGTTTGAATCTAGATTTCTACCAATCTCCTCATGAATCCTCTTCTTTATGACTTCTTCTTTGAGTTTGTCGATGTTAATATTCATTGTTGTTTGTTCACTTTTTTAGTCTAATCTTGATAGTTGTAAGTGGCAAATTACGGTCTTTAGGTGAATCTGCTCCAGGATAGGTTTTGGCAGATTTGACTATATTTTGTTGTCTTCCATTGATGGTTATATTCTTTTTTTTTATGGGTCTAGTACACGTGCTGCAGGGAAGAAGTCCCTAAAGCGCTACCGGAGCGACACGTGTGCGGAAAAAAAACGATTCACGTTGTTCTTGAATCGCTGTAAATTGTACTTGGTGGGAACCACAGTCCTGGGCAAATTATTCCAAAGGGATAATGTTCTCCATATAAAAGACTGCTTGAAAAGCGTTATACGAGGAGTAACAAGCTGAACCTCATACGGATGTGGAGTATTAGCGCGACGTGCACTTCTAACATGCACCGCTCTGGGAGGAATTAAGCGGGCTACATCGTTCGAACACTTTCCATAAAAATACTTGTAGAATAGGCTCAAGTCGCCAACCGTTCTTCGATGTTCCAGCGAATCAAGGCCGCCGGTCAGTTCCGGGTCTCCAATCAGACGAATAGCTCTTCTCTGAATAGAATCTAACAAATGCAGCGTATGTTTGGGAGCGGAGCCCCAAACATGGGAGCAGTATTCCATAGTTGGTCGAATTTGAGCTTTCTAAAGAATTAACAGTTGTTGTGGAGTGTAAAGCTTTCTAGTTTGAAATAATATTCCCAACTTTTGAGAACCTCTCCTTGCTATGCCTGCAAGATGTTCATGCCAGGACATATGTGCTCCCAAATTAACGCCCAACAAATTGAGCGACGATGTTAGAGGAATGGAGTGCCCCGACATAACTATGTCGGGTTCAGCAACGTAAACTTTTTTAGAAAAAACTGCCGCCTGGGTTTTTGTAGCGTTAAATTCCACTTGGTTACTGTCACCTCAAGATAAAATTTCTTCCAGGTCTTTGTTAAGTTGAATGACTTCCTGCTGTTTGCGGATATTCGTCTGAGTAGCCGATGTCCGAGCGTTCAAAATGAATGAAAAGGTAAGCGTACTGTTATCTGCAAAGCTGTAGATTGGATTTTCGGTCTTTTCCAGCAGATCGTTAATGTAAATGAGAAAAAGAGTAGAAGACAGTATGGAGCCTTGAGGTACACGGGCGTTGACAGTAAAGGTGTTAGAAAGAAATCCGTCGACTGACATTCGTAAAGAACGCTCTCTGAGGAAACATGAGAGCCACAAACAGAACTTTTCAGACATACCATAAGAGCGTAGCTTAGCCAACAGCTCATCGTGCCAAACACGATCGAATGCCTTGGATATGTCAAGAGCAACCGCTCGAGATTCTCCAAAGTGTTCAATTGCGTCGTTCCAAACGTGTGTTACATAAGTCAGAAGATCTCCTGTTGATCTATTTTTACGAAAACCATATTGATCATCGCTAATAATGTTGAATCCTTCAAGATATTTTAGAAGATGCTGATTGATAGCCTTTTCCATGACTTTCGATATTATTGAAAGCAGTGCGTTTGGTGGGTAGTTATTTGGCAAGGTTTTCTTGTCTTTTTTAGGTATCGGCTGAACTATGGCCCATTTCCAGCAGGAAGGAAATATTCCCTTTCTGTAGGATAGGTTGAAAAGTCTACAGAAAACTGGTGTTAGTTCCCTCGCACAGTTTTTGAGAACTACTGCAGGTATTCCGTCAGCGCCAGAAGCTTTTTTGGTGTTTAGCTTCATTAAAATACGTTTTATGATACGCTGTCTGAAGACAATATCGGACATCCTTGACTGCACTATGGGAATAGTAGGTGATATTTTTCCTTGGAAATCAACAGTAGAATGTGAAGCAAAGAGTTCAGCTAACAAGTTCGCTTTCTCAACAGGTGTCGTTGCAATAGAATTATCTGGCCGTGTGAGTGGTGGTATGGTGGACTTGGTAAAATTTTGACTGACTGCCTTAATGACTGACCAAAAGGACCTGGAATTGTTCGGACAAGCGAGAAGTATGTTTCTAATTCGTTGATTGTGTGCCTCCTTGGTTTCGTCGATAATTTCTTTGCATCTATTCCTGGTACGAACAAAGATGTTACGGTTTATGGTGTTATATATATATATATATATATATATATATATATATATATATATATATATATATATATATATATATATAGTCTATTTGATTTCAGAAGACTTTGTTATCTTTTCCATCTGTAGGGGCTTTCCGCGTATATAACCGTCGGGGTGGCAATTTAAAATAAGTGTCCATAATAGAGAGGTGCTTTTCTCTGCAGAACTTGATGTTGCTATAGTAAAAGTAAACCTATGATCACTGCACAGCAGAAAAGAACATTTCTGCTTAAAAGTTGTGCATGCGATTAGTTGCATTGAGTTGCTTTAGCGTTCAAAGTCTATTAGGATATAATCGACATCAACAGTCAATTAGGAAAGTAACCCCTTCCCAATTTGTGGAATAATTATTAATTTTATAATTCTATTGGAGAGGTTAGCTTTACCAAGACATGCATTTAATTAATGTGTAATTTATCAGAATCAATATTCTTTTACACTATCGATGTGTTTCAAGTTGCACGATTTTCAGATCACACAGTTCTCAGTTTTTTGACGGGAGTTCGTTTGTAATGTTTTGCAAAGTTCCGGAAAGTCAATTTGTTATTATTTGTTAAAGCTTTTTTAATCATGCATACTTATCAACTTGCAGTATTGGTTTATTTGTGTTTTTAAACATAAAAAGGAAAAAAAAATTGATGCTCTTGCTTCGATCCAATAAAAACTAAACTTTTTCATTTGAATTTAGACGCTACCATCATTGTTAAAATGTAAAATTTAGAGTATCCACTGCGATAGGATCTTTGAATTTACTACAATAACTATAAGCTTCCAAAACAGTTTAGTTAGCAAAGTTTCCATGAGAGTTTGCTAAATAGTGAGTGAAAGATTTTTTAGCCATAACAACGGATTTTTGTCTTGCTACTTGAATTTCAGGAACTATGAAGCTCAGCTAAGAGCCCCTCTAAAACAGGGGGTCTCAGATTGCAACCTATTCTTACTTGTATGGAAGGACTCTATAATTGTTTGTTTTTATTGATTTTGTTAAAATTTAAATACAATACACCAATGCCATGGATTATTTTTATTATAATAGTATATTTTTTAAATAATTAATATTTTACGCTTTTCGGTGCATGCAACATAAATTTGATACCTTAAGGTCAACTAAGTCTACAGGAGGTTGTCGGAACAGGAAACGCTTCACTACTTATTTGGAACTCTTGTTAATTGTTTTTGCTGATAAGTTACTCCTCTCAAATATTTTTTTTGTCAAAAATCCTTTTTCTTCCTTCAATATCTGACTCATCGTGCAATTATACTTAATGCTCTGGAAACAGTTTGTTAAAGTAAAGGGCTTTGTGTCGAGTGAGGTATCTGTTACATCGGGTGTACCACAGGGTAGCCACCTGGGCCCATTGCTGTTTAATGTATTTATTAATGACCTCCGTGAGGTGCTTCTATTTTCAAGGCCTCTATTTTTTGCAGAGGATTTGAAATTGTTTATAGTAATTCATTCTGTTGATGATGCTGTTAGATTAGAGGGAGACTTGGATACGGTGAGTGAGTGGTGCAGAAGAAACAAAATGAAAGAAATGCAAGTTAATGTCGTTCTTTCGGGTGAAAACTCCGCTTTTATATGACTACAGTATCAATAAATTGTCTCCTGGAAAAAGTATCTTCATTATGTGACTTTATTTGGACACTAAGCTCGATTTCCATATTCACTATGACCTTATTGCTAACAAATGTTTAAAACTTCTTGGCTTCGTCTGTAGGAATGCAAGGGATTTTCAGACTGTAGATAGCATGAATACTTTGTATAAAGCCTTGCTAAGAGATCTTCTGTGGAGTATCTGTCATGTGTATAGTCGCCTTCGTATGCTATCCATATTGAAAGTATTCAGAAGAAGTATGCTAGATATGTTTCTTACAAATTTAAGTAGAACATCACTGCCTGTGGGGACCTGTTGCGAAGACTCAAGCTGAAATCGCTTTCAAGACGTAGGAGAGTTGGTGATATATGTTTCTTATTTCGACTTGTAAATGGTCATATAGACTGTTCCAATCTTCCGAGTTTAGTAAATTTCCATGTTCCACCAAGATCAACGAGGGACCACTCACTCTTCGCCCCGAAGTACCGTAGATGTAACTATGGCCTATTCTCGCCGATCACTAGAATCACTAATGGCGCTGGTGAAACGGAATTTGATTTTTTAAATCTCTCTTTAAAACTTTTAAAAAAAGTACGGTTAATAGTCCACTGAGTTATGTGAGGATATTTGTTGGTGTTTTTGTTGTATTGCTATAATTGTTATTGTATTATTATAATTTCTGTAGAAACTTTGTATAAAATAGGTCTGCCCGTAAATAAACAATTAAATGCCTGTTAGAATCAAGGAATAATTTATTCCAACAAATAGTTGTTAATACAACTGTTTTTTAAAGAAATTTTCGGGGTAGTGTTAATAGAACATCAACAATTCAGATTACAGTGATCTAATACTGACTCTGGTGCTTGACAAACTAGGCCCAAAATTACGTTTAATCAAGTGTATATAAAGCAATTGTGGAAGATAATTGTGAAAATTTAATACCTCAAGGAATAGGAAGAACTCAAAGAGCAAACGCTTGTTTTAGCTCCGAAGACTTATCTGATTATGTTAAGCAGGTTCATGGTGTTTAGCATGCACATAACATAAACATTACATTTTTGTTGGTGCTGCTAATAAATGCAAATAAATAATAGATCAAACAATGAGAGTACCAAATAGGAAAATGGAAAAAAGCTTGTTTTCTGTCACAATCGTTAAAGAGTTTTTTGGTCGGTTCTCAATATCAGAAGTAAACCACATAACTATATCATAGCCTTGGAAAGTACTTACATTTTGGTACATATGTGTGAATAATTGCTGATTCGAGGTCAATCATTTTTAGCAACTCCTGAAGATATTTGCAAGGTTTTTGGTATTAGTATACTGGGGAAATTAAGACACTTTATTAAGTTAGCATCATCACTCAATTTGGTAGGTGTTAATTTGAAAGCAAATATATCTTGCATGATCGTATTACATGCATAGAAAATAAAGCTTTGCAGAATCTCGGAATATTGTCTCGTATTAAAAAGCTGCACACTTCACATCCGCTTTTGAACTTCTATAAATCTTAGACTGGTTCATCAATGAATACTGGTCCCATGTTTGGGGCTTCGCTTCCAAATATTTTTTGTATGTATGTAGACCCGGAATTCACAAGAAACCTTCTTTCTTTAATCTATCAGTGACGAATTACTTTTGTGAAAGTGTTTGGTTGGCATAGTTTGATCTCTCCCAGGAAGCTACATGCTTGTTACTCTTCGTACTAACCTGTTCAAGAACTTCTTGCATAGAAAACTACATCTATTTTAATTAAATTGCCCAAGCATCTATTTCTCCCAAATTTCATTTACAGTGATTCAAAATCAACAGCCTTGAGCATGTGCTGAAACAAAAAATATCAGTAAAGCTAGGATATTCAAACTATCTTTTAAAGAAGATAATACCGCTAAATATCAAACATTTAGCTGCTTTCGTGGTACGAATTTTTTTTTTTTTTTTAACTAAAGGAAACTTTGTTATATACTTATTTAGTATACCTTGAATATTTTATACTTTTATTAATAATATTATTTTTTATTATATATTGATAAAAAATTATAATAATTGTTTTTATTTACATACCTGGGATGTATGCAAGGATCCTTACAACCGAATACTATATAAACTAACTGTGCTCCTTTATCAGCATCAGTTAATTATTTGATTACTGAACAAGAACATAAAATGAAACTAACTGTAAGTAAAACCCATATATTATTGTTATTATTGTATATAATTACTTTCAGAACTTTCCAAAATAGGGATGCTTAAAAAAATTATTTTTTAAGCATTCATACCGAAAATTATTGTTTTCTAGACAATTTTTACGTCACTAGTGTGGAAAATACATTTTTCCATACAATTTCACCAGACTCTGGCAAGCTGTTATGGGGACCGATAACTAATTATTTGGTATTTAAAATTACAAATATATAAACAATTGTGTACCCGTTATGCCCAATAAGTGTTAATGTAGTAACAGGATAGCTTTCAGAATTCTGATTTAGGCATCCTCTTGGAGCTGAAAAATACCACTTCTTGCACTTAATTTGTTGCTGTAGAACATTAGCGAAATATAGGAATAAGCTAGTTATTTAGCTAAGAAGGGTTTTTTTACCACAATGATGGTAACATAGAGAATTACGTAATTAGAGAGAAACTAGTGAAGTGAAAACTCACCCTTTTCAATTTTAGTTTTATACAGATTGAGTAGTATTATGAGAAAGAGTTAGTCTCATGTAAACAAATCACTCTTCAAGATACTTTTTTAATTTATAAGGTCCGTAGTACACATTTCCATTACAGTTGCTCTGTTTTGCTATTTATTGGCAATATAATTCTCGAACAAAATGGAACTTGAAAGGAGTACGGAGATAAATTAATTAATTAAGTGATATTTCTTGGGAAGACACTAGTGAAGACTCATCCTTTTCAATTTCAATTTTCTACAGTTTGAGTAGAATATGAGATTTTTTTTTTTCTTAGTTACTGACTGATGTAGTAAACTGTAGTCAAATATATGAGAGGGGAAAGGAGTGGTAGTGGAGGTAAAATGTATTTAATTCTTTTTTAGAATTCTTGCAGTAGGGAAATATGAAATTTAAATTAAATTTCCATTATTTCAGTATGTAGAGAGGAACGTTAGTTTTTAGTTTTCAATATCTCTCAAGCCGTACCTCTCCTCAATTTTTGGTTTGTGATTAAAACATCATCACATCTATCATTAAAAATATCAGGTTTTAATTCTACGATTAACTTCTTTCATAATGCATGTCAATAAAATTTATATTCAGTATTTATTTTAGAACTATGTGTTAGTGATGAAAATACTGAATAAATCATCACTTTTTTAATTTTTTTTTTTCTGATATTGCATTTTTATTTGTAGTTCTTCCTTTTCATTGTCGTTATCGCTGTAGCAGCTGTATTTGCCGATCCAGCACCTGAGCCAGAACCAGAACCATCTGGGGGTTATGGACGTTCCGGCTACAGATCTTACGGTTACGGAAAATCCTATTATGGTGGAGGATATGGTAAAGGTTCATACGGAGGAAGAGGTTATTATAAGGGTTAATACTAACATCAAAGTCAATAGAAAACTGGCCTTCCACATATCCTACCCACAATGTTAGCAAAGTTCAAAATAAATAAAAAAATATAATGTTTTAGGTTATGCCTATGTTAGCACTTTTGCAAGTATAAAAATTATAAGGTAAAAATCTGGTTATGTCAATTCCTAGGTCTTATATATTGTGATTATTTCTTGAATGTTGTTTTCTTTTCTTAGACATCCAATTCTACACATCAAAAATTAACTAGAGTTGTTTAAAATTTGATATGATTTTAGATGTTTCTTACCTTCATAATTGTATTAGCAATATAAATACGTACACGTGCAAAAGTAATAAAAATTTAAAACAATATTTACCAATTTAATTTTTATTTATAATTTTAAAACCCAATACCTTCTAATATTTAAGTCATTACACTTTATCTGTTTGAACCTCCTTTTTAATTGTCTGTTTTCACAGTTCAAAATGTTAAATTAGTTTCATTATTTGTGGGCGAAGTTTTCGGTAAAAATGAATGTTGTTTTCTAAGTAAATAATTGTTTATAATATCTAAAAAAAAGAAATAAGAAAATCTTTGTCTATAACTTTAGAGAAACTTTATTTTTTCCACAAAGAATATAGGATATACACCTTGTACTCTGTGACAAGTACTCACTATCATGTCGGTGAATCGATAGCTATTCATAAATCGAACGTTTTCAAGACATTAGTGGGTATCGAAAGTTTTCGAGGTATCGATATAAATATTTGATAGTAATCGACGTATAGATAGTAACCGATATATTGACAGTTTGATATTTGTAAAAGTTATATAGTGATGAATGTATTCGTGGAATAATTACCCATCGAGTAACTTACCGATGATCTCTTATAATTTTTGCTCAGGGCAGTTTTTTGGACATATCTTAAATATGTTATTTATAGCAAAATATAAAAAGGATTAAAGGGGTGAGGTTCGGATATTTTGCAAAATTTTAGCTAATTATGTGTAGTAAAAGATACAGCTGAAAGAAATGTGGTAGGGGGTTAGAAGAGTGATTGCGTATATATCACATTATACTTCTATTTCAGTTTAGTTTTTCATTATTTTACTATTTTAACAGAAATAGTAGGGATGGATTGAAATCTGTTTACAGAGTTGTCGGAGGCGACTTAAAGAACAATCTAGATGGTAGATGCCCAGATCCCACCAGCATCGCCCGGTGTGATACCATCGCATCGGCTTAGGCTGCGTGAAGTTGCTTAACGTTTCGTGGCTGTGCCGATGTCCCGGACTGTGGGACCAAATAGCAGGATGAGGCACCATAGCCCCCCGTTCGGATCTCCGGGTGGGGGCTGGTTCAGGTGCGTCGACATGCAGAGATCAGAATTTTAAAATGGATTTTTGCAACATACGAGGTTTAAACTCGAACATAAATTCAGTGCACCAACACCTGCAATCAAATAAACCTCATGTACTCGCTCTCTGTGAAACCAAGGTCAGTTCATCGACCAGCACAGTTAACTATCTTTATCCTGGGTACGACTTCTATTCCCGATTTAGGCGTAACTTTGGAATCTGTCTTTTTGTCAGAAGCGACCTCTCTTGCCAACGAGAAGAGGCTCTGGAGCCCCCAAACTTTGATGTTATGTGGTTAAAAATAACGCCTCAACCAACCACAAGGTTCATCTGTATCCTGTATCGACGACCAAGCGATACTAACTTTAGAGCACTTTTCGCTTCTCTTGCAGACATCATCGATTATGTACAAATTAACTATCCAAATGCCGAAATTGCCATCCTGGGCGAATTTAATGTCCACAACATCAACTGGCTTAAATATTCAAATACTACCGATGAACAAGGTCGTGAAGCCGAATCATTTTCAATCAATTTTGGCTTAACTCAGCTTATTGACGAACCAACACGGATCCCTAATTGAGACGGGGAGTTCGCCAGTCTTCTTGATCTGTTTTTAACCACCAATCCGGAGATTTACACGGTCAGCGTAAATCCGCCATTAGGTTCTTCCGACCATAAACAATTATCGACATCGAGTATCCTACGAATCAGTGACAGAGAGGCGCCTGAACCGCGCAAGATTTGGCACTACAAATCTGCTAAATGGGAAGATCTCATGGAATATTTTCGAACTTTCTCTTGGTTAGACGTTGTTTTCGATCCGATGACCCATCTGACTGCGCCAAGGAGGATTCCGATGTTATTTTGGCCGGTATGGAGGCTTACATCCCTTTTTCGAAGAAATGCCCTTCCAACGGCAACCCTTGGTTTGACCGAAAAATGCAAAGAAGCTGTTGCTTTTAAACATCTTGCATATCGACATTGGCGTGAAAATCCTAACACTATAAATCGTAATACCTTTGTTTGTGCCAGGAACAGATGCAAAGGAATTATCGACGAAACCAAGGAGGCACACAATCAACGGATTACAAACAGACTTCTCGCTTGTCCCAGCAATTCCAGCTCTTCTTGGTCAGTCGCTGAGGCAGTTAGTCAAAATTTCACCAAATCCGCCATACCATCACTCACACGGCCAGATGTGAGTGGTGGGCTCTCGTTCTATTGCAACGACACCTGTTGAGAAAGCGAACTTGTTGGCTGAACTCTTTGCTTCACATTCTACTGTCGATTTCCAAGGAACAACACCACCTAATATTCCCATAGTGCAGTCAAGGATGCCCGATATTGTCTTCAGGCAGCGCAGCAACATATTTTGATGAAGCTAGACACCAAAAAGGCTTCTGGGGCTGACAAAATACCTGCCATTGTTCTCAAAAACTCTGCGAGGGAACTAACACCAGTTTTCTGTAGACTTTTCAACCTATCATACAGAAAGGGAATATTTCCTTCCTGCTGGAAATGTGCCACAGTTCAGCCGATACCTAAAAAAGGCAAGAAGACCTTGCCAAATAATGACCAACCAATCGCACTGCTTTCAATAAAATCGAAAGTCATGGAAAAGGCTATCAATCAGCATCTTCTACAATATCTTGAAGGATTCAACATTATTAGCGATCATCAATATGGCTTTCGTAAAAATAGATCATCAGGAGATCTCCTGACTAAGGTAACACATATTTGGAACAACGCAATTGAACACTTTGGAGAATCTCGAGCGGTTGCTCTTGACCTATCCAAGGCATTCGACCGTGTTTGGCACGATGGGCTGTTGGCTAAGCTACGTTCCTATGGTATGTCTGAAAAGTTCTGTTTGTGGCTCTCATGTTTCTTCGGAGAGCGTTTTTTTTCGAGTGGCAGTCGACGGATTTCTTTCTAACACCTTCACTACCAACGCTGGTGTACCCCAAGGCTCCATACTGTTTCCTACTCTCTTTCTCATTTATATTAACGATCTGCTGGAAAAGACCGAGAATCCGATATACAGCTTTTTAGATGACAGTACACTTATCTCTTCATTCACTTTGAACGCTCGGACATCGGCTGCTCAGACGAATATCCGCAGACAGCAGGAAGTCATTCGACTTAACAAAGACCTGGAAGAAATTCTATCTTGGGGTGACAGTAACTAAGTGGAATTTAACGCTACAAAAACCCAGGCGGCAGTTTTTTCTAAAAAAGTTAACGTTGCTGAACCCGAAATAGTTATGTAGGGGCACTCCATTCCTCTAACATCGTAACTCAATTTGTTGGGCGTTAATTTGGGAACAAAAATGTCCTAGCATGAACATGTTGCAGGCATAGCAAGGAGATCTTCTCAGAAGTTGGAAATATTATTTCGAACCAGAAAACTCTACACTTCATAACAACTGTTAATTCTTTACAAAGCTCAAATTCGACCAACTATGGAATACTGCTCCCATGTTCGGGGCTCCGCTCCCAAACATACACTGCATTTGTTGGATTCTATTCAGAGAAGAGCTGTTCGTCTGATTGGAGACCCGGAACTGACAGGTGGCCTTGATTCGCTGGAACATCGAAGAACCGTTGGCGGTTTTTTCATGGAAGGGGTTCGAAGGATGTGGCCCGTTTAATTCCTCCCAGAGCAGTGCATGTTAGAAGTACACGTCACGCTAATACTTCACATCCGTATGAGGTTCAGCTTGTTTACTCCTCGTACAACGCTTTTCCAGCAGTCTTTTATATGGAGAACATCATCCCTTTGGAATAATTTGCCCAGGACTGTGTTTCCCTCAGAGTACAATTTACAGCGATTTAAGAACAACGTGAATCGCTTTCTCCGCACACGTGTCGCTCCTGTAGCGCTTTAGGGACTTCCCGGTAGCACGTGTGCTAGACCCATAAAAAAAAAAACAGATTAACGTAAACAAATTTTAAGTTTTAAAAATACAATTAACTTGGACGAAACTTACTTATCTCTGGCACAGTAGGTATATTATTGTTTTTACTTTATTTGCTAAGGCTAAAGTGTTGTATTCGTGAAGAGATTATCCTTTGCGATTTTTGATTTTTTTTGCGTTTTAGGGTTCTTAGATCACGAAAGACATATTTTTTAATAATAAATTTATACTTTTTTATATCGGTAATATTAAAAAAAAATCTACTCCTATACAAGGAGGGTATTTTATTAAAATACACTTTAGCTTTAGCAAATAAAGTAAAAACAATAATATACCTACTGTGCCAGAGATAAATAAGTTTCGTCCAAGTTAATTGTATTTTTGAAACTTGTTGAAATTAAAATTTGTTTACGTTAATCTGTAAACAGATTTCAATCCCTTATCCATACTATTTCTGTTAAAATAGAAAATAATGAAAAAATAATAGAATGAAATAGAAGTATAATGTGATATATACGCAATCACTCTTCTAACCCCCTACCACATTTCTTTCAGCTGTATCTTTTACTACATATAATTAGCTAAAATTTTGCAAAATATCCGAACCTCACCCCTTTAATCCCTTTTATATTTTTGCTATAAATAATATATTTAAGATATGTCCAAAAAACTGCCCTGGGCAAAAATTATAAGAGATCATCGGTAAGTTACTCGATGGGTAATTATTCCACGAATACATTCATCACTATATAATTTTTACAAATATCAAATTGTCAATATATAGGTTACTATCTATACGTCGATTACTATCAAATATTTATATCGATACCTCGAAAACTTTCGATATCAACTAATGTCTTGAAAACGTTCGATTTATGAATAGCTATCGATTCACCGACATGATAGTGAGTACTTGTCACAGAGTACAAGGTGTATATCCTATATTCTTTGTGGAAAAAAGAGTTTCTCCAAAGTTATAAACAAAGATTTTCTTATTTCTTTTTTTTAGATATTATAACTAATTATTTACTTAGAAAACAACATTCATCTTTACCGAAAACTTCGCCCACAAATAATGAAACTAATTTAACATTTTGAACTGTGAAAACAGACAATTAAAAAGAAGGTTCAAACAGATAAAGTGTAATGACTTAAATATTAGAAGGTATTAGGTTTTAAAATTATAAATAAAAATCAAATGGATAAATATTGTTTTAAATTTTTATTACTTTTGCACGTGTACATATTTATACTGCTAATACAATTATGAAAGTAAGAAACATCTAAAATCATATCAAATTTTAAACAATTCTAGTTATGATGTGTAAGAATTGGATGTCTAAGAAAAGAAAACAACATTCAAGAAATAATCACAATATATAAGACCTAGGAATTGACATAACCAGGTTTTTACCTTATAATTTTTATACTTGCAAAATTGTTAAGATAGGCATAGCCTAAAACACTATATTTTTTTATTTATTTTGAACTTTGCTAACATTTTGGGTAGGATATGTGGAAGGCCAGTTTTCTATTGACTTTGATGTTAGTATTAACCCTTATAATAACCTCTTCCTCCGTATGAACCTTTACCATATCCTCCACCATAATAGGATTTTCCGTAACCGTAAGATCTGTAGCCGGAACGTCCATAACCCCCAGATGGTTCTGGTTCTGGCTCAGGTGCTGGATCGGCAAATACAGCTGCTACAGCGATAACGACAATGAAAAGGAAGAACTACAAATAAAAATGCATTATCCAGTATTTTCCTCACTAACAAACAGTTCTAAAATAAATACTGAATATAAATTTTATTGACATGAATTATGAAAAAAGTTAATCGTACAATTAAAACCCGATATTATTAATGATAGATGTGATGATGATTTAATTATGAACCAAAAATTGAGGAGAGGTACGGCTTGAGAGATATTGAAAACTAAAAACTAACGTTCCTCTCTACATACTGAAATAATGGAAATTTAATTTAAATTTCATATTTCCCTACTGCAAGAATCTTAAAAAAGGATTAATTACATTTTACCTCCCTTACCACTCCTTTCCCCTCTCATATATTTGACTACAGTTTACTACATCAGTCAATAACTAAGAAAAAATCTCATAATTCTACTCAAACTATAGAAAATTGAAATTGAAAAGGGAATCTTCATTAGTCTCTTCCCAAGAAATATCACTTAATTAATTAATTTATCTCCATACTCCCTTCAAGTTCCATTTTGATCGAGAATTATATTGCCAATAAATAGAAAAAAAAGAGCAACTGTAGTGGAAATCATACTTTTGTGTACTATGGACCTTGTAACTTAACAAGTATCTTGAAGAGTGATTTGTTTACATGAGACTAACTCTTTCTCATAATACTACTCAATCTGTATAAAACTAAAACTGAAAAGGGTGAGTTTTCACTTCACTAGTTTCTCTCTAAGATATATTACGTAATTACTTAATCTCTATTCTCCATTCAAGTTATATACATTTACTAAATTTCTCATTTCGTTCCAGAGTTATATTGCTAATAAATAGTAAAACAGAGCGACGGGAACTGAAAAGCATATTTGTGTATCCTACGGACCTTGTATCTTAAAAAAAAAATGCCAAGCTATCGAAAGGTGATTTGTTTACATAAGACTAACCGACACAGGTCAAAATAATAAAATCGATTGTTACCATCATTGTGGTCAAAAAACCCTCCTTAGCTAAATAACTGGCTTATTCCTATATTTCCTAATATTCTACAGCTACAAATTAAGTGCCAGGAGTGGTATTTTTCAGGACACGTAAATAAGCTCCAAGACGATGCCTAAATCGGAATTCTGAAAGCTGTCCTGTTACTACATTAACACTTCTTGGGCATAACGGGTACACAATAATTTATATATTCGTAATTTTAAATACCAAATAATTAGTTATCGGTCCCCATAATAGCTTGCTAGAGTCTGGTGAAATCGTATAGAAAATTGTATTTTCCACACTAGAGACGTAAAAATTGTCTAAAAAATAATAATTTTCGGTATGAATGCTTAAAAAATAATTTTTTTAAGCATTCCTATTTTGGAAAGTTCTGAAATTAATTATATACAATTATAACAATAATATATGGGTTTTACTTACAGTTAGTTTCATTTTATGTTCTTGTACAGTAATCAAATAATTAACTGTTGCTGATAAAGGAGCACGGTTAGTTTATATAGTATTCGTTTGTAAGGATCCTTGCATGCATCCCAGGTATGTAAATAAAAACAATTATTATAATTTTTTATCAATATATAATAGGAAATAATATTATTAATAAAACTATGAAATATTCAAGGTATACTAAATAAGTACATAACAAAGTTGCCTATAGTTAAAAAAAAAATTTCATACAACGAAAGCAGCTAAATGTTTGATATTTAGCGGTATTATCTTCTTTAAAAGATAGTTTGAATATCCTAGCTTGACTGATATTTTTTGTTTCAGCACATGCTCAAGGCTGTTAATTTTGAATCACTGTAAATGATATTTGGTGAGAAACATATGCTTGGGCAATTTAATCAAAGATATATATAAATATATATATATATATATATATATATATATATATATATATATATATATATATATATACACACATATATATATATATATATATATATATATATATATATATATATATATATATATATATATATATATATATACATATATACATATATGTATATATATATATATATATATATATATATATATATATATATATATATATATATACACATATATACATATATACATATATATATATATATATATATATATATATATATATATATATATATATATATATATATGTATATATACATATATACATATATGTATATATATATATATATATATATATATATATATATATATATATATATATATGTAATCGTTTATCCCTTCTACCGTATGGTGTAGGGTAATTATATATTTTCCTTTTCGCTCTCAATCTTCACGTATAAACTTTTTTCCATCTGTCTCTATTCTTTGCCATTTTTACTGCTTCCTTTCAGGATTTTCCCTTCTCCTTAAGTATACTTCCAATACTCCTATTCCAGGTCTGTCTAGGTTTTCTGTTTTCCCTGTAAACGAGCTTCATACACTTGTTTCACTCGTCTATCATACTTCAGTCTCTGTAGATGTCCCCACCATCCCATCTGTCTTTGTTGTATATAGTCCATAATTGCTTGTACTCTCAACCTTCTTATTTCTGTATTCCTTATTCTCTTTTTCCGTGTAACTCCTTGTTCTGCTCTCAGGTATTTCATTTCGACGGCTTGTGTCTTGTTTTTCTGCCTGTCTGTTAGGGTCCATGAATCGCATCCATATGTTAGGCATGTCCTATTAATTGCTTTGAACACTTTTATTTTTGTTTGTTTCGTCACTTTTTTCTTCCTGATGAATTTATTATTTATTGCATAGTGAAGTTTGTTTATTTTTTCGATTCTCTCATTAATTTCTTTGTCTTGTTTTCCAGTTTCGTCCATTATCACTCCCAAATACTTGGACTGTTCCACTTGTTGTATTTTATTCCCTTCTATGTAAATATTCGTTTGTTGGATTTCGATCGTCATTACTTTTGTTTTATCTAAATTCATTTTCATATCTTTTTCTTTAAACGCTTTATTCTAAATATCAAGGTTTCCTGGTAATTGTCCCTCATTTTCCACCACTAGCACAATATCATCGGCAAAAGCCGCTTCAGATATTTCTATTCTTTTAAGCTTCCAATATCCAATTGTCATTTTTTCCCTTTTATTTCGCATTTCTTGATTATTTCATCCATGTATACAGTGAACAATGTTGGGCCAACCTTCCTGTGTAAATCCCTTCGACTTCAATTTTGTTTTTTATTACATACTGCACATTGTTGCTGTTTATTCCTTTTATGATTGTTATTGTCTTTTTGTTTATTCCTTTGATTTCTAGGCTTTTCTACACTTTATTTCTCGGCACACTGCCAAATACTTTTTCTAAGTCTATGAAATCAAGGTGTAGACTTTTATTTTGTTCTGATCTTTTTTCGATGATATGTGGTCTTGTTTACTTCTTGGTGGTCCACTTTGCGATTCCGATATTTGTGGTTCTATTACTTTCTTTATCCTGTTATTAATAATGCTTTCATAAATTTTGACAATTGTGTTCAATATAGTAATTCTTCTGTAATTATTGCAATCCTTGTGATGTCCCTTTTTATAGATTGGTGTAATAAATGATATTCCCCATTCGGCCGGAAAGTTTTCTTCTTCCCATGCATTATTAATTATTTCTAGCAAAATTGTTTTCCTTTCTTCTTCATGTATTTGATCATTTCAGACGTTATTCTATCACTGCCTGAGACCTTCCCATTTTTCAATTTTCTATAACTTCTTTAAACTCTTTCCATTCTATTTGTTCCCTATTTTCTGTTTCTTCCATATTTTGTTGTTCCGATTCTCCATAATTTGTAGTCTCTTTTTCTTTATTATCTCCTAATAGTTCTTCAAAGTATTCTTTATTTATATCTTTTATTGCTTTCTCTGTTGTTAGGATTTATTAGTTTTTGTTTTTCATATATAATTCGGTTATAGGTTGCTCTTTCTTGAATGATTTTGTCCTTTGTTTTGAGATATTTTTTCCATTCTTTCTTCTTCCCAATAATTTTTTCTTGGATATTACTATTCCACCAAGATTTATGCACAAATATCCCGCCTGTGGATATTAACTCAACTTGATAACATTAAATAGGTATCAGTTCTTGCTATTCCAACATATAAAATGCCTAAAAATATGCTGTAGGAAAAGCAAACATATGACCACTGCACAACAGTTAGGAGTTCAGTTCAGCGTTTAATTACACAGGTATATAAAAAATTCTCTGCCTTTTAAGTGAGATCCGTGTTTTCTAAAGTATTTTTTGATGTTGAATCCAAAAAATCATAAAAGAAGACATCCATCGTGAGATTTTTTTCAGAAAACACACTTAAAATTGCCAGAAAACATTAAAATTATGGGATAAAACTATTATTTCGGAGATCTTTAATTGTTCTGAATCTACATTCATCATAAAAACTTAAAAATATTAGGTTTTAGTGTTCATATTTAACAAAAAACCCGTATACACCACCTTTAACTAAGTTATGTAGCAAAATGCTGTTTAAAATAAATACTCGTATGTGCAACAGCTGAAATAAAAATTTCTTTAAATTGTATTAATATTGAACAAATCTATTATTTCCAGTGTTTTTTGAAGTTTTTAATCCTGACTTAACATCAAAAAATAAAGTTTTATATTTAGTTTCAACAAAAAACTCGCTTTAAGCACTTACAAGGGTGCTATGTGATATAGTGTAGTAAATAAATGCAACAGCTAGACAAAATGTTTTTTTTCGAACAAAACTATCATTTCTATTAGTTTTTTAGGTTTCAAATTCGAATTTGATATCACAAGAGGAATATGGCACTGTTTAGTGTTGAAAAAAAATCCGTCTACTATTTAGGAACCAAAGGTTGAAAAATGCAGTCTAATGTATGTCCCTTGACAGTTTTAGAAGTCAATTTTGTTAATAAATTGATTTAGTGAATATGGAGGAATGTGAATGGGTGAGTGAGGTAGTGAGTGAGTGAGCGAGCGAATGAGTGAGTAAGTGAGGTAGTGAGTGAGTGAGCGGACGAGCAAGTGATTGAGTGAGTGAGTGAGTATGGGGGTATGTGAATGATTAAGTGTATAGGTGAGTGAGTGACTCAGCGAGCGAGTAAGTGTGTGTATTGTTCAATGTTAATAAAAATTAAAAACAATTTTTTAATTTAGCACTTGCAAATATATATTTTAAAAAGCATTTTGCTACGTAGCTACATGAGCACTAGAACCTAATATTTTTAGTTTTTATGATAAATGTAGATCTAGAACTTTTAAAGTTGACCGAAATAATAGTTTTATTCCATAATATTCATGATTATATAGTTTTACATTATTTATTTAAAACGTATTTTTTTTCAATTTAATAGTTTTCTGGCAACTTTATGTGTGTTTTCTGAAAAAACGTCACGGTGGATATCTTTTTTTATGATTTGTTTGGATTCAACATAAAAAAAACACTTAAGGAAACACGTGTTACACTTAAAAGACAGATAATTTTTTTGTATGCCTGTGTTATTTCTGCATGCCCTATTAGTTGCATCGAGTTGCTTTAGTATTCAAAGATTATTAGGATACAATCAACATCAACAGGCAATTAGAAATGTAACCCTTTCAAAATTTGTAGTATATTTATTAAATTTATGGTTCTATTGAAGAGGTTAGCATGCATTTAATTGATGTATAAATTATTAATATTAATAACTGTTTACATTATCGATGTGTTTGTGACTAAAGCTGCACGATTTTCGGTTCAAATAGTCAGTTTTTTTTAAGGTGCATTCGGTCTGTAGTTGTTCTCCAAAGGTTCGGAAAACCGATTTGTTATTAATTGTTAAAGCTTTATTAATAATACATAATTATCAATTTGCAGTAGCAAGCTGGGCAAAAATTATAGGAGATTATCGGTGAGTTTACCGATACTCGATGGGTAATTGTTCCGCGAATAAAATCTTCACTATATAACTTCAACAAATATCAAATAGTCAATATATCGGTTATTATGTATATATCGATAACAATCAAATATTGATATCGATATATCGATAACTATCGACTACTCGAAAACTTTCGATACCTACTAATGTATTGAAAACGTTCGATTTATGAATAGTATCCATTCAGCGACATGATAGTGAGTATTTGTCATGAAGTACAAATTGTATATCCTATATTCTTTGTCGAAAAAATAAAAAGTTTTTCCAAAGTTTCTCTTATTTATTTTTTTTTAGAGTTTACTTCAAAAACGTCATTCATCTTTACCGAAAATTTCGCCTTTAAATAATGAAAAAACTAATTTAACTACGTCTCGGTCGTAAAGGCAGGCCTCACCTACGCCTGCCCTACTTGGTGCCAGCTCTCCAAGACAAGGAGAGCTCAACTCTAGACAGTGTAGAACAAGGCCCTGAGGATGAAGGCCCATGGTTCATGAGGAATCTTCAAATTCACAGGAGGAAAACTTAGCTGAAGTTCTTGGAGAAGGCGCCCAGCACCCAAACCCATGCATCAAGGACGCCTTCTGACTCCCGCAACATGCCCGCCGCCAGTTTCCTCGACCGTCGGACCCTCTCTCGGATGAAGACGATGACCCCCCTCGCCCGCCATGAAATAAAATTGTAAATCTAGCTTAAGTTAGAATAAGTTCTAGTTTAAGTTAATAATAAGCCCTATGTTAAGTTAGCGTAAGGCTTAGGCTAAGGTAGTTTAAGTCTTAGTATTAAGAAAACCATGTATCATAAATCACATTTCCTAGATTAAGTTAGTATAGGACCGCTAGTATAAGAGCTTAGGTTAAGTTAGTATAAGCAAACATATCTAATAAGATTCTTTTGTATCCATTGATTTAATGTAAGTAAGAGGCCTAGCCTTGCTTTTTTAAACCAGTAAAGACTAATTTAACATTTTGAACTATGAAAACAGACAAATAAAGAGAAGATTCAAAATAATAGAGTGTAATCACTTAAATATTAGAAGGTATTAAGTTTCAGAAATATAAAAAAAACAAATTCGTAAATATTGTTTTAAATTTTTATTACTTTTGCACGTGTACATATTTATACTGCTAATTCAATTATCAAGATAAGAAATACCTAAAATCATACCAAATTTTAAACAATTCTATATGATTTTTGATGTGTAGTATTGGATGTCTAAGAAAAAAAAAACATTGAAGAAATAATCACACTATACAAGACCTAGGAATTGACATGACCAGTTTTTCACCTTAAAATTTTTATACTTGCAAAAGTTTTAACATAGGTATAACCTAAAACATATTTTTTTATTTATTTTTAACTTTGCTAACATTGCGGGTAGGATATGTGGAAGGCCAGTTTTTTATTGACTTTGATGTTAGTATTAACCCTTATAAGAGCTTTTTCCGTAGCTTCCATATGAACTTCTGCCATATCCTCCACCGTAAGAGGATTTTTTGTAGCCATAGGAACTGGAACCGGAACTTCCATAACCACCTGATGGTTCTGGTTCTGGTTCAGGTGCTGGATCAGCAAATATAGCTGTTTACAGCGATAACAACAATGAAAAGGAAGAACTACAAACAAGAAAGCAATATAAAAAAAAAAAACGGTCAAGTGCATCAACTTGCACTTGCACAATTAGTGTTCCGTACGTTGATTGATTTTAAAATAAAAAATTTTGTTAGGGTGGTATAAAATGATCAGTGACTTCACAAAACACACCCCAAATGAGTTTTCAACAAAGTTTTGTTTCCAATCTTTACTGAAAACTGGTGACCTTGAAATTTTGTTTTTTTTTTCTATATCAGATAAATTATTAAAGATAATGATAATTTTCGTTCAATCTATACCCCGTGGGGAATATTCCAGGATTTTTTTCAAAATTTTTTGATCAGTAGTTTCGAGATAAGGTAGGGGACAGCGATTTTTTTCACGATTTTTTAAAAGTAATACGAAGAAAAATGTGCGCAAGTATTACATTATATATATATTTTTTACTCGTGTTTTCACAAGCTTTCATCTGACACCACACACTCGATGACCTAGTAAAAAAATTTTTTTTTTTCACTTCCGATTTCACCCCTCAAAACGAATCCCTTAAGTCAAAATTTATGTTACGTTGATATAAAATGATCAGTGACTTCACAAAACACACCCCAAATAAGTTTCAACAAAGTTTATTTCCAATCTTTACTGAAAATTGATGACCTTGAAATTTCTGTTTTTTTTATATACCAGATAAATTATTACAGGTAATGCACTCGTGATAATTTTCGTTCAATCTACACCCCGTGGAGAATATTCCAGAATTTTTTCAAAATTTTTTGATAAGTACTTTCCGAGATAAGGCGGGTGGACAGCGATTTTTCGCGATTTTTTAAAAATAATACAAAGAAAAGTGCGCGGAAGTATTACATTATATATATATTTTTTACTCGGGTTTTCACAAGCTTTCATTTGACACCACACTCGATTACCTAGTAAAAAAATTTTTTTTTTTTGCTTCCGATTTTACCCCCCAAAACTAACCCCTTAAGTCAAAATTTAACTTTCAAAACTACATGGCTCTGATGAGGCCATCAATTCCTATATTACTACCAAATTTCAACTTTCTATGACAAATAGTTTCGGAGAAAATCGAGTGTGACAGACGGACAGACGGACAGACAGACGGACAGACGGACAGACAGACGGACAGACAGACGGACAGACAGACGGACAGACACCGAACGAAGTACGGAACACTAAAAAAGTAAAAAATTGGTTGTAACGATTTAACCGGTACTTTCTTCACTAGGACACAGTTTTAAAATGAATACTGAATTTAACTTTAATTTACCTACAATATAAAAGAAGCTAATCGTATAATTAAAACCCGATATTATTAATGAGAGATATGGTGACATTTCCATCATGAACCAAAAATTGAGGACTCTGGAAATATTAAGAACTAAAAAAACTGACGTTCTTCTCTACGTACCGTTTCTGTTAAAAGGGGAGAGAATGGAAATTTAATTTAAATTTTATATTCCTCTACTGTAAGAATCCTAAAAAGAAATTATATATATTTTTACTTCGCCTCTCACTCGTTTAACCTCTCAAGAATGTGACTAGAGATATTTTGCTTAAAACGTATTTATTACATCAATCAATAACTAACAGAAATTCTTATGATTCTACTCAAACTGTATAAAATTGAAATTGAAAAGGTTGAGTTTTCACTTCTCCCTAAGAGTTATTATTTAATTAATTAATTTCTATTCTCTCTTCAAGTTATATACATTTATTAAATTTCTCATTTCGTTCCAGAGTTATATTTCCAACAAATAGTAAAAGAAAGCGATCGAAACTGGAAAGCATGTTTGTGTATTCTGCGGACCTCGTAACTTAAAAAAAATGTAAAGATATCAAAGGATGATTTGTTTACATAACACTGACTAATACAGGTAAAAATATGAAAACCGATTATTATCATCATTGTGGTTTCTCTGACATTCTACAGAGGCAAATTAAGTGAGAGAGTTGGGATTTTTCAGGACAAGTAAGTAAGTACCAAGACCACGCCTTAGTCAGAGTTTTGAGAGCTGCCTTGTTGCTACAATAGCACTTTCTGAGCATAACGGGTACACAATTTTTTATGTTTTCGTAATTTAAAACACCAAATAATTATTTATCAGTCCGCCGTCATACCTTTTTACAGCCTGGGGAAATCATACGGAAAATTGTATTTTCCACACTAGTAACGTAAAAGTTTTCTGGAATATAATAATTTTCGGTATGAATACTTAAAAAATAATTTTTTCACACTACTACTTAAAATGCCATTTTGGAAAGTTCTGAGAGTAATTATATACAATAGTAACCATAATATATAGGTTTTACTTACAGTTAGTTTCATTTTGAGTTCTTGTATAGTAACCAATTAATTAATTGATGCTGTTCAAGGAAGACAGTTAGTTTATATAGTATTCGTTTGTAAGGATCCTTGCATGCATCCCAGATATGTAAAAAAAACAATTATTATAATTTTTTATCAATATGTAATAGAAATTAATAGTTAATTAAAAAAAGGAGTAATTAAAGTATGAAATATTCAAAGTATACAAAATAGGTAACAGATTCTTTTAGTTAAAAAAAAAAATTAATACAACAGAAGCAACTGGGTGTTTGATATTTAGCGGCACTATCTTCTTTATTATAATTGAAATATTCTAAATTGACTTTCTTTTACGGGCACATACCATAAGAAATTCGTAAATCGCTAGAAAAACAGCGCGTGCGCGAAAAGTAGTAATGGAAGTTGATTTTGAATCACTGTAAGTTATAATCAGCTAAAAACATACATATTCTTGGGCAACTTATTCAAAAGGGCTGAAGTTTTCTGTACAAAAAGTTCTTGAACAGGTTAGTACGAAGAGTAATAAGTATGCACCTCTCTGGGAAAAATCAGACTAGTTATGCCAACTGAACACTTCTATAAAAGTATTTATAGAATAGATTCAAGGCACTAATTTGTTTCTGATAGGGCAATGAATCAAGGTTTCTTATGAATTCGGGTTCCACATGCAAGTGAGCGAGAGATATAATTTACCAAATACAAAGAATGTTTGTGAGCGAAGCCCCAACCATGAGAGCAACTAGTCTAAGTTTTATAGATGATCAAAAGCTGTTGTGCTGTATGCAGTTTCTTAATACAAGACAATATTCCGAGCTTCTGCAAAGCTTTCTTTTCTATGCATGCAATGGTTATTTGTTCATCCGTCATGAATTTATATTTCGTGTTGTTCATCTCTAAACTGACCTTTTTTGCTTCAGTTGGTAATTGTTGGAGCATTTCTATCAATTCGATTTCATTTTCGACAAAAAGTGCGATGTCATGAGCAAATCTTAAGTAGTTGAGTCTCTCTCCGGATATGTTAAGTCCCCCGTTTTCCCAGTGAAGGCTCTTGAAGATATCTTATAATACCAGAGTGAATATTTTGGGTGATATGATGTCACCCTGTTAATATCTATCTTTATTTTTTACTTCCTTGGTAACCTCGTGTAATCTCACTTTGAGTTTTGTATGTTCGTTGATTTTTGTCAGTATGTTAATACAGTAGAATCTCGAAAAAGTTAACTCCCGTAAAAGTTAATCGCTCGGGTAAATTGACCGTATTTCAGCATCCACGTGCCGCTCTAAAAAGTTAACTCTTCAGTTAACTTTTCAGAGTGTATAAATTTTTCAAAACAACGGTTTTTTCCGTTCATAAAAGTGGCAATTTGGCCACTTTTAAAAAATTCTCAGTGGCAGCACTGAGCTCTAATTTTGTTTGTTGGATTAAGGTATTCCCCGAACTTCTTTTCTATTTTGAGCTGCGAAAACCTATGATCATCTTCATCGTCAAACATTGATTTAGTTAGTCGTTAGCGTTTGAGTTTGTGAGTTGTGTATTGTTTACTTAAAAAATGTCAAAGCAGAACAAATCATCACAAATCAGATTAGATTTGCAGCAGAAAGTGGAGATGTTAAAAAAGATTGATCAAGGTATTCACGGAACACGATTGGCGTTGAATTATGGTGTATCTAAAGTAGTTATCTCAAAAATAAAGAAAAAAAAAAACGCCATGAAATTTTAGAGGCTGTGGCGAACACATATGAAAAAGCACACAAGAAAACACTACATAAACCGGAATATGCTGATCTTGAGGCAAGGTTATTTAAATGGTTCTTGAACCAACGACAGCGTAATTGTGCAATGTGATTTTAAAATCAAGAGTTAAGCCAGAATTCGCCATACTGCACCCTGGAAAAAAATTTAATGCCAGTGATGGATGGCTAGCAAATTTTAAGAGAAGACATGGTATTCGCCATCTCAAAATTTGTGGGGAAATCCTTTCAAGCGATACGTCGGATGTTACATCTTACATTCATAATTTAAGAGCAAAAATTAATGAAATGGACATCTCCGACTCGCAACTATATAACGCGGATGAATCTGGACTATTTTATCGTTTTTTATTTTTATCGGATAAAACATTTGTCACAGCAAACGAAAAGACCGCACCGGGCCGAAAAATTGCAAAGGAAAGAATCACATTTTTGTTGTGTGCTAACGTAGAATGGTTCGCACAAGTTAAAGCCGTTGGTCATTGGTAAATCTGCAAATCCACGTTGCATAAGGGATTTGAAAACCCATTGGAATACGCCAATTCGAAGAAGTCGTGGATGAATTCAGAGTTATTCTTCAACTGGTTCCATCATTCATTTATAAAACAGGTAAACTTATTTTTTTAGTTTCATAAAAAATTTTGCAGGTTATTGCATAAAAATTTTTGCAGGTTCGCCAATTTTATGCTAAAAATAATTTACCACCAAAGGCATTATTGCTGATTGATAACTGTACTGCCCATAAGCCAATTGACATGCTACAGTCTGATGATGGAAACATTGCTGCAATGCTTTTACCACCTAACGTAACAGCGGTTTTGCAACCCATGGATCAAAATCCCATAAGATTGGTCAAGTTACGATATCGAACTAAATTGTTATGCAACATTGTCGGACAAGAAAACGTTCCGATTGAAAATATTTTGAAGGCACATACAATTCGTGATGCTATTTTGCTACTTAAATCAGTGTGGGACGAATTGCCGCAAGCTGTTCTTATAAAAGCGTGGAATAAGATAAAAAAGTGGGATGATGATCAGTACGATAGTGAAGACGGCATTCCGCTCTCTAAATTGATTACATCAAATAGTGCATACAACGATACACTTCGAGAAGTTCAATTGTTGATGTCAAAGGTGGGAGATAATGTTGACATCAGCATTGATGACATTGAAAATTGGAATAATGATCAAATTTCAGAAGGTAACGATGATTTCGAAGTGTCCGATAATGATAACGACAGGTCAATTATCGAGCAAGATATTCAACAACCAAAAGTGAGCTTCTCGAAAGCAGTTGAAAGCATCAATACCTTGATAAAATGGTTTGAAAACAATAACGATGCAAATCGGGTGGCAGACCTTGTCAATATGCGCACGAAAATGGTCAAGAGCTATTACACAAAAGAAAAAAAAAAGTCTCGACTGCACTCCGTACAAATTAATATAAAGTGACTGCGCACGAAAATATTCAAGAGTGACTGTGAACTTTAAACCAACCGGTACAAATTAAATCTAAGTTTCTTTTTTGTAGTGATGAAAATTAAGTCAATGAAATAAATTTAGCATGTCATTTCCAAAAAATCTAGGTTTATTATTTTATTTTTTTTCAATTTTTAAAACCGCTTAGAAAAGTTAATAGTTCGAAAACGTTAATTACCCTTGGAACATTTCGGTTAACTTTTTCGAGACTCTACTGGATACCTTTGATCGACTCTTGCGTTTTTCATAGCTTTCTTAATTGCCCAGTATTGCACTGTGTCAAAGGCTTTTCGGAAGTCGACAAGTGCCATCCAGGCTGTGATATTGTATTTAATTATCTTTTCTATAAGTTGTCTGGCCGTGTGTAGATGTTCGATTGTGCTAAATCTTTTTCGGAAGCCTGCTTGTTCTTTGGGTTGGTAATTTTCAAACTTCTTGTCTAATCGGTTTGTGATTATTCTCATGAATAGTTTGTATATTTGCGTTAGAAAACTTATTAGCCTATACTTCTTCAAATTGCTAGGATCTATATTTTTTATATATCAATATAACTACGGCAATTTCCCAATCTCTTGGTATCACTCTTTCGATTAGACATTTATTGAAGAGGTTTTTAAGCTCTTTGATTAATGGCGGTCCTCCATCTTTTAGCACTTCGGACAGGATGTCGTCTTCTTCTGCTGCTTTTCTAATTTTAATTTGGTTACTGACTTTTTCAATTTCTTCAACTTCGATGTCTGGTAGGTCTTCGGAACCGATATTAAGTATCCTTCGGTTATCCTCGCTTGATCTTCTCAGAGTTTTCCGTATAGATCTGCATAGAATGTTTCTCTCACTTTAAGTATATGTGGTCTTTCTTCTATACGGTTTCTATTTCTGTCTATTAGTTTGTTAATCACCCTTCTGTGTGAGTTTTCCTCTCTGAATATATTTAAACCCCCAGTTCTTCTATCCATTTCCCCTGGTACTCTCTAATATCCTGTTTTGCAATTCCTCTTACAGTTCTGTTGATTTCAGTATATTACACCATATTTCTTTTATTTGACCCCTTTAGTTCTCTCGATTTCTCAAGTAGTTATTTTGTTTTTTGTGACAATTTATCATTTGTTCCTTTAATGACATGTGGTTTGCTGTCGTTTTTTTTTTATCAATTTTGTCAGTCTTCCATTCATTTCATCTATATTCTGTGTTCGTTTTCTCTTATAGTCTTCTTTGTGTTCCTTCAGTGAACTCGCATCTAATGGTTTTTGTTTGTTACTAAATCTCCTGGCTCTTTCTAGTTTTTCATTTAGAAGGATTTTGCATCTTACTAGTCTGTGATCACTCCAGTTGTGAAGGAACTAAGGACATCGACATCTTGGGTTATGTGCTTATGGTATGTTAGCACGTAGTCTATCTCATTCTTAATTTTTACCATCTGGGCTCATCCAGGTCCATTTTTTATTCAGTCTTTTTAGTGTTCCGTACGGAACACTTATAAGATCACTTCGGTGTCCGTCTGTCTGTCTGTCACACCCGATTTTCTCAGAAACTATTTGACATAGAAAGTTGAAATTTGGTAATAATATAGGAATTGATGGCCTCATCAGAGCCATGTAGTTTTGAGAGTTAAATTTTGACTTAAGGGGTTAGTTTTGGGGGGTGAAATCGGAAGTGAAAAAAAAAAAATTTACTAGGTCGTCGAGTGTGGTGTCAAATGAAAGCTTGTAAAAACAAGAGTAAAAAATGTATATATAATGTAATACTTGCGCGCACTTTTCTTTGTATTATTTTTAAAAAATCGCGAAAAATCGCTGTCCACCGCCTTATCTCGAAAAGTACTTATCAAAAAATTTTGAAAAAATTCTGGAATATTCTCCACGGGGTGTAAAATGAACGAAAATTATCACGAGTGCATTACCTTTAATAATTTTTCTGATATTTAAAAAAAAACAAAAATTTCAAGGTCATGAGATTTCAGTAAAGATTGGAAACAAACTTTGTTGAAAACTCATTTGGGGTGTGTTTTGTGAAGTCACTGATCATTTTATAGATCTGTAACAAAATTTTTTATTCTAAAAGCAATCAACGTCCGGAACACTAATTGCGCAAGTTCAACTTGCACTTGACCGGTTATTTTAAAAAAGGACTTCAGTGTGTAGAGTTGTTCTTTTTCTAACTAGTTAGCCAGCATGTTACCTCTCTCATGTACCAAGTCCAAATGGGCGAATGTATTTTGAATGGCTGTGTGTACTTCCTATTTTTGCGTAGAAATCTTCTATGACACGGTGTATTTCGTTCTATTTTCTGTCAGTTAGGTTACCGTTTTGAATTTAGACGCCACCATCATTTTTAAAATGTAAAATTATAGTGTCCATTTCGATAGGTTTTCTGATTTTAACTCACCGGCTGTAAGGCTTTCAAACGTACCAGGACTATCCTGCTGAAATAGTGCATGAAAGGTTTTGTAGCATAACAATGGATTTTTGTCTTTGTACTTGAATTTCAGGAATTATTAAGCTCAGATCGGAGCAACTCTAAAACGGGGAGTCTCATAATGCAAACTATAATTATTTCTGCTTCTAAAT
Organism: Pachyrhynchus sulphureomaculatus; assembly: GCA_019049505.1. Lineage (NCBI taxonomy): Eukaryota > Metazoa > Arthropoda > Insecta > Coleoptera > Curculionidae > Pachyrhynchus > Pachyrhynchus sulphureomaculatus. Next base: position 38,421,934 of record CM032447.1, on the reverse strand, counting down.
TCCATTTGTATAAAATGGCGCTACCTTTGTTATTTTTTATTCAGATTTTGTTAAAATTTGAACATAATACACCAATTTTTATTTCTGGTTCTTTATAAGCCACTGCTTCTCCACTGCAGGAGATAGTTTCTTCCATTTGTCTCTGTCCTGTGCAAGATGGAGCCATCTACTGCCTGTTATCAACCTGATATCATCAGTCCATCTTTTTATTAGTCTTCCGACACTTCATCTGCTCTTTCCAGGTCTCCATTTAAGTAATTTGGTTTCCATTTATTTTAACCACATGCACTGTCCATTGCCATTTTAATTTTGTTACTCTGTCACTGATATCTGGAATTCTTATTGTTCGACTGATATCCTTGCTTTTAATGTGTTTTTTCGTAAACTGGCACCTAACATCTCTCTTTCCATGGCCCGTTGAGTATGTTGGAGTCGACAAAGACTATTTTTAGTATACCGTACGGAACACTTATAAGATTACTTCGGCGTCTGTCTGTCTGTCCTTCTATCTGTCTGTCACACCCGATTTTCTCCGAAACTATTTGTCATAGAAAGTTGAAATTTGGTAATAATATAGGAATGGACGGCCTCATCAAAGCCGTTAAGTTAAAGTTAAATTTTGACTTAAGGGGTTAGTTTTGGGGGGTGAAATCGGAAGTAAAAAAAAATATTTTTTTTACTAGGTCATAAAGTGTGGTGTCAAATGAAAGCTTGTGAAAACACGAGTAAAAAATATATATATATAAGGTGGTACTTGGACTCACTTTTTGTTGTATTATTTTTGAAAAGTCGCAAAAAATCGCTGTCCCTTCACCTTATCTCAAAAAGTACTGATCAAAAAATTTTGAAAAAATTCTGGAATGCTCTCACGAGTACATTACCTTTAATAATTTATTTGGTAAATAAAAAAACAAAAATTTCAAGGTCATCAGTTTTCAGTAAAGATTGGAAACAAACTTTTTTGAAAACTCCTTTGGGGTCTATTTTGTGAAGTCACTGATCCTTTTATACTACTGTAACAAAATTTTTTTTTAAAAGCTATCAACGTACGGAACACTAATTGCGCAAGTTCAACTTGCACTTGGCCGGTTATTTGTAAAGGGAATGGTTTCCAGCCTATGTATGGAAGTATGCAGCTCTCGTACATTTTTCTTTTTAAGGTCATGTTGATATGTCTGAATGCCATGGACTAATTTTATTCTATTATTAGGAATATTATGAGAGAACATTTTTTAAATAATTGTTAATATTTTATGCTTTTCGGTCACATGAAACACAAAGTCGATACCTAAAGGCCGATTAAGTCTACAGAAGATTTTAGATTACAGGGATTTAATACCGGCTCTGGTGCTTGACAAACAAGGCCCAAATTATGTTTAGTCAAGTAAATATAATGTAATTATGGAAGATTATTGGGAAAATTTGATACCTCAAGGAATAGGCAGAATTCAAAGAATAGTTTCAGATTTTCTTTTTGCAAACGCTTGTTTTAGCTCTGAAGAATTATCTGATTGTGTTAAGGAGGTTTACGGTGTCTAGCATGCACACAACGTAAACATTACATTTTTGTTGGTGCTGCTAATAAATGCAAATAAATAATGGATCAAACAATGAATAGGAAAAATTTCCGTGCATATGTGTGAATAATTGCTGATTCGAGGTCAATCATTTTTAGCAACTCCTGAAGATATTACAAGGCTTTTGGTTCAAAGAATAGTTTTAGACTTTCCCTTTGCAAACGTTTGTTTGAGCTCCGAAAACTTATCTGATTCCGCTAATAGTGAAGGTAAATGCCGTAAAGTTTTCATGATTTTTGGAAATTTCTGGGTACAGTTTGAAAATCGATTTAATTACTTTGAAACAGTGTCAACATAATAAAACCGAGTTTTCTCAGCCTAATTTTGAACGCATGACTACTTTTTTTCTATTTTATTGCATTTTTTTTATATCTTAATGCTTTCGTCTCACTATTTCTTAAATATGACAGCTTCTGTTCGTTATTATGCGACAAAAAAAAATCATTTTACTCGTTATAAAATTGCCTAAAAATATTAAATACATAACCTAAAAAAGTATTTACTACGGCAAATTGAAAAATGGTTTTTTATGGATAACTTTCGCTCAATTCGATATTACAGCTTCAAATTATAGCAAAATATAGCTTTTATATTATCAGAAAAGAATGCCAAATTAAAAAAATAATAAGAAGATTGGTTAATATTCGCATTTTAGTCCAAATTTTATTATGGATTTTTCTTGTTTTTTTTTTAACAAAAAATATGCGAATTTTTATGCTCATCAAGATGGTTAGAAGGAAAAATAAAGAATATACAAAAACTATCTTATTTTTCAATTTGTTTGTTACGAAAAATTCAATTTTTTTCGCTCTTGCTTTCGAAAAGATCTGGTTCATTCTCTTTATTTCTATTTAATATTTCATCTTAAATATAACACGTAAAAGTGATTTTAAAATAAATACTACCTGTTTTACAATAATTATCATTTAGATAACAGAAACTTTTACTGACGAACCATTAATATATTTACTAAAATTATCACAGATACAATATTTATAATTTAAAAAATAACCTGTCAAGTGCAAGTTGAACTTGCGGAATTAGTGTTCCGTACGTTGAATGCTTTTAAAATAAAAAATTTTGTTATAGAGGTATAAAATGATCAATGACTTTCACAAAATACACCCCAAAGGAGTTTTCAAGAAAGTTTGTTTCCGATCTTTACTAAAAACTGATGAAATTTTTTTTTTTTTTTTTTTATATATATCAGATAAATTATTAAAGGAAATGCACTCGTGATAGTTTTCGTTCAATCTACACCCCAGGAAAATATTCCAAAATTTTTTCAAAATTATTACTTTTCGAGATAAGGGGGGACAGCACCTTTTTGCCATTTTTTAAAAATAATACAAAGACAAGTGGGCGCAAGTATTACATTATATATATTTTTGAACACGTATTTTTACAAGCTTTCATTTGACACCCCTCTCGATGGTCTAGTAAAAAAAATTTTTTCACTTCTAATTTTATCCCCCAAAACTAACCCCTTAAGTCAAAATTTAACTTTCAAAACTACACGGTTCTGATGAGGACATCAATTCCTATATTAGTACCAAATTTCTACTTTCTATTCCAAATAGTTTCGGAGAAAATCGGGTGTGACAGAAGGGCGGACGGATGGACGGACACAGAAGTGATCTTATAAGTGTTCCGTACGGAACACCAAAAAATCGTAGTCGTACGAGAGCATGACTATCCGTAACCGTGATTCTTATAATGGTTGTGCGCACTGTTTCAAAGAAATGCAATGCACAATTGTTTGTTACAGGCCGTGCGGTAATAAAAAACTCAGATAGAAACTGATCTAAAAAAAGTTCATGAAAATTCTACACCAGTACTAAAGACTATTTATTACGAGATAAATGAACTTTAACGAAGCACTACGGGCATTGTAGATACTGCACCTTCAGGATGCCCGATTGAGGATTTTCTAAAGAAAGCCTATAAAATTCATGGTATCATGTTTGAAGATTAAACTTTGTAAGATACATAACATCTTGCATGAAGTTCTAAAAATAAATAAAAAACTGGTCAAGTGCAAGTTGAACTTGCGCAATTAGTGTACCGTACGTTGATTGATTTTAAAATAAAAATTTTAATTACGAAAGTATAAAATGATCATGACTTCACAAAACACACCCTAAATAAGTTTTCAACGAAGTTTGTTTCCGATCTTTACTAAAAACCGATGACCTTGAAATTTTTGTTTTTTTATATACCAGATAAATTATTAAAGGTAATACACCCCGTGAAGAATATCTCAGAATTTTTTCAAAATTTTTTTGTCAATACTTTTCAAGATAGCGATTTTTCGCAATTTTTTAAAAATAATACAAAAAAATGCGTGACAGTATTACATTATATATATTTTTACAAGCTTTCATTTGACACCCTACTCGATGACCTGGTAAAAATAAAAATTTTTCACTTCCGATTTCACCCCCCAAAACTAACCCCTTAAGTCAAAATTTAACTTTCAAAACTAATGAGGCCAGCAATTCCTATATTAGTGTCAAATTTCAATTTTCTATCTTAAATAGTTTCGGAGAAAATCGGGTGTGACAGACGGACAGACGGACAGACGGACAGACGAACAGACGTGTTTGTGTTCTAAAGCGTATGTGCTGCTATATTGAAAATCATCCAATTGCTTATCTGATTATACATACGGGCACGAGTATAAAAGGTTGGCGCTGTCTAACTCACTTTCATCGATAGAGCGATATAAAAATAATAAAGATGATCTGTAAATTCATCTATTAACCATTCTGACTGATCATAATCTTCAATTAGCTATTCTCATCTAAATTTTGCGAGGATAATATCTACGCAATTCACACAATTCAAACCATTGCAATGTTTACGTAAACTAGTGCATCCAAGCCCAACTTTTTGTACGAAAAAACGATGTTTTTTGTATATTCTTTATTTTTCCTTCTAACCATTTTGAAGAGCATAAAATTTTGTATATTTAAAAAAGAGCCTTTTGCCCACAAAAAAAATCCATTTGGACTAAAATGCAAATTTTCCTCTTAATATTCTTTAATAAAATTTGGCACATTTTTTTGGTAATATAGAAGCTATATTTTCCTATAATTTGAAACCGTAATATCGAATTGAACGGAAATTACCTGTAAAAAACCATTTTTCAATTTTTTTTTTTTTATGGGTCTAGCACACGTGCTGCAGGGAATTCCCTAAAGCGATACAGGAGCGACACGTGTGCGGCAATTTGCTTTAGTACATGCTTTTTTTAGGTTATGTATTTTATATTTTTTAAGGACATCTACGCAGTTTTTTAGTCAATTTTATGACAAGTAAAATGAATTTTTTTTTGTCGCATAACAATCAACAGAAGCTGAAATACTTAAGAAATGGTGAGCCGAAAACGTTGAAATTTCAAAAAAATGCATCAAAATAGAAGAATAGTGGCTTTGCAGTCAAACTTAGGCTGAGAAAGCTTGTTTACATTATGTTGGCACTGTTTCAAAGTAGTTAAATCGATTTCCAAGCTGTACCCAAAAATTTCAAAAATCATCGCCTCTACCATAAGAAGGTATACAATATTTTTTTAACGACCAAGCAATTGTTCGATTAAAAATGCAAAGAAGCTGTTGCTTCCAAACATTTTTCCAATTGAACAATACTGCCCTGAGAACAACCCAAACATCCATCTTGCATGATTATATCGCCTGCAGAGAAAAGAAAGCTTTGCAAAAGCTCGGAATATTGTCTCATATTAAACGGCTACATACTCCACAACAGCTTTTAATCTTTTATAAAGCTTAAACTAGTCCCTCAGTGGAATACTGCTCTCATGTTCGAAGTTTTGTACTCAAATATTCATTGTATTTATTAAATTCCATCGAGAGGGGAGCCGATCGCTTGCTTGTGGACGCGGAATTCACTAGAAATCTTGTTTATTTGATATATCGACCATTTTTGTTTGTTGGCTAACCTACGCTCTTATTGTATGTCTGATAAGTTTTGTTTATGGATCTTGTGTTTCCACAAAGAGTGTTCTTTAGGAGTGGCGGTCGATAAATTTTTTTCTAACACCTTCACTATCAGCGTCAGTGTATCCCAAGGCTTCATACTGTCCCCTACTCTCTTACTCATTTACATTCAAGATCTGCTGGAAACGATCAGGAATCCAATCTACAGCTTTACAGATGACAGCACGCTTATTTCTTCATTCACTTTGAACGCTTGAACATTGGCTACTCATGGAAATATCCGCAAACAGCAGGACATCCTTCAACTTAACAAAGACCTGGAAAAAATTCTATTTTGGGGTAACAGTAACAAAGTAGAAATTAATGCTACGAAAACCCAAGCCGAAGTTTTTTTCTAAAAAAGGTAATGTTGCTGAACCCGACATAGTTATCTCGGGGCACTCCATTCCTCTAGCATCGTGACTCATTTTGCTGGGCGTTAATTTGGGAGCAAATATGGCATTTGGCATCATTGGCATGACCATGTTTCCAGTATAGCTTCTCAAAAGCTGGGAATATAATTCTGTACAAAGCTCAAATTCGACCAACGATGTAATACTGCTCCCATGTTTACGGCTTTGCTCCCACACATACACTGCATTTGTTGGATTCTATTCAGAAGAGAATTCGCGTGATTGAAGACCCAGAACCAGGGCCGGCTATACGGCGGGACGAGCGGGCGAACGAGGCGAACGGGGCGAGCGGGACGGTCGCCCTGGGTGCCACATTTTTAGGGGCGATAAATTTTTTGGGGCGTCTCATTCTCAAAGAAGCAAAAAAAAGTTAAAATTATAGAATAAAATTTACTCTATATATGTAGGGGGCTTTTTTCATTTCGCTTTCGGCGCATTTCGTCTAAAGCCGGCTCTGCTCAGAACTGACCAGTAAACTTGATTCCTCGGAACATGAAAAACAATTGGCGACTTGAGCCCATTCTACAAGTATTTTCATGGTTGTAGCCCGCTTAATGGCTTCCAAAACGTTGCATGCTAGGTATACATGTCGCGTTAATGCTTCACGTCCGTATGAAGTTCAGCTTAACACCCCTCATATAATCCTTTTCAAGCAGTCTTTTATATGGAGAACTTCATCCCTTTGGAATAATTTGCCTAAGACTGTGTTTCCCACCGAGTACAATTTACAACGATTCAAGACCAAAGTGAATCGTTTTTCCACAGACGCGTCACTCCTGTAATGCTTTAAGGATTTCCCTGCAGTACGTCTGCTATGCTCATAAAAAGAGAAAAAAAAAATCAGAGATATAAGTGTTCAGTTTCCATAATTAGTTTGATTTTTCCCAGAGAGCTGCATGCTTGTTACCCTTCGTACTACCCTGTTCAACAACTTTTTCTAAAGAATACTTAATCTCTTTTGAATAAATTGACCAAATATCTATTTCTCACCGAATATAATTTACAGCGATTTAAAATCTACATTCATTACTACTTCCGCGCACGCGGTGCTTTTCTAGCAATTTGGAGATTTCCCTGCAGCGTGTGCCCAGCATCAGTCAAATTAGGATATTTAAATTATCTTTTAAAGAAGGTAATGCCGCTAAACATCAATCATCCAGTTGGTTCTGTTGTATTAAATTTTTTTTTTTTTCTGTAACCAAAGGAAACGTTGTTATTTACTTATTAAGACACTTTTAATATTTCATACTTTAATTACTTCTTTTTTTTTTAATTAGCTTATATTTTCTATTATATATTGATAAAAAATTATGCTAATTGTTTTTATTTACATACCTGAGATGCATGCAAGGATCCTTACAAACGAATACTATATAAACTAACTGTGTTCTTTGATCAGCATCAGTTAATTAATTGGTTACTTTACAAGAACATAAAATGAAATTAACTGTAAGTAAAACTTATATATTATTGTTAATATTGTATATAATTACTTTTAGAACTTTAAAAAATAGCATTTTAGGTACTAGTGTGAAAAATGTAAATATCTATACAATTTTTCCAGATTTTCAATATTTCATATCTTAAGCAATTTTTTATGCATTCATATCGAGAATTATTATTTTTTAGACAATTTTTAGGTCACTAGTGTGGAAAATACAATTTTTCGTACAATTTCATCAGACTGTAGCAAGCTATGACGAGGGACCGATAAATAATTATTTAGTATTTTAAATTACGAATACATAAATAATCGGTCAAGAGCAAATTGAACTTGCGCAATTAGTATTCCGTACGTTGATTGCTTTTAAAATAAAAATTTGATTACGGAGGTATAAAATGATCAGTGACTTCACAAAACACACCCCAAGTGAGTTTTCAACAAAGTTTGTTTCCGATTTTTAATGAAAACTGATGACCTTGAAATTTTTTATTTTTTTTTATATACCAGATATATTATTAAAGATAATGCACTCGTGATAATTTTCGTTCAATCTACACTCCACGAAGAATATTCCAAAATTTTTTCAAAATTTTTGATCAGTACTTTTCGATATAAAGGGTGGGGGACAACGTTTTTGGGCCATTTTTTAAATATAGTACAAAGAAAAGTGTGCGCAAGTATTGATAAATATTTTTGAACTTGTGTTTTTACAAGCTTTCATTTGACATCCCACTCGATGACCTAGTAAAAGAATTTTTTTTCACTTCCGATTTTACCCCCCAAAACTAACCCCTTAAGTCAAAATCTAACTTTCAAAATTACACGGCTCTGATGAGGCCATCAATTCCTATATTAGTACCAATTTTCAACTTTCTATGTCAAATGGTTCCGGAGAAAATCGGGTGTGACAGACGGACAGACGGACAAACGGGCAGACGAACAGACGGAAAGACGGACAGACGGACAGACACCGAAGTGATTTTCTAAGTATTCCGTACGGAACTCTAAAAATTGTATACCAGTCATGCTCAGGAAGTAATAGAACAGCTTTCAGAATTGTGCCTAAGGCGTCGTCTTGAAGCTTACGTACTTGCCCTGAAAAATACCAATTCTTGTACTTAACTTGCCGCTGTAGAATTTTAGCGAAATACCGAGCTAAGCCAGTTATTTAGCTAAGAAAGGTATCTTGACCACAATGATGGTGTGGTTTTCTTATTTTTATCTGCATCAGTCAATATTATGTAAACAAATCACACTTCCATATCTGTACATTTTTTTAAATTACATTGTCCGTAGAACACATAAACCTGCTTTCCAGTTTCCGTCGCTCTATTAATTAATTAAGTAATATCTTTTGGGAGGAAACTAATTGATGTAATAAATAAGTTTTAACGAAGATATCTATAGTCAATTACATGAGAGGTTAAAGGAGTGAGAGGGGAGGTAAATAAATATATATGTATATATATATATATATATATATATATATATATATATATATATATATATATATATATATATATATATATACAGTCTCTGGCCAAATTATTAGACACACTGCAAGATTTCATGTAAAATATTAATTACCGAGTGATATTGTACCGTTTCATTATTTTAAATTGATTTGTTTTTTATTTTTATATTATCCAATCAATTACCTATTTATTTGACATAAATAAAACAGCATTAATTTAGAAAAGCATAAGTTTATTAAGTTTTAAAGAAAAGTGAAATTAATGTTAGTAAAAGTCATATTTAGTTGAGCCACCTTTAGCCGCTATCAAAGCTTTAATTCTGCGCGGCATGCTATCAATGCAAGATTGTACTGTCTCCTGCATTTGAGGATGATGATTCCACACATGAATAATCTTTTCTAGGAGCTGAGTTTTGTTGGTAATCACATCTTTAGCCACTTCTCTTTTCATCAGCTCCCACACATTTTCAATGGGGTTCATATCAGGGCTATTACCCGGCCAATCCAACACAGGGATATTTTTTTTCTGCCAAAAAAGCTTTAACAGACCGAGCAGTGTGGCAGGGAGCTCCATCTTGCATGAAAGTGAATGGTTCCCCATTTGGAAACCATTCTCTAAGCTGCGGAATCAACCGATTTTGTAATACTTCTTTGTACTGATCTTGCCTCATTATTCCTTTGACGACGTACAGACGTCCAGTGCCCTTGCCGCTGATGACTGACCAAATCATCACTTTGGTGGGATGTTTAACCGTCGGGACGACACAATCAGGATGAAACTTTTCTCCATGACGACGACGCACATACTGAGCTTTATTCTGCAAAATTTCGAATGTGCTTTCGTCACTGAAGCAGACCTGTCAAAAATAGGAAAAATATATAAACTTCCATGTTTATTTGCTTTATTTAACTGAAAATGATAATAATGTATCAATTATTGATTAAATTGCTGTATTTTACCGATCTCCAGAAGTCCACATCTTTGTCTTGCCATTGTTTGGCCCACTTCAGGCGCTTTGCTTTCATTGCAGCTGTTAACTTGGGCTTCCTGGCGGGGCGACAGGCCTTAAAATCTAATTCTTTCAATTTTCTTCGAACAGTGCGCTCAGAAGCATTTACGCTAGCATCCTGGAGTTGTGATTTTATTACCTTTGTGGTAGCAAATCTGTTTTCTACACAAATTTTCTTCAAACATCTCTCTGACCGTGGAGTGAAAATTGGTTTTCTACCGCATCTTTTCTTTCTTTTCGGGCTTAATTCCTTCCCTGACTCAATTTTCTTTTTTATGCGTCGTACACTAGCTTCAGAAACCTCCAATCTTCGTGATATTTCTCGGTTTGTAAATGTTTTCGCAATCACAAGGGCCTTCACTTCAGCTTTTTTACGTGGTGAAAGATCGCCTTTTCTACCCATAATGAAAATAGTCCAATTACTTTTTTAAAACACTGCATACAAAATAAACTAATAACTGAGTAGTATAAAACTGTTAAACAAACAATCACACTACAAATATGTAGTCTACAACAATTCTTTTAAATAAAAATCAATAATATTTTAGTTTAAATATACCATTATTGCATAAAAACTCTTAAGAAACATAAAATTACTAAAAAAAATACAGTGCGTCTAATAATTTGGCCAGGGACTGTATATATATATATATATATATATATATATATATATATATATATATATATATATATATATATATATATATACATATATATTTCCTTTTAGGAATCTTGCAGTAGCAAAATATGAAATTTAAATTAAATTTCCGTTATTTCCAGATTTATGAAAAACGGTATATAGAGAGGAACGTTAGTTTTTAGTTTTCAATCTCTCTAAAGCCCTACCACTCTACCTTTCGAATCTCACCATACTTATCATTAATAACATCGACTTTTAATTGTATGATTAGCTTCTTTTATAATGTATGTCAATAACAGTTAAATTCAGTTTTTATTTTAGAACTGTGTGTTGGTGGAGAAAATACTGGATAATTTACTACAGCATTTCTTATAACTTTTATTTTTGATATTAAATTTTTATTTTAGTTCTTCCTTTTTATTGTCGTTATCGCTCTAGCAGCTGTATTTGCTGATCCAGCACCTGAACCCGAACCAGAACCATCTGGTGGTTATGGACGTTCCGGCTACAGTTCCTACGGGTACGGAAAATCCTCTTATGGTGGAGGATATGGTAAAGGCTCATATGGAGGCTATGGAAGAGGTTCTTATAAGGGCTAATACTAAAAATCAAAGTCAATACAAAACTGGCCTTCCACATCTTGTACCTGCAATAATAGCAAAGTTAAAAATAAAATAAAAATATAATGTTTTATTAGGTTTCTCCTATGTTAATACTTTTGCAAATCTGAAAGTTATAAGATGAAACACTGGTCATGCTTTAGATATTGTGATCATTTCTTGAATGTTGTTATCGACTTCTAGTACTCAAAAATCATTTAGAATTGTTTAAAATTTGTTATTATTTTAGCTGTTTCTTACCTTGATAATTGTATTAGCAGTATAAACATGTACACCTGCAAAAGTAATAAAATTTCGAAACAATATTTACCGATTCGATTTTTATTTAGATTTTTAAAACCTAATCCCTTGTAATACTTACGTTACTATAATCTGTTTTCACATTTCAAAATGTTAAATTAGTTTTATTATTTATGGGTGAAGTTTTGTGTAAAAATGCTATTTTTGAAATAAAAAATAGTTTATAAAATCGAAAAAAAGAAATAAGAAAATCTTTGTTTAAAGCTTTAATAAAACCCTATTTCTTTCTACAGAAGATGTACTACATACACCTTAATTATTCTACCTCTGTAGCTTAAACACAATTTGTGAAATTATAATCTTGTCTTTGAACGAAAATTTTTTGCTTTTTTGGTTAAACCAATCCCATTTCAAGAATTTTTTTTTTTTTTAAATTTTTCATTCAAGGCAAGAATGGTCCTCTAGTAAACTAATTTCTTTAGAAATTTTGATTTTAGATGATCCAGCTCCTAGTAATCATGTACTCCGCAATACCCCTTAAAACAAGGGGGTTGTAGGGGTATGTGTAGAGCAAAATTTTTCAAATTGTATTTCAAGTCTTGTAGTATTATATAAAATCAAAATCTGATATTAATCAATGAGCAGTTTCGCTAAGATAAATTCCTAAAAAAAACCTTTTTTTGGCTCCAGTAGGTCTTTAACTAAAATAGGGCATTTAAGTCCATTGCAAATATTTAAAATTTATTATATATATATATATAAATAAAAACATATTATATGACTGAGCTACAAAAATTAGAAATTCAATATCTACATTATTTTAAATTATTAAATTAATTTTAAAAATTATTATGTATATATATATATATATATATATATATATATATATATATATATATATATATATATAATTATATATAAGTACCTGTTAAATAAATACTAATATGTACTATATACCTAATTCCCAGAAATATATATTAATAGACACATGAATATATCGATAACTATCGATAACTCTTGGTGTACTGTTAATTATCGATATGTCAATCACTGTCAATCTATCAATGCACATCAATACATCAATTACTGTCGAAAAGTTAAAATTATCGATACTTAAGAATCTGAGGCCTGGCGAAGACAACACTCCACACATTGCTGAAAGACGATAATTCGGAAAATTCCTCTGCAGAATGCTCGCAATGCATTCTCTTAGAGCCTTATTGGACTAGGAGAAGAGCTGGTTGTTGAGCTACGTGGATTGACTCTCACCATATCATAATGTTAAGTCGAAAAAAAAATTGAAGCCCCTTCACTAGCTTCGTTTGTCTCTCCCACTTTTTTCTTTCTCGTTTGTACTTTTTTCATTCTACGAATGCAGCTGCTCGTTTAGCTATCCGGTTTTCTCCCCTTTTAATTGTTAAGTTATATTTCACATTAGGAACCCCAACACTCACTAAAATACATCGATTTTTGGTCGATAAAGAATTGATGTTTACGGGGAGGAATTTTCGTTGACTCGGATATCTAAAAGGACAAAGCCTCACATTTACAAGTAGAGATGTTAAATAGCGAACCTTCTCATTTCTTCCTGAAAATCCCCTAAAATTATTCCTGTAAAAATTAACTTTTTTACTTTGGACGTAAGGTAGATTTTTAAAATGATAGTCTAGGATTATTGTAGGGGCCGGTGTTTCAAACAATAATGTTATGGAAGCTGTTCTGTATAAATCGATTATTTCTCGAATAACTTTTCTCATAACCTCGGCATTCCTTGGCAAAATCCTTGGATGTAAATAGGTTCAGGTGCATCTGCTAGGCACAACTTTACAGCAGCCTTAATAGAGCTACTTATTTAAACACCGTAGATCCAACATGCTATACCGATATGAATTTCTATAATAAAGTACCCAGATGTAAAGATATTTGCTTTAGTAGTGATTTTTAACAATTAAACGAAAGCAGAACTAATGACAACAAAACAGCGTGCGTCAACCTGTACGCTGTATGCGGTAACCGAGTGTATTTCCCTTAACCTCTCTCTCTCATCGGGCTGCGATCACCTTGAAACAACAAGCAGCGGCCTGGTTTATTTTCTTGCACACGCAACTGGTTTTTAAAGGCTATCCCAAATATAGCTTCGTGGGAGATAACCTGAGATCCGCAATAGTTTGTCTGACTTCGAGATAACCTCGTGCATTTTTATTCAGATATGTTATTGCTGTTCTGCTTATTTCTAACATTTTTAAACAATTCATGGCGCTTTGGTTCCTAGCAGATGCATCCAGCCACAAATATCCGCTACAAGGCTGGAAAATAAGGCGTGTGTTGCGAGTTTGTCACAATCTTGTAACAGGCTTCAAAATTGACACATCGACTCAATTTTTTAGTTTTACGTACGGAATACTTATGGATCATTTCGGTGTCCGTCTGTTTGTCTGTCACATCCGATTTTCTCCGAAACTATTTGACGTAGAATGTTAAAATTTGACATAAATATAGGAATTGATGGGTCAATTAGAGCCATGTAGTTTTAAAAATTAAATTTTGACTTAAGTGATCAGTTTTAGGGGATAAAAAGAAAATCCTATCAAAAACATAAAATGTAAAAAAAAAGCACCTATTCAACAACTTTGTCATAAATTGTTATCTATTTAGTTACCTACCAACATTTATAGTGACTGTATCAATATTAGACATCTTTATTTCTATAATTAATATAACGACTTGGCAATCGCACGGCAACATAATCACATAAGAATAATTTACTACTATTTCGATTGCTAAGTAAGTCTACACAGTGCACTTAAGAATAAAGTATTTTAAATAGTAGATTATTCTTATGTGATTATATTGCTTATGTGGTTATGCTGAAGAACCTATGTCCATCAGTGCACTGTTTAGACTTAGCCCCTGACTTTTGTGTATGGTAATAGCATAGGCTATACATATCGCAAACTGTTCGCGATGAACATAAGCTCTATTAATAATTTCCAATTTGGTTTTGACTGGACCAAGCTCGTAAAGATGTTCTAAGTTAACACATGGGCTGAAAAGTCCCGGGCCTAACAAAGAAAACACGGTTTTTTTTGGTTCAAAATTAGCTTTATTCATCAACGTAATCTCCATCAAGAACAACGCAATCATTCCAGCGCCGCTCTAACAATGGCCAAACACTGCTCAGAATCATCAACACGTTCTTGTTTTTGATAAACAGTGAGCAAACGCGGCACCCACTTTGAACAGAGCTTTCTCATAGTCAAATGCTCATGCAATATAAAGCCAACACGTTCTTTTGATATCTTTACGATGTCAGCTAACTCACGCAACTTCACTTTTCGATCATTCAAAACGATTTTATGGATTTTTTTGATGTTTTCTGGTGTTACCGCCTCATTTGGACGTCCACTGCGTTCTGCATCATCGGTGTCTCTACGACCACGTTTGAAGTCAGCAAACCAACGTTTTATTGTTGTTTCTGATGGAGCGGAGTCCCCATAACACTTTTCAAGCCATTGCTTCGCTTGAACGGTATTTTTTCCCATCAAGAAGCAGTGTAAAATTAAAACACGAAATTGTTTTTGATCCATTGTTTTGAAAATAACAAAAGTAGCGTCACTCTTAGCACAATAACTCACAAACTAATGAATAGAATATCATGAAATTTTAACAGCTGTCTTTTGAAGGTGAGTATTAACTGAAAAAAAGGTGACTGCAATAAAACTAGCGCTATCTATGTGTTAGGCCCGGGACTTTTCAGCCCATGTGTTAAATGTAATATGTATTTTTTTTTAAATTTTATTTGTATTTTCAGGATCAACCTTTACTCCTTGAACTATACCGATAGCCGACTCATGTCAATATTTCGTCTTAACATGACTTTTGCTCCTATTTTAATAACTATATTCTCTTAGCCCTAGCCATGCTGTCATGGAAGCATCATCTTTATACTTTTTTATAATTAAAATATACTTAAAGTATTTTAATTACACGAAGTAAGTAAGTATTACTAAACGAATATATTTGATAAATGAAAAATATTATTAAATATAATATATTAATTAATAAATAATACAAATTATTCATAATTATGGATTTTTTAGTGGTTAATTAACTTTATACGACGTATTATTTACCGGGACTCACGGTTGACCTTGCATTATGCTATGTATGGCTGAGCGCTGCGCGCTCTCAGCGCTTTATCTGAAAAACGGTTAAGTGTATAAAAAAATGTTTGAAACAAAATTTGTAGAGAATTTTATACTCTACAATTTTTATAATGAATGCAAATATCATTGAAACCATAGGAACCGAGATATTTGCGAAAAACAGATTTTTGTGACCTTTGACCTTGAATATCTTAAGACGCGGACACGAGATTTTATGAGACTTTTGAGACAACTTTTGGAATGCCAAAATAAAGGTTTATACAAGTTTACAGCTTATCATCTCTCATTCCGAGGTTGACCCTCTTTTTTGGCTTAAGTGACTGTACAATTTAGAAAACGGGACTGAAACTTCGGGATGTTTCAGTTTTTCCTTCCTTTATAGGCTAAACACTAACTAAATTCAAAATTTGAAGTTTGTGTGTCTGCTAGAAGTACCTTAGAATTTTGATGATCGGTGAGTGTGTCAGTGACAAAATTAAAGAACTTCGACTGGCGATAGTTCGTAAACTATAAGGTATAAATAGTAGATAATTTAGGAATATAGCTAGTATAGTATGTCCTCTTGGTCACTGAAAATTCAGGCTTCTGGCTTTATCCACAACAAAGTTACAGGGGGGTCGAAAGTGCCGTGAGTTGCTTCGAGAAAAGGATGGTACGGCTGTGCTTTCTGCTCGACTTGGCGGGGGCATTGCCGTGCCCCCAGATATTTTTATCAGGTCATCGTGGGACGAAAGCTTGTGAGAACAGGGGTTCAAAGTCTATATGATGTAATACTTGTGCACACTTTTCTTTGTATTATTTTTAAAGTTGCCAAATATATCTGTCCACGTCTCCTATTTCAAAAAGTAATGATCAAAAAATTTTAAAAAAATTTTGAAATATTCTTCAAAAAGTGTACATGGAGCGAAAATTATTAAGAGTGCAATTTATCTGGTATAAAAAAAATACTGATACATACACTCCCGGGCAAAATTAACACAACAATATATGAATTCATACAAATCTCTATAATGAATTAATTTTAATAATTTTTATGAACATTGGTTACACTGAAAGTTAGAAAAAACTTATTCGGATACTTTAAAAGTGAAATAGCTACCAAATTTCTCTATAAGATTCGAATTAAAATTATTCTTAAGACCTAATAACGAAATCGTTGAAATTATGTAATAATGAAAAAAATAAACTGGGACACTAGTAGCAAAATTAATGGTGTAACTGGGACACTAGTAGCGTGTGTTGCTTCCTCTACTTCGGATGACAGCGTTTATGCGCCTAGGCATGCTTCTAATTAAATTTTGGATAAAATCTTGAGGAATTTGCTCCCATTCTGTGATAACTGCATTTTCAAGTGCCCTCAGGTTTCTAGGTGCAGGTATATGACGTTTCGCATTTTTCTTAAGGTGATCCCATACATGTTCTATCGGATTCAGATCCGGGCTTTTTGGTGGCCATTGCATAATCGGTATATCAACTTGATTAAGATAATCGAGTACCTCCCTAGCCACGTGAGGTCGAGGATTGTCTTGCATAAACAGGAAATGGGCCCCAGAAAATGACCGAAAGGCATCACATGTTCTATTACAATATTCTCAAGATAGTAGTCAGCATTCATGGATCTCGTACGGACAGGAACTAACTCTGTGCGAGCATCAAAGCAGATGCCACCCCAGAACATAACAGAGCCACCGCCGAATGGAATCCTTGCAGAGATATTGCAAGGAGCAAACCTCTCTCCTGGTCTTCGCTATACTCGCTCACGACCATCTGGATGTTTTAGACTAACCCTAGTCTCATCTGTGAAGAAAACTTGTTTCCAGTCATCCACAGACCAGTTTTCGTGATTTCGAGCAAAACGTAACCTGGCAACTCTGTTCTCTCTAGTAAGCAAGGGCGCAGTGGCTGGTCTCCTACTGTTTAATCCAGCTTCATTTAACCGTCTTCTAACTGTTTTAGAAGAAATTGTGACATTGTGAACAGCTTTGAGTTCGTTTCTTATTATAGAACTAATGACAGTCCTGTTTCTTAAAGCATATTGTCTTATAAAACGTTCATCTAGGTCGCTAGTGCATCGTTTGCGCCCATGCCCTAGCCTTCTAGAATGAGTTCCTACTTCATTCAAGCGTCTTACCATACGACTTATTGTGGAACGATGTTTGCCTAACAAATTGGCAACATAACTCTGACAATATCTCTCGTCCAATAAAACTGAGGCTCGCACTACCTCGTGTTCAGTTAAATTCCTTGTTCGATTCATTTATCTAATTCTTCGGGGTCAAAAATAAAACAGTCTACCACAAAAACGTATTACTTTGAAAAAGGGAACAATTTATAAGCTTATTTTTAAAGAAAAATCTATCGCATTATTACAGAAAATTGTTTATCTTCAAAAAAATTCTTTAAAACTGTACATCTAAACGAATTGTTTTGATTTCTGTCATGAACAACGAAACAAAATATGCATAGCCTACTATTCAAATACTCGATAAACTTTAAAACTGACATAAGAAAAAGATAAATTAATTTTCAGATTGTTGCGTTAATTTTGTCCAGGAGTTTAGTTTGGTATCAGGACAATATATTGAGGGTTGTTTTAACATATATTTTCGTATATACTACCACGCGTCGCTTTTCTAGAGATAAAATAATTTTATTTTTTTTATTTTAAAAGCGATCACCTTACGGAACACTAATTGTGCAAGTCCGACTTGCAATTGACTGATTTTTTAAAATGTCGAGTTTTTCTATTGTAAATCAAATATTTATTTTTTTGGAAGGAGAAGGATTTTAAGTAGACAATATCTTGATTTATTATTTACTTATATTCAGATTTAGTACATTTTTAATTTTTTTTTGTGTTAGATCCTAGTGTTAAACAAATTAATTGGTGCTAACTTAAAATTATCCGTTTTCAATAAAATTTCGATTTCACATAGTGCTCAGGACTTTTATAAAATATTGGATGAAATGATTTTTACATTTCTCTGATAAAGTAAACATTATAATGTGAGTAAGAAAACATTATAATTTAGCATATTTTACTTAATAATTACTAAAATCATAAAAAAGACTCATCTTCCAACAAGCATTAGGGTGCAGATAACACTACTTTAACAGAGTTCCAATAAGTCCTTTAAGAAGTTTTTCTAATGCAGGCAGTAGATTTTCTATGAGCTTTGTAATTTCAATGAGAATTTTCTGTAATAAAGGTATAAGCAGGCCTACAAGCTTTATTACTTCTTTGAGAATCTTGATTACAGTTGGTATTAGACCTAGCAAAGCCTGAATGAGCACTTGGAGGGGATTTTTTGGTTTTATTACTGTATACTTTTCAGATATTTTGTAATCGTCATCAGCATATGCAGCAGTTACAGCAACAGAAGCAAAAAGAAGAAATATCTGTAAAAAATATCAAGAATTAGGGATATATTATTATTTGTAAAGAATGGGAATAAATTATTGTTTTATAAATGGTAATATAGTTTTTGTCCCAGTAATATGAGTAAAGTAAAAGTTGTAGATATTTTCGGATTTTCAAGTCATTTTTTTGGCATTTTTTTATAGTTTGTACCTTCAAGAATATATGTGCTAGAGGATTTTTCGATGTTTTGAAGATATAACGTGTCTTAGGAGGGAGAGAGCAACGCCCGATCTTAGGCATACGCATGAACCGCAAAGATTTCGATCTTGACTATATTATTATTCAGCCGTGCCCGCGGTTCCGCTCGCGTGGACTTAATTCACTACTATCGTCACTGCTTATTCCTTATGTTACCTAACGTAATAAAATATCTGCCTTTATTTCCCCTTATTTCCCATTATTTTTCCTTATCTCCCATTATCTCTTCATAATTTCCATTATCTAGGCTTATCTCTGCTCATCTCCCATTATTTCTCCATATCTCCCATTATTTCTTTTTATCTCCCATTCTCTCACCTTATCTCCCATTATCTAGGCTTATCTCAACTTATATCGCAATATTTCTTCTTATCTCCCATTATTTCTCCTTATCTCCCATTATCTCTCACTTTATCTCCTGTTATCTAGGCTTATATCGAATTATATAGAACATATGTATAAATTTATAAAAAAGGTAAATCGAATAAGTGGTTCTCAGGTGATAAGCGCACTAACGGACAGACAGACAGACAGAGAGAAGTTGCATTTTATATACATTATATTCTTTGCAACATGATATTGTTCCATATTTATTGGTTTGGGCAGTGTATTGCAAGAGAACGCGCTAACGGTAACCTTTTTTCCGACTTGATTCACTATTATCGTCACTGCTTATTTTTTATGTTACCTAACGCAATAAAATTATCCTGCAACTTGGCCAGAGAACATAGGTGTGTTTTAAAAAAGCACGTAACGCACTAACGGACAGAGAGACAGATAGACAGACAGAGAGACGTTGCATTTTATATATATTATAGATAGATAACCTGGCCAGAGAACATATGTATGTTTTAAAAAAAAGCACGTAAATCAGATAAGTGGTTCTCCAGTAATAAGCGCACTAACGGACAGACAGACAGACAGGCAAAGAGACAGGTAGACAGACAGACAGAGAGACGTTGCATTTTATATATTATAGATGTAAGATTATAGATAACCTGGCTAGAGATCATATGTATGTTTTAAAAAAGAGCACATAAATCGGATAAGTGGTTCTCCAGTGATAAACACATTAACGGACAGACAGACAGACAGAGATACGTTGCATTATATATATATATATATATATATATATATATATATATATATATATATATATATATATATATATTTATCTCGAAGGATGTAGCCCGCTTAATTCCTCCCAAAGCGGTGCATGTTAGAAACAACGTGAATCGCTTTTTCCGCACTCGTGCCGCTCCTGGAGCGCTTTAGGGACTTCCCTGCAGCACGTGTGCTAGACCCAAAAAAAAAAAAAAAAAATCTATAACCTGATCATAGAACATATGTATAAATTTAAAAAATTACGTATATCGGATAAGTGGTTCTCGAGGGATAAGCGCACTAACGGACAGACAGACAGATAGACAGACAGCATTTTATATATATTATAGATATAGATTATTATTATTATATAACCAGGCCGAAGAATATACGTATGAATTTAAAAAAAGACACGTAAATCGGATAAGTGGTTCTCGAGCGATAAACGCACTAAGGGACAGACAGACAGACAGAGAGACATTGCATTTTATATATATTATAGAATATAGATTATAAACATTCTCTGCTACATAATATTGTTCCATATTTAATGGTTTAGGGTGTGTATTGCAAAGGAACGCGCTAGCGGCAAACTTTTTTCCGACTCCATTCATTATTATCATCACTGCTCATTCGTTATGCTACCTATCGTAATAAAATATAGCCTATAACCTGGCCAGAGAATATACGTATGTTAAAAAAAAGTACGTAAATCGGATAAATGGTTCTCCAGTGATAAGCGCACTAACGGACAGACAGACAGACAGACAGACAGAGAGACGTTGCATTTTATATATATTATAGATAGTTCCCTGAAATTCCTTTGCGGAGTAGGTAGAAACTTTTCAAATTTTTTTTTTTCTTTTGTAATATATTTAAATGATATTAATTATAATGTGGGTTTGGGTAATTTCATGTAATGGATACAACTTGGGAGATCTGGTTATGGACATGAATTGATTGCTTGGAGGAATTGAACATTTTTTTTTCCCATTAATAAGCTTAAATTAAATGCCAGCAAAACTAAGACAATGATAATAGGAACCCTATTACAAACCTAATAATATCGATGGTTCATTGTATAAATTACAAATAGATAATGACTATATAGAATGGGTCAATCAAATAAAATATCTTGGTTGTATGTTGTACAATATATTGTCTATGAAAAGGCATTGTGAATATATCCAGAAAAAAATTAGAAGGAAACTGTTCTTCTTTTCAAGTCAAGTCAGGAATAGCTCGGAGAATGCTTAATATTCAACAAAATGTGGGAATGAAAGGGTTACTTTATGGTCCTGGAATAGCTGTAAGTATGAATTTTTTAATTTTTCGTGTCGGAAACGTAATCCAAATCTTTAAACGCTTATATGTCATCTCCATCTACTTTTTTCGAACTCGGCTCCATGATTCCGTCATTACCGCTTATTTTTTCGAAATTTTGATACAGTGTTCACAAATACTGTCGTTTTCGGCCGAACTTTGAAAAAATTTTTGCTTCCGAATTTTTTTTTATCAACGATTTCTAAGCCCAAAATTTGACAATAATCGAACTTGAAATTTTGAGTAGACGCCATTTTGTTATTTCGCATGGTAAAAATTTTTCCGTAGTCCGGCCGAGAATTACACTCATATATTTTAAGACCTTTTTATCTTTTCTCTTTCAGACGTTGTTGGAAGTCGAAATCATGGAGCCGAGCGAGGTACTTTTTTTAACATGCCCGCATGCAGTTGTGTATATCTATATATATATACATATATATATATATATATATATATATATATATATATATATATATATATATATATATATATATATATATATATATAAGAACCAGACCGACTCAAAAAATTTATGAATATACTCCAAAGTTTAGTAAATAATATCTAGAATTTTCTTTTTAATTATGTCTTATACTTTTTTCAAAAAGAAATCCCAAAAAACGTGAAATTTCCGAGATCTGGCGTAGGATGGTCTCTTAATGGGATGAGAGCCTAAAAAAGTGAAAAATGTAGGCATATTCAGCTTATGTAGGCTAATTGGGTTCCTTCGTTTTTATGAGAAATTGATTTGGTGTATAATTTTGATAGTTTACCTAGTTGCCTCAAGATACGTTTGAATATTTTCGTCCAATATGAGTAGCTTTAAAAATCTTTCATTAATTCATAATTTTAATGATATTTTTTTACCTCTTATGGTCTACGTATAATTAGCTCTAATCCCGTGTATTTATCATTATATAAGGAGCCTAAAATTCACCGAACTTGAACTAACTTGAACGAGTTTTTAGACAGGGAGGTAATTAAAACTAGTCTTTATAATACGAGGTATATCCACAAAGTAAGTTCCGTTTCTATTTCATATCCGCGGCAGCGCTGCGATCGTAGTTCCGAGCATGCGTGGCAGTTACTCTGACTCAAGCAGAAGAAATGTACGCCATTTTCAGATCGCTGCTGCCGACGTGTTCTTTGTAGTGCTTCTTTATGATGTCAGCCTTAATTGAAAATGCCGCCGCTTGTGAAATCAGATCTGTGATTCGTTTTCTAAATGCAAAGAAAGTTAAACCAAGTGAAATTTATCGGCAAATCTGCGAGGTTTACGGACAAACTGCTATGAGTGATTCAATGGTTAGAAGATGGGTCAGACAGTTCAATGAAGGACGTGTGGACGCCCGGTTCACGCAATTGAAGAGAAGCTTAAGCAAAACCGTAAGTTTGCAATTAGTGCTCTTGCTATGGAATTTCCGCAAATCTCACGATCACTAATTCATGAAATTGTTAATGAAAAACTGAAATTTCGAAAACTTTGCTCACGTTGGGTACCCAAAATTCTTACTGAACAACACAAAAAACAACGGATCGGCAGTGCACTTCAGTTTTTGACACGCTGCAATGATGACGGTGATGATTTTCTTTCTCGGATAGTCACGGGAGATGAAACTTGGGTATCTTACGACACCCCAAAAACTAAACGGCAATCAGTGGAATGGAGGCACACTTCGTCCCCAACGAAAATTAAGCCTAAGCAAATCTTGACACCTCGAAAACTCATGTGCACCGTTTTTTGGGACAGAAAAGGCAATTTGCTGATTGATTTCTTACCACGACCATTAAGAAATTGCGCCGCGCAATACAAAACAAGCGCCGAGGATTACTGTCGAAAGGTGTTGTTTTTTTCCACGATAATGCCCGACCTCACACTGCGAACGTGACAAAAGAACTCCTACAGGAATTTGACTGGGACATGTTTGATCATGCTCCGTACAGCCCGGACCTCACTCCTAGCGACTTTCATCTCTTCTTACACCTAAAGTCTTTCCTTGGTGGTCGACACTTCAACGATGAATACGAGCTGAAAGAACATGTTACCACATGGTTGAAAACACAGGCGGCAACCTTCTATGAAGAAGGCATACAAAAACTTGTGCCACGCTATGACAAGTGCCTACAAAATTTCGGAAGCTATGTAGAAAATTAGTTTAACAGTTGTAGATTTTTGTACAATAAATATTTTTTCTGTATCTGTACACGTTTTTTTTATATAACCAAACGGAACTTACTTTGTGGATATACCTCGTATAAGGACATCTTTACTTTTATCCTAGGTAAAATTATGTCTACTACCACAAATAATCGGTCAAGTGCAAGTTGAAATTGAGCAATTAGTGTTCCGTAGGTTGACTGCTTTTAAAATAAGAATTTTTGTTACGGAGGTATAAAATATTCAGTGACTTCAAAAAATACACCCCAAATGAGTTTTCAACAAAGTTTGCTTCCGATCTTCACTGAAAACTGATGACCTTGAAATTTTAATTCTTTTTTTATATACCAGATAATTTATTAGAGGTCATGCACTCGTGATAATTTTCGTTCAATCTACACCCGTGAAAAATATTCCGGAGTTTTTTCAAATTTTTTTGATCAGTACTTTTCGAGATAAAAGAGGGGTCAGCGATTTTTTGCGCTTTTTAAAAAATAATACAAAGAAAAGTGTCCGCAAGTATTACATTATATATATTTTTAAAGTCGTGTTTATACAAGCGTTTATTTCACACCCTACTCGATGACATAGTAGCAAAACTTTTTTTCCACTTCCGATTTGACCCCCCAAAACTACCCCCTTAAGTCAAAATTTAACTTTCAAAACTACACGGCTGTGATGAGGCCATCAATTCTTACATTAATACCAAATTTCAACTTTCTAGGTCAAATAGTTTCGGAGAAAATCGGGTGTGACATTCAGACAGACGGACAGACACCGAAGTGATCTTATAAGTGTTCCGTACGGAACACTAAACATCACAGAGTAATACTGGATATGAACCTATCCTAAATAAGAGGATTTATCTGATATTGTTGAATAGAATCGAGCACCTTTTAATAAGAGATTTTCAATTATAATGGACTAAAAACGATAACATCTTCTGAGAGATCAGTTGTCAAATCATATGAAAGTCAAACATCAAAATTTTTTTTTTCAGGAAAATGGGCAGGCCCAATAATTTTCCCTGTTGAGATATTTTTATTCCTTGTTCTGTATGACTTAAGACTCAGCTTTTCTTCAAACCTGTTATAATTTAATATCTAATGAACTTATTTGCGAATAAGCGGCAGCAGGAATAATTTTTCGCTTACTTGTAGACTACTCTTGTTAAACGTGGCGATTCTAGAATGAGCAAGTTCGATTATTTACCAGCTTTAGTTTTTAAGTTATCTAGCACTTAGCTACTTATTGTACAGGACCTAAACATACTGAAAAAAAAATAAAAAAAATTTTCATTTTCTCGACCTTAAGAACCCTGTAAAGGACGCACGACACGATATATTCAAAGTCTCTCTCATAACTCCCTTTCTTAAGGGGTTACATAGACCTGAGTGCTACAGAAAGTATGTATATTTAAAAAAAAAATTAAAGGTTATTAAGTGAATAATACAAAAGAATGGCGATTATATATTTCTATTGTACTTTAAATTATAAGAATTTTTTTTAAAATATGTTTTAAATGTTAACATTATTTTTTATCGGTTAAATGGACCAATGATGAAATTTATGGCGCCTCCTTTTCTGCAGGATAACTTCACAAAAAATAATCCAATGTGCAAAAACAAAAATTAAACTTATAAAATAATGTAGTAGTTAAAAATCGTCGTTTTTTTTCAAAAATCAAAAAATTTACTTTGTTTCAAACTTTAGTATGCAATTTTCGACCAAAAAATTTATTTAGAAAAAATTGTCTCTTAGGAAAATTTACATTTTGTAGAAAAGAAATTATTAAGATTTAAAAAAAAGTTAAATATATTAAAAATTGACAGTAATATTGCAGACAGTATCTGAAGACAGGTAACGGTCACAATCCGGCGCCAGGTCACATTTAATGCTATAATTTTGTAAGGAAATGAATGATAACAGATGAACACGCCATATAGTTGAATGGAGGCCTAGAGAATACAAAAGATGTAGAGGTAGACCACAGATAAGATGGACGGACGACATAAAAAGATTAGCAGGACACGATTGGATGCAAAACGCAAACAACAAAGCTTATTGGAGACAACTTGAGGCTTACATCCGACTATGGATGGAATGAGCTAATGATGATGATGATGATAGAGAATAATCATTTATAAAAAAAAATCGAATTTTTGAAAATTCGAGGTGTATGTAACCACTTAATCTCCTTAAAGTTGGTTCATTGTCTCATCAAAAAAAAAACCATGAAAATGAAAAATTGTCATGACAATAAAACTATTACAAAATCGATTAATCCTCTATAGTTTCACCCCCTTCCCTGAAGCGATATACTTTAAAAACTATAGGCGTCTTTCCTACTTCATTTAATATACGGGTACTAAATTTCAAACCGATATCTCATTTAATTTGAGAGTTATCGTGCCAGAAGGTCGACAGACAAACCGACGAAAATGGGAAACTCTTTTTCTAAACGAGAATAAATTTAAATATATAATAATATATTAATATATAATAATATATTAATATATAATAATATATTAATATATAATAATATATTAATATATAATAATAAACTAAAGTGAACATGAAGGTTTTGAAAAAAAATTTTTTTTGTCATAAATGGAAAGGTCATAAGAAAACCAAAAAATGGTTTTCGTTATAATTAAAAAGTTATATCAAATTGAAAATAAATTTTTAAACCTAGTACCTATGATGCACCGACCGTTCCCGAAAAAACCCGAGCGCGTGTGAGGTCATAATGTTTATTTCTCCTCAACATCACAGACAGCTGATACGAGTGTATTAGTTTTCAATCAATTTATTCTCGTTATTATCCTCAGTGTATTGATAAATTTATTGAAAATGTCTAATCTAAAAAGTCATTGTACCTGTTTCGTGCCATTTTGTACGAATACTACAAAAACAACTCCCGAAAAAATATTTTTAAATGTGCCGCAAGATGTTAAACGTAGAAATCAATGGTTCCAAGCAGCACAACATATTAATTCTAAAACAACATCAAATTTTTTCTGTTGTGAAGATCACTCCGATGTAAGTATTTAATAATCA
Organism: Pachyrhynchus sulphureomaculatus; assembly: GCA_019049505.1. Classification (NCBI taxonomy): domain Eukaryota; kingdom Metazoa; phylum Arthropoda; class Insecta; order Coleoptera; family Curculionidae; genus Pachyrhynchus; species Pachyrhynchus sulphureomaculatus. The sequence goes on along the minus strand of CM032447.1, from coordinate 38,395,091 downwards.
TTCATATCAGAATAATGTTATCGAATGATTTTTGTTTCATTTAGGATTTTAAAATTTATATATCCAGCTAGGTTATACAGTGGACTAAATGGACAGCGTAAATTGTCACACATTACTGAATTAAATTAGATTAAATCAAATTAAATTAGTAACCAACAATTTTTTTTTTTGCACTAAACTTCAAAAATTTTGACAGTACATACACAGGTAGAAGCTGTTGACAGTACTTACTTGAAAACACTTTAAAATAATGACGTCACAAACATGGGAGCCAATCGTGGCGTTTTCGTGGTCCCGTGATTTATTAAAAATTTTATAAATTTTAATTTAATCATAATTAATGGTAAACACTTTTTAAAAAATTTATCGCATTGATTATGAATATTATTTATGACTTGATTCACTATTATCGTCACTGCTTATTCCTTATGTTACCTAACGTAATGAAATATATATATTTTTTTTTATGGGTCTAGCACACGTGCTGCAGGGAAGTCCCTAAAGCGCTCCAGGAGCGGCACGAGTGCGGAAAAAGCGATTCACGTTGTTCTTGAATCGCTATAAATTGTACTCGGTGGGAAAACACAGCGCTGGGCAAATTATTCCAAAGGGATGACGTTCTCCATATAAAAGATTGCTTGAAAAGCATAGTACGCGGAGTAACAAGCTGAACCTCATACGGGTGCGAAGCACCAGCGCGACGTGTATTTCTAACATGCACCGCTTTGGGAGGAATTAAGCGGGCTACATCCTTCGAACACTTTCCATGAAAATACTTGTAGAACAGACTCAAGTCGCCAACCGTTCTTCGATGTTCCAGCGAATCAAGGCCGCCGGTCAATTCCGGGTCCCCAATCAGACGGACCGCTCTTCTCTGAACAGAATCCAACAAATGCAGTGTATGTTTGGGAGCGGAGCCCCAAACGTGGGAGCAGTATTCCATAGTTGGTCGAATTTGGGCTTTGTAAAGAATTAACAGTTGTTGTGGGGTATGAAGCTTTCCGGTTCTAAATAATATTCCCAACTTTTGACCTTATGATCTTATAACCTGGCCGGAGAACATATGTATTTTATAAAAAAACACGTAAATCAGATAAATTGTTCTTGAGTGCGCACAAACAGACAGAGAGACGTTGAATTTTATGTACGAGGATGGATTGAAAAGTTTTCGGCCTCACCAAAAAATAATTATAATATTTTTATTATAGTACTCCCAATAAGCTCATAATTTGTTTAGTTGTCACAGTTGGTGAGACCAAGTGCAGCGTTTTTGGAAAAGTGGAAACAATTGAACAACGGTCATCAAGTACCTGTTTAAAAAAAGATTAACACGATGATATGAAAACAACACTAGGGGAATCTGCTCCGTCATATACCACTGTGAGAAAATGGGTTGCAGAATTTAAACGTGGACGAGAGAGCATCGAAGATGCTGCTCCAGCCGGCCCACGACGTCTACGACTGAAGAAAACATCGGCAAAGTGTGTGATGTCATATTGAAAGACCGTGGATTAACTATCAGGGAGATTGCAGACACTATAGGCATCTCATATGAACGAACATAAAACATCATTGCCAACGAACTCGGATTTTCTAAGGTTTCCGCTAGGTGGGTCCCCAGATTGCTTTCAGTTGAACAAAAACGAATTCGACTTACGATTTCTCGCGACTGTTTGGGGCTGATTCACAAGATTTTCTTAACAGATTTGTGACAATGGACGAAACCTGGGTTCATTACTATACTCCAGAGTCAAAACAACAATCCAAGCAGTGGAAAAAAATCTGGTGAAAAGACCCCAAAGAAAGCGAAGGCAATTCTGTAGGCTGGAAAAGTGATGGCGTCAGTTTTTTGGGATGCTAAAGGTATTATTATGGTGGAATACCTTCCGAAAGGCGACACACTAAACTCGACTTACTATTGCACCTTTTTGCGTCGTTTACGTCAAGAAATTAAAGAGAAACGCCCAGGATTACTGAGAAAGAAAGTTTTGTTCCATCAGGACAACGCTCGCGTTCACACGTCTGTTGAGTCTATGGTTCAAATTCGTGATTGTGGTTTCGAATTGCTGTCCCACTCGGCTTATTCTCCCGATTTGGCACCTTCATCTATTTCCCAACCTAAAAAACACCTCGGTGGCCAGAAATTTTCATTAAATGAAGAAGTGGACGCTGCAGTTAACCAGTATTTTGAAGACCTTGAGGAATCTTTTTTCAAACAGGTGTGGAAGCTTTGGGAAGCAGGTGGAAGAAGTGCATAGAACTAGGTGGAAATTAGGTCGAAAAATAAAATTATTTTTGTACGTATTTTATTTTGTTTTCTTGACTAGGCCGTGAACTTTTCAATCCATCCTCGTATATTAAGTTAAGAATTAAAAAAAACAACGTAAATTGGATAAGTGGTTCTTGAATGATAAGCACACTAACGGACAGACAGAGAGACAGAGAGACGTTGCGTTTTATATATATTATATAGATTACACAGCCCCACAAAAAAAAAGTGGGGTATACTTTTGATGCGATATATCAGATCCGTAGTATTTTTGCCCGGTGATCACGAATCTGACGTCAGTATATCGCCATCACATCTCAATTTTTTTCTAACCTCAAAAAATAGGTAAAAATTAGTAAAAATTAAGAAAAATATACTCCTAAAAAATTGATTCAAGCTTTTTCATGAATCCAAAGATGTATTAATATGTATTCGGACACGCTAAGCTAATGTTCATCGGTTGGATTGAGCCATACAGTTCTGTTTTCTTTCTAACCTCAATAAATCAGACAGATATAGTACTTCTCGAATGCAAAAACGAATTCAAATTAAAATTCAACCGATTCTTACCAAATTTGGTACACGAGGGTTTTTTGGGTTGCTGATCATGAATCTGAGGTCGGATTTGCAAAATTCAAGATGGCATATGTTTTCGCGCCATTTTGAACGCCGAGAAAATTCATCGGTCGATTTTTATTCTTCTACCTGCATCCAGGGCACCTCCACGTGGTGCCGGTGGGCAACGGTGTTACTCCGCCGGCAGAGTCCCTGGATAACGGCTTAGATGCCGTCATGGCAGGTACAAGAAAGAGAATTACGATGCAGGGACTCGGAAACCCAGTATCGGCGGTTGGTGAGGGTGGGAAAGCGGGCCCGCAGCCGTCGTCATCCAGCGACCGTAGCTCTTCATGTGTGGGTGACTTGGCTCATGTAGAGTATAATGCTACAAGAAAACGGTCTCACGGTACAAGGACTTTTCATAAGTGCGATAAAAACAGTGATTCATTTTGTTATATTTGCTGTCAACACGTATTGAGTAAAATGGGGTCACCGATAACGGATAAGATTAAAACCTTATATAAGGATTGTTTTAACATTGAAATACAGCACCAGGATACAGATTGGGTTCCCCACATTATTTGCAGTTCTTGCAAAATAATGTTGTACATCAATAAGAAGGCGATTAAATATTCCAGACCAGCAATATGGAATAGACCATACAGTGAAAATGATTGCTACTTTTGTATGAATGTTGTATCTAGGCATAACCGAAAAAATAAAAGCACTATTACTTATAACGATGTTTCGACAGTAACAACACCAACTAAACTAATTCCGCCTCCTGAACCACTTGATGCTGATGTTATCGAAACAAATGATTTCACCTTATCAGTTCATGCCGAAAACATTGAGACTGTCGAAAAAGATTCAAACACTGTTACTAATGACTGTTCTAGTGACAACCTATCGTATACTAGTGACACAGATAAAGAATTTCTACCATACAACCGTAAACCAGAACCAATACTCGTATCACAGTCAGAACTTAGTGATCTAGTCAGAGATTTAGGCTTATCCAAAGATAGTTCAGAGCATCTTGCTTCCTTTTTAAAGAAAAGACATTTACTTAAGCCAGAAGCTACGATTTCTTATTATAGAAACAGAGATGAAGAATTTCGAAAATATTTCACAATGGACAAGGAATTGTTACTTTCATATTGTACCGATGTAAAAGGTCTAATGGATGAATTTCAAAATAACTCATACGATCCTGAAGAATAGAGACTGTTCATTGATTTTTCTAAACGGAGCATTAAGGCAGTTTTGCTGCATAATACCAACGTTTACGCTCCCATTCCGATTGCTCATTCCACAGTTATGGAAGAGCAATATGAAAAAATGAAGCAGCTTTTGATAAAAATAAAATATGCTGATCATAACTGGAAAATTTGTGGAGATTTGAAAATTGTAACAATATTGCTTGGCCAACAGTCAGGGTTTACACTTTATCCCTGTTATAAATGTCTGTGGAATAGCAGAGACAGGGAACGTCATTATAAGAAAAAAATTTGGCCAACAAGAGAATCGTTCACTCCTGGTGAAAATAATGTATTGTTTCCACCATTGATAAATCCAGGAAAAGTTCTTATTCCCCCGCTTCACATTAAGCTTGGACTTATGAAGCAATTCACGAGAGCATTAGATACAAACGGTCCATGTTTCAAATATTTGCATAAAAAATTTCCGAAATTTTCTGAAGCTAAAATTAAGGCAGGCGTATTTGACGGGTCACAAATAAGAAAATTATTTCAAGATTCATTATTTGTTACTAAAATGAATAAAGTTGAAAAAGCTGCTTGGCTTAGTTTTAAAGAAGTCGCAACAAACTTTTTGGGAAATAATAAAAGTCCTAAGTACAAAGAAATAGTCGAGAAAATGGTAAAAAATTTTCAAACATTAGGTTGCTTAATGAATCTAAAATTACATTTCCTGGACTCTCACATCGATGATTTCCCAGATAATCTTGGTGACTACAGTGAGGAGCAAGGGGAACGTTTTCACCAAGATCTGAAAATCATAGAAAATCGGTATCAAGGACGATGGGATGACCATATGCTAGCGGACTATTGCTGGTCGCTAAAAAGAGAAACAAGTCCTCAAAAGCGTTTGGGCAGAAAGCCTTTGAATAGGTCATTCGCGGAAAAAAGAACAAGATACAGCCAAAAAAAGGAAAGTTAGGCGCGGGTCTAACCTTCGCAATTCTAGGGCTTAAGGGTCTACTATTTGAGAGTATATGGTTTAAAAGTCCTGGTTTCGAGTTTATTGGGTCCCATTTTTAAAGTTACAGGGTTATTGAGGTCTATTTTTTGAGGTTACAGGGTGTGGGAGTCTAAGGTTTCAGGGTTTAGGGTTTAAGAGTATCAGGTTTGAGGATTCCCCAACTGTATACCAAATTTGGTAGGAATCGGTTGGTTTTCAAAAATTTTGTCCGCCATCTTGGATCCGCCATTTTAAATTTTGCAAATCCGACCTCAGATTCATGATCAGCAACCCAATAAACCCTCGTGTACCAAATTTGGTAAGAATCGGTTGAATTTTAATTTGAATTCGTTTTTGCATTCGAGAAGTACTATATCTGTCTGATTTATTGAGGTTAGAAAGAAAACAGAACTGTATGGCTTAATCCAACCGATGAATATTAGCTTAGCGTGTCCGAATACATATTAATACATCTTTGGATTCATGAAAAAGCTTGAATCAATTTTTTAGGAGTATATTTTTCTTAATTTTTACCTATTTTTTGAGGTTAGAAAAAAATTGAGATGTGATGGCGATATTCTGACGTCAGATTCGTGATCAGCGGGCAAAAATACTACGGATCTGATATATCGCATCAAAAGTATATCCCACTTTTTTTTTTGTGGGGCTGTGTTATTATTATTATAGTATAACCTGGCCAGAAAACATATGTATGAATTAAAAAAAAAAAACACGTAAATCGGATAAGTGGTTCTCCAGTGATAATCGCACTAACGGATGGACAGACAGACAGAGAGACGTCGCATTTCATATATATTATAGAAGATTATAGATAACCTGGCCAGAGAACAAATGTATGAATTTAAAAAAAAACACGTAAATCGGATAAGGGGTTCTCAAGTTATAACGGACAGACAGACAGGCAGAGAGACGTTGCATTTTATATATATTATATTCTTTGCTACATGCTATTGTTCCATATTTAATGGTTTAGGCAGTGTATTGCAAGAGAATGCGCTAGTGGCAAACCTTTTTCCGACTTGATTCACTATTATCGTCACTGCTTATTCCTTATATTACCTAACGTAATAAAATATATTCTATAACCTGGCCACTAACGGACAGACAGACAGAGAGGTATTGCATTTTATATATATTATAGATAAAATTTTAAAATAAAGTAAAAAAATGAATAATTATTTTTTATTCAAAAACCCAATTACCAGTATTTACTGTTAATAATTTTTAAATGTAATAAATAGATCTATAATTATTTATTAATAAAGTTAATCATACCATTATTTTACCCATCTTGAAGAATTACTAAAAATAGTTTGTTAAAACACTTTTACTGATATACTGACTGCTACACCAATCATACAATTGATTTTTATAGTAGTCACCATAAAGGGAATAGACCTTGTTAACAAGGTGTCAAATATAAAAACTATTATTCATAAAAAGTTTAATAATACCTACAAATAGATCATACAAGACAACGCATATTTCTGTTTTTCTTTTTTTCTAATAAATATGCAATTTTTTTATTACTTCATTGTTTTAGATCTAACGGAAAAAAATACTGATTTCAAGTACAAGGCCTATAGGAAAAGATAGTTAAGGACTCAACCTTATATCTTGAATTTCTTTTTTCGTGAACTGTATTCTTATTGCTGTGTTTTTAGTTATCAGTTCAGAGAGGTGCTCGATTTCTGGAGCGGTATACTACGAATATTAGTAACTAGTTAGCGTAGACTGCTTCTCATTGTCGAAAATAAATGCGGTTGTTACGGATAATAATTTAACATTCAGTAAATACTCACACAAAATTTGGTGGACTAGATTTTATTGTGACATACACACTTAAATCAAGAAGCTCAAATCAAAATCAATAACGACTTAACGACAGAAACAATATTAGCGTCCAAAAAGGTGTCAGACAAGGGTATATTCTGTCACCAGTATTATTTAATATAATTCGAGGGGTGCATTTTAAGATTTTACAAACGACCACTAGATGGCGCTATTGAGGTGTGACATTACCATTGTTGTAATATTTGACATTTGTTATTGTTAAAGCAGTGGCAGCTTAGAAATTGGTCTAGTACATTCTTTACAGCGAGCTTTTGAAAAAAACAGTTTTGTGAACAAATGGAAATTTCACGCGAAGGTTCTCGTTGGAAGATTTTTTACGATTTTAGTAAAAGCCTAACTCAACAACATTACTTCGAATCGCTTCGTCCAACTTTTGGTAATGAATCACCACACAGTGAATTATTTGACGGAGAACACATCGAAGTAATGTCTCATATGCCCCTATTCACCTGATTTATCGCCTAACGACTTCTTATTGTCCCCGAATATCAACAAAAAAATTGCGTGGACAGCGTTTTTCATCACCTCAAGAAGCTGTTGAATCCTTCCAAAACCATGTTTTTGCGGTACTAACTTCAGAGTGGAAAAAATGTTTTGAAAATTGGTTCAAACGCATGCAAAAGTGTATAAATGTTTAAGGCAAATATTTTTAGAAACAGTAAAACGATTTGTACCAAATTTTTTTCATAAAAACTTAAAAGGTAGCCTTCGTATGTTGAGAAAATATTCCAGTTGGCACTGGAAGACGAAACCAGGGGCATATAAGTTCATAGCAAATTCATTAATAATATAAGATATACAGATGTCACCGCAATCGTGGCTAAGAATATGGAAAATCTGCAATATATCCTTGACAAGATAAATTAGTATGGAGAACAGTATGGTATCCGAATAAATATCAAAAAAACAGAAATGATGGTAGTTAGCAGACAACAAGTTTAAATATCTTGGTTCAATTCTGAACCAGACATGGAACTGTGATGAGAAGGTCCAAACACGAATAGATACTGCAAAAACAACATTTTATTCGATCAGAAATGTACTCTGCTAACAACGTAGGCCACTCGATCCAAACCTCAGGGTCATTAAATGTTACGTTTGACCTGTCTTATTCCATGGTGTAGAAACTTGGTCATTGAAAGGAATTTTGCTGAATCGAATCGACGCTTTTGAGATATGGATTCTTTGAAGGTTATTGCGTATACCTTGGACTGATCACCCCTTTAATGAGCAGGTACTACAAGGAGCGGGGACCGAAAGGGAATTGTTGAACCTTGTTAAAAGAAGAAAAGTCACGTATCTGGGAGATATACTCAGAGGACCCACATATTACATCCTTAAATTAATCCTTCCAGGGAAAATTGAGGGTCGACGCGGACTTGGTAAAAAACAGTATTCATGTCTCCGGAATATTAGAGATTAGTGTGTAGTACCGGATGTAGCTACTATCTTGCGGGAAGCATGGGAAAACGGGATAATTGCTGCACTGAAGGAACAATGAACTTCTTACATCACTATTACAAATTGGATTGCAGATTTTAAGTGGTTCGTTCTGTGTCTGTGTTTCTGTGTCTACTTGAGAGAATGTTGAGGCTGTGCATGAAATAATTTTGTACTATGGACGAACTGGGCTAAAACATATACCAGAGACAAGAACATATTTTTCACATTTTTCGTTCTGATTTGGGTATTAGAAAATTATCAGGTAACTGAATTTCTAAATGGCTGAACATCGACCAGAAACGACTCAGAATCACTACATCTAATTTAATTTGTAAGTTTTTGGATTAAATGGTAATTATGGATGAAACGCGGATCCACCATTATGGTTCAAAGACAAAGAAACAGTCGAGTGGAAATATGTTGGCCCATCTAGCCCTAGGAAGTTTAGCTTATCAAAATCAGGGGGAAAAGTTTTTGCTTCTGTTTCTTAAACCAAGGTTGAAATACTTGTTACAGATGACTTGTAGGATGGCAAAACAGTGACTGGAGCATATTACTCTTCATTATCAACTTTTTAACTAGGATAGACCAAATGAACCACCGTTTATAACTAATAAGATAAATGAGTCCCCTATTACGGAACGGAAAAGCTACCGGCCCAGATAACATTCACTTCGAACTACTCAAGATCATAACAGAACAAGACGGAGCAGGTCTTGATATTTTGACATCGTTATTTAACGCCAATATACGGTCGTCGTCACAATGAGAAGAATCAGACTTTTTGGAATAATAATAAACGTGGCCATATACCATCTGACTCTTCTTATTGTGACGAAAACCGTATGATTAGTCTTACGTGGCACATACTAAAGATCCTCCTCCGGATAAACCATACACGTATATATAGAAAATGTTATTTTCAGGTGGACGATACATAGTTTGGTATCAGAAACTGTTTTGGCACGCGAGAGGCACTTTTCACTCTTAATGTTCTACGACAACAATGCAGAGACGTAAACGTAAATGTGTTTGGAGCTTCATTAACTATCGTAAGGCATTTAATTGTGTCACAAAGCCTATCGGAGTAAGTTTTTATTAAGAAAGGAGTTCGATAGGGTTGTATTTTGTCTCCGCTTCTCTCCAATCTATATTCGGAGGCTATTTTTGAAGAAGTTCTAGCCTACATTACCACGGGAATAAAAGTGAATGTCATTATGATTAAGAACCTAAGATATGTAGATGACACCGTTATTGGGGCTGATAATTTACCTGATCTGCAGAACATGATGAATCTCATATACACATAATAAAAACCAAGTTGCTTGTATTTTCAAAATTAAACATGGATGCAAATCTTGTTATTAATGGACATTGAATCCAGCAGGTTTTGCCTTTAAAATACGTGGGCAAAATAATTAATAGCCAGTGTAATTCAAAAATAGAGACTAGATCGAGAATCGAGCAGGCTCGTGAGACCTTTATGAACATGAAGATCTGATCTTAATGTGGAATTTCGAGTGCGTATGATTAGATGCTACGTTTTTTTTCGGTAAATCTGTATGGATGTGAAGGCTGGACTCTTGATCCCAGCACAGAAAAATGGCTCGAAGCTTTCGAAATATATGTCTATAGAAGAATTCTACGGATATCATGGGTGGATAGGGTAATAAATGCTAAAGTTCCTAGGCGAATGAGCAAATCCACAGAACTGGAGTTTACTATGTAGGAGAAAAAACTAAGCGTATCCGTCATTTAATGAGAATACAAACACAAAATATGATTTTCTGAAACTGACCATTGAAGGTTGGATGACGTCAAAATTCTTGATTAAATGGAAGGTGGATTAATTGAGCGTCAATAGACAAACTGATGAATGACGATTCAATCTCAATTCTCCTAAAACTGTCCAACTTAATATATAAAACTGGTATAATACCCACTTTTGTGGCAATCCCGAAAAAAGCAAACGCTAAAGAATGTAGTGACCATCGGACTATATCTCTTATGAGTTATGCCTTAAAGCTTTTTCTAAAGATAATACACAATCGGATCTACAAAAAGCTTGAAATGGGCATTAGTGAGATCCAAATGGGATTCAGAAAAGGAATGTTCACACGCCAGGCCCTGTTTGCTATAAACGTGTTGTCACAGAGATGCATGGACATGAATCAGGAGCTGCACGTTTGCTTTATAGACTTTGAAAAGGCATTCGATAAAGTTCGACATGATCAATTAAAGAGAATCTTCAAAAATAAAAATATTGATGATCTAGATATCCGCATCATATGCAATCTACATTGGAACCAGACAGCGAGAGTAAAAGTGGCGAACATGATTACGGAAGAGATAGAGATCCGTCGGGGAGTACCTCAGGGCTGCATACTGTCACCCCTTTTGTTTAATATCTATAACGAGAGTGTATGTCAGGAAGCTCTGTCTGAGGCGGACAAGGGCATAACGGTAAACGGTGAAACCCTGAATAATGTAAGATATGCCGATGACACAGTTCTGCTAGCAGAAAGTTTAGAAGACCTACAACATCTTGTTGAGCGGTTAAATAACAGCTGCAATAAATTTGGTCTAAAGATGAATCTAAAGAAAACAATATTTAAGGTGATGGCAAAATCTCAAAATAACCAGGATCGTCTTCTGGTTAATAACATAAGTGTCAATTGCTACAAATACTTGGGAACATGGCTGAACGAGAACACAGATCAGACAAAGGAGATTAAAACCCGAATAGAGATATCCGGATCAAGCTTTAATAGAATGAGAAAACTATTTTGCAATCGAGATCTAATCCTGGTACTGCGGTTACGAATGTTGCGTTGTTATGTCTTCTCAACGCTTCTTTATGGAGTGGAAACATGGACTTTGAGGCAGAACAATACTAAAAGTATTGAAGCTCTTGAGATGTGGTGTTATCGGCGCATTCTGAAGGTGTCATGGATTGATAGGATAACCAATAACGAGATTCTCCAAAGACTTAACAAAGCCCCAGAACTAATGAATACTATTAAGAAAAGGAAGTTGGAGTATTTGGGACATGTGTTGAGGGGTAAAAGGTATTCACTGTTGCGGAATATTATGCAGGGCAAAATTAAAGGGAAGCGAAATGTTGGACGAAGAAGAATATTGTGGTTGCGTAACTTACGCAACTGGTTTGGCTGCAGCTCAATTGAACTGTTTAGAAGAGCAGCATTTAAAGTGAGAGTAGCTGTGATGACTTCTAATCTCCGATAGGAGTGGCACTCGAAAGAGAAGAAGACATTTTTAGAGCTGCAGTTTCCAGGACTATGCTAGGCAATTGGAACTAAGAAGAATATTAACTAAATATTGGCATAAAAATTGTGGAAAACTGCCGAGGAAAAGTACCTAAAGGAGTACTGTTTTTGCAAGACAATGCGTCTGCTCACCAATCGCTGTTAGTTTTGCCAAACACAAACGATTTAGGCCTTGAAATGATTGATTATTCCCCTTATTCCCCTGATTTAGCTCCTTATTCCTAAAACTAAAAAAGTATTTGCAAGAACGGAAATTTCATTCACAAGAAGAAAATGTTGTTTGCAGACCAAGACAAAGACATTTTTTAAAAGATTAAGAGTTGCTTCATACGTTGTGTGTAAAGGTAAAAGGAGATCAGGTTAAATAAAGAATTTTGTTGTTGAGATTTGCTTATTCTTCAATAATGTATATCTGAAACTTTCAACAAGAGGAATCACATCTGGTTAAAACAAAATAACCAGGACTGTTGCCAACCGAGTACAAACTACAGCAATCTCAGACCAAAATCAATTGCTACTTTCGTTCACGCATTATTCGTATAGCGATATCTCATGTAAAAGTTAGTCACAAAAAAAACCTTGGATTACAAGAGGAATTTGTACATCATCACAAAATCTGAAATGTTGGTATAAATTATTAATAGACAGTACAGTTATCTTAAGCTATTATAAAAGCTACAAGAAAATATATCGAAAAGTTATTTCTGAAGCAAAAAGACTGTATAACGTTAAAACATATTTTGAATCAGATAATAAATCTAAGATAACGTGGAAAATTATTAATGACAATATACGAAAGAAAAAAGAAAAAAATAATAGAATTACCAAAATTGTTAGTAATGATGTAGTTGCTGAGAATCCTTCTGAAATAGCAAATTGCTTTAATGCATATTTTATAAATATTGCTAAAAAACTGAACGAGACATCACCTAATGTTAAACCCAGCTGTTCACTGCCCTACTGTCAGGAGCTTCATACCATGTTCCTGACACCAATAAATCAGCAGGATATGGTGGATGTGATAAATAACCTAAAAAATTCTAATTCCGTTGGAGTTGATGAAGTTCATACTAAAATGCTAAAAACTTGTGTTCATCTTATAGCAGATCCATTAACATTTTTGATAAATATGATACTGTCTGAGGGTGTGTTTCCTGAGGCGTTGAAAATTGCAAAGAATAATGGTTAATAAGATATTAGCATTTGTAATAAGGTACGGCATTTTGCATGGGGCACAAAATGGATTTCTCAAGGGCAAATCCACAATATCAGCAATTTACGAATTTATTAATAAAGTTTACACAAATCTAGATCTGAAAATGAAAACATTAGGTCTATTTATGGACTTAAGTAAGGCGTTTGACCTTGTAAATCACGATCTTCTGCTGGATAAGTTGAATGCGTATGGATTGAGGGGAAAAATTAATGAACTACTTAGGAGTTACTTAACTGGGAGAACACAACTCGTACATGTAAATACATCAAAGTCGGACATATTACCGATAAATATAGGTGTGCCGTAGGGATCTGTCTTAGGACCTCTGTTGTTTTTGCTTTTTGTGAATGATCTGTCTAATATAGATGAGCAACATAGTCTCATCATGTTTGCCGATGATAATAGTTACGTTTGCTCTCACAAAAGTAAAGAAGAAGTGCTAGTGTGTGCACAAGATATTTTAAATAAATTTTTAAAATGGTTTAATGCAAATAAATTGTGTATAAATACACAAGAGACTGTATTCGTTGATTTTACTCCTCGAACTAAAGCAATATCTGAAAGTTATCTATTAAAAATCCAAGGGAAAAGTATCCAGCAAGTGGATGAAGTAAAATTTTTAGGAATATATTTGGAAAATAGCTTAAGTTGGGAAAGCCATGTTGATGCTCTTTGCAGGACTTTATCATCGTCGTGTTTTGCCTTATATAAACTGAAAGATTTGACCAATAGAAATGTTTTGTTGTCTTATTACTATGCACATTTCTATTCAAGAATTAAGTATGGCATAATTTTTTGGGGTTGTTCTTCTTGTAGCCTCAGGGTTTTTCGGCTACAAAAGAGCTATAAGAGCGATAGTTGACGCTCAGAGAAGTGCATCCTGTGGGCAGATTTTTAAGGACTTAAGGATCCTCACAGTACCTTGTATTTTCATGGTTGAAATTTTGTTATTTGTGAAGCAGAAACCACAGAATTTTGTTACTAACAATCATTATCACGATTATAATACAAGGTATGGTGATAACTATGCTATTCCAGTCCACAGTTTGTCCACAACGGAAAACAATCCCCGTTATATTGGCATTCACCTATTTAATAAATTGCCACCCCGTTTTCGAAATATTGATAATATAAAATTGTATAAAAGAACGTTAATTGACTTTTTTTTAGAAAAATGTTACTGTAGTATAAACGATTTTTTAACAGATAGAGGCTACTAATGTTAAGATGATAACTTTTGTTTGCTTTATTGCATTTATGTGAATTCATTTGTAATACCTTTTCTCACTCAATTAAAATAGTGCCTGACTTGTCCTATGCTATTGTGTATGGTCTCTTGGATTAATAAAGTTTATTTATTTATATTTATTTATTTATCTGTAGTGCGCATATTAGGTGCATTAAAGGATGTCGTGAATTTTCTTTTCAATGGTGGACACATTTTTTTGTGTTCCGTATGGAACACTTATAGGATCACTTCGGTGCCTGTCTGCCTGTCAGACCCGATTTTCCTTGAAACTATTTGTCATTGAAAGTTGAAATTTGGCACAAATATAGGAATTGATGGCTCAATCAGAGCCCTGTAGTTTTGAAACTTGAATTTTAATTTTAAGGGTAGTTTTTTTTTTTGGGGGGGAGGTGAAATCGTAAGTAAAAAAAAATTGCGAGGTAACCGAATGGGCCGTCAAATGCAAACTCGCGAAAACACGAGTTCAAAAATATATATGTTTTAATACGAACTTTTATTCATATTATTTATGTTGGGAATGTGAATTCAGTCAATTATCGCTCCTGATGAAGCTAACAAGCATAATTAGCGAAACGCGCATCGAGTGCAAAAATAAAGTGTTTGGTGTTGTGGTGATAAATACTGAGTAGTTTCATATTATTTGTAAAAAGTTGCTATCTCTTCACCCTATCTCTAAGAATACTAAACTAAAAATTTCGAAAAAAACTCTGGAATAGATTAAACGAAAATTATCACAAGTTTAATAATTTATCTGGTATAAAAAAACTATTTGACTTGACAATATGGTGGAAATATTTTTCATGGAAAGTTGTGAATTTAACCGGAACTAAGAACTACGAAATATAAATACGTATTTGGTGCAGTCAGTAATATACTTTTCAGTACATTACTACTTTAAGCATTTGGTCAATCCCAGGTAAAATAAATTTCCATGATGGTGACCAACGGATAGCTCCGAGACAAAATAATTTTATTTTATTTGTTTATAATTAAACAAATATTTAGGTAGAAATTGTTTGTCTTAAACTTTTACTACAAAGAGGTCTCGCTTTTTATATATTCTTCGTAATTCTTATATTAATGAATGTGTCATTAAATTTCACAGAGTACTTCAGCAATCGCGATACGGAGCACTAATTGTGCAAATTTTAGTTGCACTTGGCCCGTTTTTTAGTGTGTAAAGTAATGTTATGTAACAATGTAATAGAATAATTTTTATCAAAATATATTTTAAAAAAGATTTATTCTCTCTTATGACAGGACGTACAATAAAAACTGAGATATTACATTTGTTTTTGTTTTATAAAATACAAACACATTCCAAACTAACACCTGCAATACATTTATAACATTTATACTAATACAAAAGAAATATTTCTAAATTTTCATTTTTTTCTGCTAATTGTATGTAACTATACTTAAATTAAAAGTTGTTATGATTATAATAACTAAACCAACTGATGGTCTTTCATATAGTGCACATTTAATGTTTGTAACTGTAGTCTGGTTTAAGGATATATTTCTGCTCTTCTTGCTTCACAACTTGTACATACACTTTCTTGTCTTCTGGTTTTTTATATTCGACTTCTTTAATTAGTTTTAATTCAGGTTCTTTTTTATATTCAATAATTTTTTTTATATTCAGGTTGTTCATAGTCATACTCAGGTCTTTCGTAGATAATTTTCTTGTATTGAGGTTCTTGCTTTTTTACATAAATGTTGATTTTCTTTGGATTGTTATCGTAATATGAGGCTAGCACAGCACTTATAACAGTAGCTGCTAAGATAACAAATACCTAAAAAAAAAGGGTAAAATTCTATTAGTAGAATATGCTAACTAGTGATAATTGGTATTTATCCATTATGGACATAGCACACGGGCTGCAGGGAAATAAAGCGCTACAGGAGCGACGCGTGTGCGGAAAAGGCGATTCCCGTTAGTCTGGAATCTCTGTAAATTGTACTCGGAAGGTCACACAGGTTGTATTTAACCTTTTGCATAAGAAAGATTCCCATTTCGATTGCAGCAATTATAGAATAATCGCTCCGGTGTCACACGCTGCTAAGGGGTTTCTCTGGATCCTAATGAAAAACCTTTCTGCTGCCGCAAATATCTACCGAACAAACAGGCTTCATTCCAGGAAGAAGGACAAGAGAACAAAGTTTCAACTTACGCCAAATAATAGAAAAAGTCAGGAAATTCTAAATAACAACCTATATCTGTTTTATATACTACTCTAAAGTTTTCGAATGTACTCTGGTCGATTCTAATCAGCATGGTAACACCTATACATCTTGTAAACCTTATCGGATTTCTGTATGACAACACAAATGGCAGAATTAAACTAAATAGTTCTTTGTTCGATCCCTTTAACGAAGAAACCGGCGTGAGACCGGGCTGTATTCTGTCATCCTTAATTTTTAACATATATAGTGAACATACAATGAGGTCTGTTTTGGATGGTCATAACTAACAATGGTGTTTGTGAAGCGGAAGTAAGAAAACGTTTGGCTATGGTTAGAAACTCGACGAAACTCATTAAGGTCTGGAAAGATCCAGCTGTCACAAAAAACACAAAGTTAAGATTGCTATCCGCTAGATGCTATTCTCCATAGCAACTTACGCATCGGACACATGGACCATTAAACAAGCTAACAAAAGACGAATCGATGCGTTTGAGATGTGGGCATATCGAAGAATCCTCAGAGTATCACTTACCGAACACTGCACTAATGTATCTATTCTTGAAGACCTTACAATACTATAAATGACCAACTTTCAAACAGAATTAATAGAAAGTACTTGAAAGTGGTTGTCATGGAAAAGCTTGCAATAACGGGGAAGGTAGAAGGTAGAATATCAAGAGGACGGTCTCCAACAAAATGGCCCGACCAAATAAAAATTTCTCCTTAGTATGGATATGCACGAAGCAACTGTGTAATGTCAGTCCTATTGGGGTAAAAGGATTGAGAGAGAGAGAAAACACAGCCCTGGGTAAATTATTCCAAAAGGATGAGATTCTCTATATAAAAGTCTGCTTGAAAAGGTTGTAGTATATGTTTGGGAGCAGAGCTCCAAATATGAGAGCAGTATTCTATCATTGATCGAATTTGAGCTTTGTACAGAACTAACAGTTGTAGAGTGTAAGCTTTCTAGTTCGAAATAATATTCCCAGCTTTAGAAAAGATCTCTTCGCTATGCATGCAATTTGTTCATTCCAAGACATATTTACTCCCAAATTAACGCCCCGCAAATTCAGTGACGACTCTAGAGAAATGGAGTGTCCCGACGTAACTATGTAGGGTTCAACAATGTTAACTTTTTTTAAGAAAAAACTAAGTTTCTTATAGATCTTTGTTAAGGGAGTAGCAGATGTTTGAGCATTCAAAATGAATGAAGAAATAAACGTACTATCATTTACAAAGCTGTAGAATGGATTTACAATAATTTCCATCAGATCATTAATGTAAATAAGAAAGAGACACGAGAGCCATCAACAGAAAAGTGTGAAATAAAGAGTTCGGCTAACAAGTTAACTTTTTAGCAGATGTTACAAATAATACCATGTTACCTTAGTAAAAATTAGCAATCGAACAGAACGCTTTCGAACTGTTGGGACAGGAAAATCGTGTATTATTAACTCTCTATATAACTAAACTAATTGGTTTTGTCAATTATTTGTTTATAACTGTTTCAAGTCAGAGCTAAAGCAAAAGTTTAGCAAAGGGAAAGAAATTTCGAAAATATACTTTGCATTCTTTCTATTTACCAGATTTTGCAAAGTTCAAGTGCTTCTTTACCATTAATTAATAGATCATATGATTAGAGCATTTACGTCTCAATTCAGCATTATCAGGAATCCATGTTAATTCATCAATAAACTTCGTAAGCCGTCAATTAATTGTAAATCATTCTCCTTCACAGCCACGTTATTTGAAGGTATTTAATTGCTTAAGTCAAGTGATATAGTGGGCTGTAAAGTTGCCTAAGCACTTAATTGATTATTCTTCAAGAATCGATGATGTTATCGCTTCTCTGAGTAAGTTTCAAATGATTTAAAAAATGACGTTGATTTTGCTCGCAATACCGTCTTTTTGAATAACTCTCATTTTCATCTCAAAGAATATGTAAACAAGCAAAACCGTAGAATTTGAGGTTCTAAAAATCCACACGTAGTCGTAGAACAGGCAATGCATCCTCAGAGAGTAACTGTATGGTGTGGTTCGAGTGGTGGCCTTATTGGCCCATTCTTCTTTGAAGATGAAGCTGGTAACAACATTTCGGTGAATACAGTTCATTAAAGAGATATGATAACGGATTTTCTATTGCCGCACTTGGACGATTTGGAGTTGGAAGAGCCTTGGTTACAGAAGGACGGCGCAACATGCCACATCAGGCGTGAAACACTCGATTTTTGCACACGAAGCTCGGTAATCGTGTAGAGATGTGCCATAGCCGCCGTGCAGCTGCGCTATGACGCCGTTAGACTTGTTTTATGGGGAACTGTTAAGGATCGTTATTCCTCTATTAATCCACAAATAATCCACCCACTTCAGGAAATTATCCATCGAATTATTCGCCAAATAGAGCCACAAATCATCGAAAATGTGCTAAAAAATTGGGTTGTCAAAATCGGCGACTACTAAGCCGTGGCAGTCATTTGATTGAAATTATATTTCAGAATTAATCCGAAGCTTTACTCTTGCCAATAGAGAAAAAACCTTGAAAATATTAAATAATTTTTTTGTTATAACAATTTCGAAAAGAAACCCTTTGCAGTGTCTTGTTATATGCAGGTATTTGTATGAGAGACTGGTGTTCTAGAGTTCAAGCAGAATAAAGTGACAAATGATTGGATACAGAAAATTTATTTATTGTTCTTTTCGAGCCATTGGGTGCATGTAAAATATAAATATCCCCCAATTCACCTTGTTTAATCAATATTAATTAAAACTTACCAAAAATTTAGCCATTTTAAAGAACTTTTAGCTTTTAATCTTCTTCAACAAATCAATGATTTAAGTGAACTGATGATAAGCGAGATGGATTCAAAGCTTTATATAAATGATTCCAAGTGATAATTTCCGGAATCAGATCCTTATTTATTCTTGGGATTAATTATGGCTATTTTATTGTTTAATAAGCGTCAATAGTAAGTAAATGTAATATTCTTGAACTATACTCATTAATATTCGTTGCATAGTTATGATTAAAAGTAAAACTAATTGAAATATTCAGTATTAATGTACTCAGAAAATAGCAGTTCTTTTACATAATTTAATTATTAAAATTAATTTCATAATTTGAGATATGCATATTTAGTTTCGTGTGAACCAAAACTTAAAAATTTCCGAGGGGGCGGCGGTCACATAGCTTGATTTAATTTTTTTTTGATTTTGCAAAGCTTTTACTTTGGGCATTTCTAACCTATGCCATATCACTTTTATGCTTCCCCTCTTTCTCTCTAGTTTACAGTAGTAATACTGTCTCCTACGACGTAAGCGTCTCTACGCGTGGATAGGGTGACCAAAAAAACAAGATCAAAGTAATTTATTTAAAAAGAGGTGTTCTCCGTAGAAGCGACACACGCTCAATGCTATGCGAGCAGTTTTTAATGCTTCAACAGCAACCAAGTTCAGCTGCTTTTTGGGTTTGGTAAAAGTTACACCAGTCATAAAAAAATAGAGTGCAATTATGCAGAAACATTAACTAGAGCAGAAATCCTTGTAGAACTGAACTAACTTAAACTAACATCAAGAAATTTAGGTTATTTTCACCCACTTTTTGTTACAATAAAAAGCTACAGCTAATATACGTAGATATGTGATCATATTATCAGTCAGTATCTTATTCATGATTCACAAATTCTAAATTACATCTTTGTGCATTTATGCATCTTAAAGCTGTAACGGACAGTCTCAGACATAAAATCAGTTTTTATAATTTGTTAATACGATGGTGGATTGAAAAGCCTTTAAAAAACAAGGTAAATAACATGTCTTCTGAAAAACAAAAATTTATTTATTATCATAATCTCCATTGAACTCAATATATTTCGTCAAGTGAGATTCTAGCACAGACAATCTCTTTTTTCAAGGAAAAGTCCTTCCAGCCAATTTTTTAGGTTGACAAACTAAAAAGTCACTTAGAGCTAAATGAGGAAAGGAAGTAGGTAGGGAACTATTTCAAAGCTTAGCCCGTGTGCTTCGGTCATTGCAGCGACCGATATTTTAGCAGGCACGTTTTTGCGCGCTAATGTTGGTTGTTTCTGCATCAACTCACTATGCAAACGATCTAATAACATTGCGTAATAAGAGTCATTTACTGTTTTACCCTTTTCCAAATAGTTAATCATGATGATACCCTGTGATTTCCAAAAAACAGTTGTTATGAGTTATCCCACCGGTAAAACTGGTTTCGCTTTTTTGGTTAACTTTCCAACTCACTGTTTTGACTGGCGTTTTGTCTCCTGAGTGTAATGGTGGATCCACGTTTCGTCTACAGTCACAAAACGATGCAAAAAGTCCTTCGAATTGCGCTGCAACTTTTCCAACAGTCAACAAAAGCGGTACTCATCGCGCACTAAACTTTTTGATTTTTAGAACTTCATGCAGGATAACTAGGAATAAAAATTTAAACAAATGTTTAAGATCACCACTTATGTTTATTATTGCTGACAATTGTTTCGACACACTGTGTCTTCTTCTGGAGCACGATGTAAATTGCTCCGTGTTCCAGAAGAAGACACAGTGTGTCGAAACAATTGTCAGCAATAATAAACATAAGTGCTGATCTTAAACATTTGTTTAAATTTTTATTCCTAGTTATTATGGATCTCCATCAAGTAACGGCTAAGTCAGTGCAGTATTCATGCAGGATATTATGTACCCGTTCATATGAGATCCCTAACATCAGCAATCTTCCATCAGGATACCATGAATTTTATCGACCATTTTTTCAGAAGAAACTATAATTAGACGTCCAGAATGTGCAACATCTGCAGTGCTCGTACGGCCACGTATAAATTCAATAATAAATAATCTCGAGTGCTGGTGCGAAGTCCCCCTGAGCTTCCTTCAGTTCAGTTTCTACCTAAGCCACGGTCCATTTTTTTTTTCTTAAATAAAAATAATTTATCACTGGACAATGGTGGGCTTTAGCCATTTCTACCAAACCTATAACAACGATCACAACAATAACAGCTGCCAACAAACAACTACGCGTTGGGTCTATTTGAAACTTTGAACGCAACTCTTACAAGAATCACGCTTACTAATATTCATGCAGCTTAATAAATAAAAATACTGTTTGTACATATTTTTTTTAAAGAATATAGGCAACAACAATAATAAATATATATATGGTATATATATATATATATATATATATATATATATATATATATATATGTTACAATATAGGTTTTCACGAATGGTGGAACTTCAGTACATTAAAACTCCGGGCTTTAATCAGTTCGTCTAACAATGAATTTGCACGACGTTTCGCTAAAATCTCATTTGGCATTTTCAAGTCCTATTGCTGCTGCTTCTCGACACTGTGATCTTGCTGCTGCTGCCGCTCGAAGCTAACTTAGAAACAGAAGTGCGATCACCGTTTTTCAAGGTCGGCGTCTACGCAGATTGTAGGTAGGGAGATCAGGAGTGTTCGTCCGGGCATCGATGTTTGCCGACTGCGTGCCCGTATCAGTGGTAATTACGTGTTTTAGCGCTATGGTGAAGGCAACAGTCAGCTTCGAGCGGCAGCAGCAGCAAGATCACAGTATCAAGTAGCAGCAGCAGCAAGAGCACTTGAAAATGCCAAATGAAATTTTGGCGAAACGTCGTGCAAATTCATTGTTAGACGAACTGATTAAAACCCTGAAGTCTTATATATATATATATATATATATATATATATATATATATATATATATATATATATATATATATATATATATATATATATATATATGTATATATATATATATATATATATATATATATATATATATATATACGAGGCTGGTTTGAAAAGTACGTGCAAAGTCCGAGAGATGGCACCATCGGCGCGTATTGAGGTCATGTTTAGTTAGTAGCATCTCTTGAATGAACGCACACCAAGTTTCAGCCATATTGGTCTATTTTTTTGTGTTTGGCATTCGTGTGAATCAAGGAAGTCGAGTGATTTTCAAGAAATGGACGAAAAAGAATTTCGTGTGGTGATTAAACATTACTTTATGAAAGGCAAAACGCCTCAGGAGACTAAAGAGAAGCTTGATAAACGTTATGGTGACTCTGCACCTTCGATTAGAACAGTTTATAAGTGGTTTCAAAATTTTCGGACTGGCCATATGGGCACAAGTGACGCTGAACGTTCTGGACGGCCTGTGGAGGTTACGACTCCAGAAATCATTGATCAAATCCATGATATGGTGATGGATGACAGAAGACTTAAGGTGCGTGAGATTGCTAGTGCTGTGGGCATCTCGACTGAACGGGTACATAATATTTTGCATAAACATTTGGACATGAGAAAGCTATCCGCAAGATGGGTGCCGCGATTGCTCACGCTTGACCAAAAAACGGAATCGTGTGAAGTGTTGCAAGGATGGTTTGCAGCTGTTCCAGAAGAATCCGGAGGACTTTAAGCGTCGTTTCGTCACTGTGGATGAAACATGGATACATTACTATACTCCTGAGACCAAACAACAATCTAAACAATGGGTTACCAAGGGGGAATCTGCACCAAAAAAGGCGTAGACCGTTCCTTCGGCCGGAAAGGTTATGGCGACTGTCTTTTGGGATTCGCAAGGGATAATCCTCATCGACTATCTGGAAAAAGGGTAAAACTATTACAGGTGAATATTATTCATCGTTATTGGACCATTTGAAAACCGAGCTGAAAGAAAAACGCCCGCGATTGGCCCACAAGAAAGTCCTTTTCCATCACGACAACGCACCAGCACACACCTCAGCAGTTATGGTCGCAAAATTAATGGAAATAGGATTTCAACTCGTTTCACATCCCCCCTATTCTCCAGACTTGGCTCCCTCGGACTACTATTTGTTCCCCAATTTGAAGAAATGGCTGGCGGGACAAAGATTTTATTCAAACGAGGAGGAGATTGCAGACACTAATGGATATTTTGCAGACTTGGACAAATCCTATTATTCGGAAGGGATCAACAAACTAGAACATCGTTGGAAGAAGTGTATAAGCCTAAAAGGAGACTATGTCGAAAAATAAAAAAGGTTTACCCCAAACACATAAGTAGTTTTTATTTTTGCACGGACTTTTCAAACCAGCCTCATATATATATATATATATATATATATATATATATATATATATATATATATATATATATATATATATATATATATGTATATATACACTGATTACCGGGAATTGGTCTAAACTGGAAATAAAACTCTTCTTTAATACTCAATATTTCGTCATCGTTTGAAAACTTCTTTAAGAGTAACTACAATATTAATACACGGATTAGATATATTAAAAACATTGTTATTTTTAGTACAGGTATTAAAATATTAAAATATAAAATGAAAAACCGTCAGGTGGACATGCGCAATTAGTGTTCCGTACCGGGATTGCCTTGAAATAATTTTTTTTAGACTTCACAAAACACACCCCAAATGAATTTTCAGCAGAGTTTGTTTCCGATATTTGTTGAAAACTGATGGCCTTGAAAGTTTATATATCAGATAACTTATCAAAGATAATGTACGTTCAATCTACACCTTGTGGAGAATATTCCAGAGTTTTTTAAAACTTTCTTGATCAGTACTTTTCTAGATAAGGAGGGGACAGCAGTTTTGGCCATTTTTTAAGAATAATACGAAGAAAAATGTGTATTGTATCATAAACCATATATTTTTACTCGATGGCCTGATAATTTTTTTTTCACGTCCGATTTCACCTCCCAGAACTAACCCCTTAAGTCAAAATTTAACTTTCAAAACTACACGGCTCTGATGGGACCATCAATTCCTATATTTGTGCCAAATTTCAACTATCTATGTCAAATAGTTTCGGAGAAAATTGGGTGTGAAAGACGAACAGACACCGAAGTGATCTTATAAGTGTTCCATACCGAACACTAGCAAATAAATATGAACAAACGAATAAATAAATAAAACAACGTATGAAAATGCGAGTTCTCTTCGAAATCAAACTCAACATCTCAATTTTTCTACACAAACTGAGAGTAAACAGCCTCGGTGCATATGTACTCACGTGAATTCCAAATGAACGGAAAAAATAGCAAAAGAAAAAGACTACTTATTTATTTTACACCAAGAGGTGGCAAAATTTTACTTAATGATATTGTAATTGTAAATGATTAATAAGCATCTAAACCATCCACCTATACTTTTAATTTTGGCCAATCATGAGAGCCATATAAGCCTTGAATGTTACACACTGCGTCGCAATAATGAGATTGTTTTGTTGTCTCTACCACGGCACAGTTCACATCGATTACAGTCTTTGGACTTAAGTTACTTTGGTCCACTAAAGAGCGCTTATAACAAAGAATGTGATCTATTCATGGCTGAAAAACAGGACAAAGAATCACACAATATGAAGGAGTTGAACTATTCACAAAGGCATTTAAGCGTTACAGCAATCCTGAGAAAATGATGAATGATTTTAGAGCTGCTGGAAAATATTCTTTGGCCCCACCAAAGTTGACGAAGAATTAAGAGCCAACCCATCGAACCACAAAGTAATATACGAACAGCTTCAGAGCAACCTGACATATCACACAGTGTAACATAAATCCTACTGAATGAATCTACTTCGGTTAACAAGTCAATACCGCTCTCAGATATCGTTAATCTACCGAAACTTCCTCAGAAAATTGGTAAACGAAACATCAAGAACATTCAACTATATTAACCAGCACTCCAGTAAAAGATGCTTTAGAAGAGAAAAAACAGAAGAAAGATAAATAAGCGGTCAAATGCAAGTTGGACTTGTCCAATTAGTGTTCCGTACGTTGATTGCTTTTAAAATAAAAATTTGTGTTACGTAGAATCAATGACTCCAAAAAACACATCCCAAATGAGTTTTCAACAAAGTTTTTCCTGATCTTTACTGAAAATTGGTGATCTTGAAATTTTTGTTTTTTTTATATACATACCAGATAAATTAATAATGGTGATAATTTTCGTTCAATCTACACCTTGTGGAAAATATTCCTAAGTTTTTTCAATCTTATTTTTATCAGCACATCTAGAGATAAGGGAGGAGGAAAGCGATTTCTTGCAATTTTTTAAAAATAATACAAAGAAAAGTGCAGCACGTATTATATATATATATATATATATATATATATATATATATATATATATATATATATATATATATATATATACGAGTATATTATACGTATATTTTTAAACTCTTGTTTTTACAAGCTTTCATTTGATAGCCCACTCGATGATCTGGTAATTTTTTTTCACTTCCGACTTCACTCCCCAAAACTAAACTTTTAACTCAAAATTTATCTTTCAAGGCTCTGATGAGGCCATCTGTTCCTATATTAGTGCTAAATTTTAATTTTCTATGTCAAACAGCTTTGGAGAAAATCGGGCGTGACAGACAGACACACAGACAGACGGACATCGAAGTGATCTTATAAGTGTTCCGTACGGAATACTAAAATCAACAGTTAGAAAGTGGTTAGAAAGATGAAGCCTGAAAAAAGGGACTAGTAAATAAAAATAACCGTTCAAGAGCAAGTTGAACTTGCAATAAGTGTTTCATACAATGATTCCTTTTTTGTTACGGAGGTATAAAATCATCAGTGACTTCACAAAACACACCCCAAATGAGTTTTTTTGATATACTAGATAAATTATTAAAGGAAATGCACTCGTGATACTTTTCGTTCAATCTACACCCCGTGGAGAATATTCCAGAGTTTTTTCAAAATTTTTGATCAGTACTTTTCGAGATAAGGGGGGACAAAGATTTTTCGCGATATTTTAAAAATATTACAAAAAAAATGTGCGCAACTATTACATTTCATCAGTTTCAAAACTACACGGCTCTAATGAGGCCATCAATTCCTCTATGAGTACTAAATTTCAACTTTCTACGAGAAATAGTTTCAAAGAAAATCGGGTATGATAGACGGATAGACAGATGGACAGACGGGCACAAAGACGGAGAGACAGACGGACAGACACCGAAGTGATCTTATAAGTGTTCCTTACAGAACACTAAAAAGGAAGTTAGAAATCTCAAACGTTTTGAAAAGGAAAATGAGGCCGATAAAAAGCAGAAAAAAGGAAACAATCAACATATCAAAACCAAAGATAAAACTAAATATACTGAATATTACTGCATGTATTGCAATGAAAAGTACCAGAGCTCTCCAGTTGAAGATTGGATTATGTGCTACAATTGTAGACTGTGGGATCACGAAAATTGCAGCGGCGGAGACATCACATTAAAAGGCTACCTCTGTGACTTTTGCAGCAATAAATCTTTACTCATACTTTCGCATTTGCCCCTCGTCTGTTGGGAAATTGCGAACACTAGAGGTTTACAAATTAGATTTAAATTATATTTTATGTTGAAAATATTACCAAAGTGAATTGTAAAATTTAAGGTAGGATTATAAGCCTTTAATTTAAAAAATAAATGATTTTTACATCTCTTAAACTTATCGTATTATTTAAGTTCTTACTTAGGTATTCGCAATTCACCCGTTCTCCCCTAATGGTAACTATTTTTTGGGACTCATCAAGACTTACTATTTGGGAAAGGGTTTTTTTTTATCGTGCACCTCCCGGCCTGAGTAGAGATTTTACTCTTTCTCCATATCCTAAGGATATCGGCGAGGATGTCGTAATACCCGTCAACGTTGTTCAAGTGCCGAAACATATATTTGTATTCCACGGCACCTTTTAGACAACGCGGTAGTACTGCATTTCTGCGAACAACTACTACCTATGTACCTTGCCAGACTAAATATACTTAAATAAATTAATAAACCTGCAGGATTGAACCCTCGACTTTCGGCACAGCAACCAAGGTACTATGTCACTGAGCTACGGGCTGCCACGGGTAAAACAGTGACTGGGTTTTTATTATGTTACATTGGACCATTTGCAGAGTAAGTTGAAGCAGAAGCGACTAAGGGTAGCGCGCAAAAAGTGCTTCTTCACCAGGACAAGAAGCCTGCTTCGAAATAATCTCCACTCATTCTATTCCCCCAAGTTACTTGTTTTTGTTTCCTATTTTTTTTCAAAAATTAGGTAGGGGGAAAAATTTCGTCGAATGAGACGGTTATCTGTGCTGTAAACGAGTATTATGCACAGTTCGAAACAATTTTTTTTCCGAGGGAAAAAAAAATTGCATTTCGCTGGACCAAATATATTGAGCGCAATGGAGATTATGTTGACAAATAAATTTTTGTCTTGCAAAAAAATTTTATTTACATTGATGTTTACAAGACTTTTAATCCACCCCCATATATATCAAGTTTATTCTTGAATAGTATTTTTCCTGAGGATAGTATCTACTAAATAAAACGATTTCGCTAAACATACTGTATAATTGTTTTAAAAAAAGTCACCATAAAATTGTACTTAATCCAATCCAGATAAATTTTATAATAATGTAAATTTAGTAAATACTGTTAGCATCTCAAAACTAGGACATCATTGCCATGTCTGATTGATAAAAGGCGGATTTATCAAATTTCTCCTTCACATACGAGGTTGGTTTGAAAAGTCCGTGCAAAAATAAAAACTACTTATGTGTTTGGGGTAAACCTTTTTTATTTTTCGACATAGTCTCCTTTTAGGCTTATACACTTCGTCCAATGATGTTGTAGTTTGTTGATCCCTTCCGAATAATAGGATTTGTCCAAGTCTGCAAAATATTCATTAGTGCCTGCAATCACCTCCTCGTTTGAATAAAATCTTTGTCCTGCCAGCCATTTCTTCAAATTGGGGAACAAATAATAGTCCGAGGGAGCCAAGTCTGGAGAATAGGGGGGATGTGAAACGAGTTGGAATCCTATTTCCATTAATTTTGCTACCACAACTGCTGAGGTGTGTGCTGGTGCGTTGTCGTGATGGAAAAGGACTTTCTTGTGGGCCAATCGCGGGCGTTTTTCTTACAGCTCGGTTTTCAAACGGTCCAATAACGATGAATAATATTCACCTGTAATAGTTTTACCCTTTTCCAGATAGTCGATGAGGATTATCCCTTGCGAATCCCAAGAGACAGTCGCCATAACCTTTCCGGCCGAAGGAACGGTCTTCGCCTTTTTTGGTGCAGATTCCCCCTGGGTAACCCATTGTTTAGATTGTTGTTTGGTCTCAGGAGTATAGTAATGTATCCATGTTTGATCCACAGTGACGAAACGACGCTTAAAGTCCTCCGGATTCTTCTGGAACAGCTGCAAACCATCCTTGCAACACTTCACACGATTCCGTTTTTGGTCCAGCGTGAGCAATCGCGGCACACATCTTGCGGATAGCTTTCTCATGTCCAAATGTTTATGCAAAATATTATGTACCCGTTCAGTCGAGATGCCCACAGCACTAGCAATTTCACGCACCTTAACTCTTCTGTCATCCATCACCATATCATGGATTTGATCAATGATTTCTGGAGTCGTAACATCCACAGGCCGTCCAGAACGTTCAGCGTCACTTGTGCCCATATGGCCAGTCCGAAAATTTTGAAACCACTTATAAACTGTTCTAATCGAAGGTGCAGAGTCACCATAATGTTTATCAGGCTTCTCTTTAGTCTCCTGAGGCGTTTTGCCTTTCATAAAGTAATGTTTAATCACCACACGAAATACTTTTTTGTCCATTTCTTGAAAATCACTCGACTTCCTTGATTCACACGAATGCCAAACACAAAGAAATAGACCAATATGGCTGAAACTTGGTGTGCGTTCATTCAAGAGATGCTACTAACTAAACATGACCTCGATACGCGCCGGTGGTGCCATCTCTCGAACTTTGCACGGACTTTTTAAATCAGCCTCGTATAACAAAGCATAAAGAGTGACATGGAACGGCAACTATCAAATACAACACTGTTATAATTATTTGCTCAGGAAATTAAAAAAAAAAAAACAGGTAATGCATTAATTAAAGAATTCTCAAAATACTTTGATTTTTTTTCTCTTTTTCACTCGATCCTAGCTCGGCTGACGAGCTGTGATATAGCGAAATGAGTCCTGAGTGCGAGTCTGAGCGAATTGAATGACTCAAATAAGGAGTTTGTTAAATTTCAGTAGGTTATATCGATTTTTATATACGTGGGGTAAAATCCTGGCACAAGCGCCGCCTAGAGGTAGCTGCAACTGACTGAACATAGGTCTGAGTCCTTAAACATCACCCAACACAGGGCTGGTGTGCCTTCAAGCAGACTAATTTACAGCAGCCATAAATACAAATCATTGTAACTTACTTATTAATAATTATTATGTTTATAGTATAATCTATATAAAAACCAAAACTGTTTTTTTAAATATTTAATAAATTTTTAAATATTACATAATATAAAATGTTTTTTCATGCTAAAACTTTAAAAAAGAATCAAATTTTTTTAATGTCTAATCTCTACCACCATGAATCTTAAGAAGTGTACAGAAATATTAGATTAAAACTAGTGAAATATTAAAATAGGTCTATAAAAAATTCATAATTTAAAAGACATTGCAGTAAAAAGATAAAAAGAGATAAAGAGAAGAGGAAAAGGGGGAAAGAAGGGAGATAATGCTAAAAGAGCAACATTAAAAAGGAATATTAAAAATATAGCATAAACAAATGGAATAAAAAAATATATAAAAATAACACGTAAGTAATTTTAGTATATCCTTAAAACTAAGTCAATTATGGTAAATGATGGATATTTACTTAAACTCTAATAACGTTTAGCATACTTCCTTGACCAAATTTTTAATAAAATCGGATTATTAGGCAATATTTCGTCATCTTTATAAATTTTAAACTGAGGCTTGACAAGATAAGAATTTTCTTCTTGTTTAAGAACTTTAACAAGCAGGTTTCCTTCTTGTGGCTTGAATTCAGATTCACCAGTTTTTTCCAGTTCAAATTCAGATTTTTTAATTTCAAATTTTGTCTTCTTATACTCAGGTTCCAATTTACCGTAGTCTTGTTCGGTATTTTTATTATTCGTCTCGGTTTCTGTATATTCAATTTTCTTATATTCGGGCAGAGATTTTTTCACTTCTATTTCCGTTTTCTTGAATTCAGGTTCATATTTAGTATATTTGGTCTCAATTTCTTTATACTTGGGTTCCACTGTCTTATATTCTGGCGTAATATTGCTATATTCGTCGTCATATTTCTTGTATTCGGTACTGGGGGTTTCATATTCAATTTTCTTATATTTTGTAGGTTCAAATTTTTTAACTTCGACTTTATAATCAGGCTCGGGTTTTTTAGTTTCTGTTTTATACTCGGTTTGTTTGTATTCAATTTCAGGTTTCTCTATTTCTATTGCGGTTTTTATCACAATCACAATCTGATTTTTCTGATTCTGTATTTAGTGTATATTCGTAGGAAGGTTTGCTTAAGCTGCTGTCTTCTTTTTCATTATCGTAGCTAGTTTGTCCCGTTTTATATTCGACTTGTTTAATATCTGGCTGAGGTAGTAGATATAATTGAATTTGTCTTGGTTTTGCATTGTAGCTTCCTGAAACTTGTATGCTAGATGCAATAATATTAACGGAAAGAAGTATTATCTGAAAGAAAAAAAAAAATTATTGTCCAAATACACTTTTCTATAAAGTAAAGCATTATATTTTTAACTTTCGAAATGGTTTTATTAACCATAAGTTTTCTTCAGTGAATATAAAGGATGTTTTTATATCGGCCAAATTTTTACACAGAAACTGCATTGCATAATCGATCATTATTATTTTTTGCTTTTAATGCCTCATGCTCAAAATTGATATAGATGACTATCCGTCGGGCTGCTTGTCGAAGTTTGTTTCTCAGGGATCTTTTCATGTTTTGACATCTGTATCTTTAGTAAAATACTAGATTAAGTCATAAGTTACAATTATTTTGATTTGTTAATTTAAATATTATTTTGGAAGGCTAAGAAGGTGAATATTTTCCGTCTGTATACACGCCCATCTTGTAAGGCATCGAACCAAATTTGATGAAATGACTATACTCAAAGTATATGTTTTATTTCCTTTTATTTTTTATTTTAGAGATTAAACATAGCTTCCAGATTCTATTGGTCTATTGGCTTATCTGTTAGACTTTTACCACTATAATTCATGAACAAAATTCGTATAGGTTTTGATAACATCGAAGGATGGAGGTGAAAGAGGTAGATAGCAATAAATATTAGTAAAATATCTGTACCATTCTAGGAATTTTTGGAGAATCCTGTGTTTAAATTTGCAACCACTTTTTGTATTCTAACCAATAAAAAAGCCCTACCTAATTATGAAGGAAAATTCATGCAGGAATTTAAAAAAAAAATGGCCAAGTGCAAGTCGGACTTGCACAATTAGTGTTCCGTAAGTTGATTGCGTTTAAAAATAAAAATTTTTGTTACGGAGGTATAAAATGATCAATGACTTCACAAAACACACCAAATGAGTTTTCAAGAGTTTTTTTTTTCCGATCTGTACTAAAAACTGATGACTTTTTTTTTTTATACCATACAAATTATTAAACTTAATGCACTCGTGATAATTTTCATTCAATCTACACCCTGTGGAGAATATTCCAGAATTTTTTCACTATGGAGAGAAGATAAGCGATTTTTCACAATTTTTTAAAAATAATACAAAGAAAAATGTGCACAAATATTACATTATACACTCCTGGACAAAATTAACGCAACGATATATTAAATCATACAAATCTCTATAATGAATTAATTTTAATAATTTTTTATGAACATTGGTTACACTAAAAGTTAGAAAAAACTTATTCGGATGCTTTAAAAGTGAATTAGCTACCAAATTTCTCTATAAGATTCGAATTAAAATTATTCTTAAGACCTAATAACAAAATCGTTGAAATTATGTAATAATGAAAAAAATAAACTGGGACACTAGTAGCAAAATTAATGGTGTAACTGGGACACTAGTAGCATGTGTTGCCTCCTCTACTTCGAATGACAGCGTTTATGCGCCTAGGCATGCTTCTAATTAAATTTTGGATAAAATCTTGAGGAATTTGTTCCCATTCTGTGATAACTGCATTTTCAAGTTCCCTCAGGTTTCTAGGTGCAGGTATATGACGTTTTACATTTTTCTTAAGGTGATCTCATACATGTTATATCGGATTCAGATCCGGGATTTTTGGTGGCCATTGTATAATCGGTATATCAACTTGATTAAGATAATCGAGTACCTCATTAGCCACGTGAGGTCGAGCGTTGTCTTGCATAAACAGGAAATTGGGCCCCATAAAATGACTGAAAGGCATCACATGTTCTATTACAATATTCTGAAGATAGTAGTCAGCATTCATGGATCTCATACGGACAGGAACTAACTCTGTGCGAGCATCAAAGCAGATGCCACCCCAGAACATAACAGAGCCACCGCCGAATGGAATCCTTGCAGAAATATTGCAAGGAGCAAACCTCTCTCCTGGTCTTCGCCACACTCGCTCACGATCATCTGGATGTTTTAGACTAACTGTCTTATAAAACGTTCATCTAGGTCGCTAGTGCATCGTTTTCGCCCTTGCCCTAGCCTTCTAGAATAAGTTCCTACTTCATTCAAGCGTCTTACCTTACGACTTATTGTGGAACAATGTTTGCCTAACAAATTGGAAACATAACTCTGACAATATCCCTCGTCCCATAAAACTGAAGCTCGCACTACCTCGTGTGTAGTTAAATTCCTTGTTCGATTCATTTATCTAATTCTTCGGGGTCAAAAATAAAACAGTCTGCCACAAAAACGTATTACTTTGAAAAAGGGAACAATTTATAAGCCTACTTTTAAAGAAAATCTATCGCATTATTACAGAAAATTGTTTATCATCTAAAAAATTCTTTTAAAACTGTAAATCTAAACGAATTGTTTTGATTTCTGTCATGAACAACGAAACAAAATATGCATAGCCTACTATTCAAAT
This sequence comes from Pachyrhynchus sulphureomaculatus, assembly GCA_019049505.1. NCBI lineage: Eukaryota > Metazoa > Arthropoda > Insecta > Coleoptera > Curculionidae > Pachyrhynchus > Pachyrhynchus sulphureomaculatus. The sequence continues at coordinate 38,361,852 of CM032447.1, read as the reverse complement.
ACTCGATAAACTTTAAAACTGACATAAGAAAAAGATAAATTAATTTTCAGGTTGTTGCGTTAATTTTGTCCAGGAGTTTATATAGTTTTGAACTGTTTTTACGAGCTTTCATTTGACACCCCACTCGATGACCTGGTAATTTTTTTTTCATTTCCGACTTCACCCCCGTAACTAACCCCCTAATTCAAAATTTAACTTTCGAAACAACACGGCTCTGACGATGCCATCAATTCCTAGACTGGCCAAAACAACGAAACAATACAAGACAGATTAACCAAGGAAAAAAAGGTTATTGAACTAAATACTATGACAAAAAAATATTGGACCAGAGACAAAAAGAAAATCTATAACTGTATATTACAGTCCACACTGACTTATAGCTCGGAAGTATGGCAGCTGACAAATAAATAAAAAGACAGCCCACTTGCAGTGAAAATGGATTTCTGGAAAAGATCTGTAGGTAAATCTAGACTCGAGCATGTTAGAAATGAGGACGTAAGGAATTTAATGGAGGTAGAACGCACAATAATTGACAATATCGAAAAACAACAACTAGCTTGTTATGGACATGTAAAACGAATGCCAAGGGAAAGACTAGCAAAAAAGGTTTTGGAGTGGATCTCTACAGAAAAGAGGAAAAGAGGACGACCACCCACAACATGGCTGCAAGGAATAATAAAGGCAATGTCTGCAAGGAATCTCTCAGAAGATGACTGGGAGGATAGAAATAACTGGCAATTAGGAACTTAAAGATTGAAAACGCTATTTTATTTAGAAGTTACATCATTGTTATAAAAATATAAACAAAATTAATGTCAAAAAAGTCTCCACACACTCAAAAACTGCATTAAAAAAAAACACGTTATAATCAGCCGCATTTATTCAAGCTATCTATTGCTCGCTAAACTGAAAACAAATGAATAATTTTCGGCCATACTATATAATCTATTACTTGTTGCTAGTAATTTTGCAGTGGGTTTTCAAAGTAGTATTAAAAATAAGCGACAGAAATTGTGAAATTCCATTTCAAGTTCGAAAGACCATAATTGATTTGTGGAAAGATGGAAAATGGTACAGAAATATAGGAAAAATTGTTTAAAAAGTCGCATGCTTCTGTTCAGTACATTTTAAACCAGTATAAATCAACGTGTTCCTATAAAATTCGACCACGCTCCGGTAGTCCCAAGAAACTGACTCCACGTGAAAAGGCCAGTATTGTTAGACAAATAACACAGGTCTGCAACAAAAATGCTGTTTGGATGTTTTCAACTGATTTCTATGTATTTAGGTGTTCTGAAAAACTAAAAAATACTCAAAAAATTCCAGAACGTCAGGTTATTTTGCAAAACGCAAAATTTTATTATAAAAAAGGGTTTTTTTTGGGCTAACTTGAAGTCATAAATAAATAGGTACAATTTTATTTTGATTACTGTTTTTAAATGTATACAGGCCATAACTATCATTACTTTCTAAATAAAGAACGCCCTGTGTGAGCTAAATTAACAAACATAAACGTTGTAACCAGAACGTGCGCGCTCCGATAGTGTAGAAAGTGGCGCGGTACAATTACGTGTTAACTCGTCATTGTTTTATAGATCTTGGTTCAATATAGTGCAATGTCATCTGTGCGGAAGTGTGTGAATTCGTCTGACAGTTTCTGTTATATTTGTGGCGAATATATGGCATTAAAGCAACAACTTAATATTACGGACTTTGTAAAAAAAAGTATACTTCACGTATTTTGGCTTAAAACTTGGAGATCAGGATAAAGTTTGGGCACCTCATAAAGTCTGCAAACGATGTGTTGAAGACCTTCGAAATTGGTTTAAGGGCAAGAAAAAAGCTTTCCGATATGCGATTCCTATGGTATGGCGCGAGCATAGTGATGATTGTTACTTTTGTTCGTGTAATGTGAAAGGGTATAATTCAAAATGGAAGCAGTCCATTTCATATCCCAATCTGCAATCAGCTATTCGTCCCATCCCTCATGGGACCGAAATACCAGTGCCCAAGGCCCCTGCTACCTTAGAAGAGATTCCAAGTTTTGACGAAGATGGTGCTGTACCTGAACCCGATGACAAGTCAAGTTTTCAATTTGAAGATGACAGCAGTCCGAAATTGTTTTCCCAGGGCGAGCTAAATGATTTGGTAAGAGACTTGAATCTTCCCAAAAACGCTGCTGAGTTGCTTGGATCAAGGCTCAAAAGCAGGAACTTACTTTTGCCGGGAGTGTCTTCCTCCTGGTTTAGATATCGTGAGAAGCAGTTCACTTCCTACTTTGCCCAAGAGGACGAGTTGGTTTATTGTACCAATATTGAAAGTTTGGTGGATACATTTAAGATCTCATATGACCCAGCACAGTGGCGTATTTTCATAGATTCTTCAAAAAGAAGCCTTAAAGCAGTTCTGCTTCACAATGGCGGTTTCTATGCTTCCATTCCTGTCAGTCATTCCGTACACCTCAAGGAAACCTACAAGAACTTGGAATTGGTTCTTTGCAAATTAAAATATAAAGACCACGGTTGGCAAGTGTGCGGTGATTTAAAAATCTTGGGCATGTTGCTCGGACAACAATCTGGGTTTACCAAATTCCCTTGCTTTTTGTGTCTATGAGATAGTAGAGACCGAGCAAATCACTGAACCAAAAAGTGTTGGCCTCCGAGGGAGCTTAAAGTTGACGAAAAGAACGTCCTGCATGAAACTTTGGTGCCTCCTCATAAAGTTCTTCTACCATCGCTTCACATAAAGCTGGGATTGATGAAGCAATTTGTAAAGTCACTTCCAAGAGATGAAAATGGCTTCAAATACTTAATATCAAAGTTTCCAGGCCTCTCGGAGGCAAAGTTGAAGGAAGGTGTTTTCGTTGGACCAGATATTAGACGGCTTATGGCTGATCCACAATTCATCACAACCATGACGGATCCTCAAAGAGAAGGGTGGATTGCCTTTAAAGAGGTCATAGAGAAATTTTTAGGCAATAACAAAGATCCTAACTACAAACAAATCGTCAAAAGAATGTTAAAAGCATTTCAAGCTTTAGGTTGCCTAACGAGTTTAAAAGTACATTTTCTTCATTCCCACCTCGACTATTTTCCAGAAAATTTAGGAGATCTGAGTGAAGAGCAAGGTGAACCATTTCACCAAGATATTAAGGAGATGGAAAAAAGATACCAGGGAAGATGGAGCGTCTCAATGATGGCAGACGACTGTTGGACGCTTCAGAGAGACCTTCCAGATGCTTTCTACAAGCGAAAATGTACGAAAAGGAGTCTCACTGGGAAAAAGAAATGTGTTTAGTGCTTACTAATGAATGTATTTTAGATAAAAAAAATAAGTTTTGTTGCGCAATTATAAATAAAAAAAAAATTTTTAGTCTTTTATCTTTTATTTTATGATGATAACTTGTTTAACATAGATACCTACATTGTCAGAAAACGTGACGTTCTATGACAAAATGAAAGTCATTTTCGGATTCAGTACACCAAAAAATATTAGAATTACGCAAAAAAAAAAAAACCAAAACAGCTCTCAATTTTTTTTTTGCAGACTTGTGTAATTATAGATACCAAGAAAACTGCACCAAAATTAAAAGAAGAAGTACCGGAACTATTTTCGAAAAAGTCGTTCACAAACAGTGAGAAATTGTTTACACAGGGCAGGCTTCAGGGAGTGTGCAGCCAGGAAGAAGCCATTAATTTCGGAAGCTAATCGCAAAAAGAGGTTAGCTTTTGCTAGGGAATAAGTTATTAAACCTCCTGAATTTTGGGAATCCGTAATCTTTAGTGATGAAACTAAAATTAATATTTTTGGGTCTGATGGCAGAACTAAAGTTTGAAGAAAAAGAATACCGCATTCGATATTAAAAATATTGGTTCCACGTTGAGACAAGGTGGCAGTATTCTAATTTTGGAATACATGTCCGCTAGAGGGGTTGGAAATTTACATTTTATTAATGGTATCATGGATCTGCATGTTTATCTGAGCATTTTGAGAGGCAATTTAAGAGAAAGTGTCCAAAAATTAGCACTCGAAAAAAGATACATTTTCCAACAGGACAATGATCCGAAACATACCGCAAACTTGGTGCGAGAATAGATGATCCATAATGTGCGACAGCAGCTTCATACACCTCCGCAGTCACCCGCTGTTAACCTCAGCGAGCATTTATGGGAGGAACTTAAACCAGGCGTTCGCAAATATAATGCTGCAAATAGAGAAGAATTAAAAAACAGAATATTGAACGAATGAAAGAACATACCAGCAGAAGTAACTAGAAAGCTGGTTACAAGCATGACAAAAGGGTTACAGGAGATTATCAAGGTCAACAGCGGTCCCACCAAATATTAGTTTAAACGAAGTTGTTATTTTCCGTTAAACTCCGTCAAACTATTATTGGTAATTGTTAAGACATGTTTGACTTTAATTTTGTTTAAATATTTATAATAATGATGTAACTTCTAAATAAAATGTTCCGTAGTTGGTTAAGTTTCAAATAATAATTTAAACATGTTTTCTCATAGTTCCAATTAATTAATTAAACATAATAGAAAAATAGTATATAAAGCAAGTGTCGTATGGAGACTTTTTGGACTGACTGTATACGCAATTACCAGCCTAACCCCTTACAACATCCCTTTTACCATATAAAAATTATCATAATAATATTGAAACCATATAATATTTAATAATCCCCACACCTTTCACCCTCTTCTCTTGTTAACACTAAAAATAACCGGGTGAACTGATCTTATAAAAAAACAGGAAAGTAATATAACTTTTCCACCTATAGACTCTAAATTCTGAAAAAGACATACAACGCAGAAAATACGAAAGCACCCTTCTAAGCCCCTTTTCCACCATTTGTACGTTGCATAACTACTTATAGTGAATACATAATTATGGTTAAAATTTATCCATTATCGCAATCAAAAAGTTGAAAAAATTTCCCGCTATTATTAAAATAATAACATATTTGACTACTCTTCCTTTTTCACACCCTTCCCCCATTAAAATTGAAAATAATGAAAAAATTAACTAATTTTCAGATTTCTCGACTCCAAAAACCTTGACAAAGGCCTATAATACCATAAATGGGAAGTAACCCCTTTCATCCCCTACCCCACTTCTTTAACCAATTTTGCCGTAAATAACATGCTTAAAATTTGTTCAAAAAAAAACGAAAATATTTCAGAATGCTGTTTAAACTAAACACTATTAATAAACCGCCTACCCCTTTTAACAAAATTGAAAGTAACGGAAAGAAAACTAATTTCTCGATTTCTCGACTTCAAAAACTCTAAAAAGGACATATAAGATATATACAATTCAACTCCCCTAATCGCCTCCCCCCCCTTTCTTCCTTTATATGTTCTACTACAAATATTTAGTCAAAAAATTTATTATTTTGACAAAAAAACAGAAAAAGTTACCATCACTATTAAAACCATATAAAATTTCACCCTTTTAGCCTAAAGCGATCTCCTTCCAAAACTACAGGCTTCATTCCTTCATTAGATAATGTTTATGCACCAAGATTAAAACTAATATCTGATTTCGTTCGAAAGTTCAAGTGCCAACAAACCGAAAGACAGAGAGACCGACGGATATGAGTGACAACGTTTTTCGTGGTCTTGGAACTCTAAAAAGCAAAAATCTCAAAGTGTTATTTTTTCTTCTTCTTAGTGTGCCTTATCTTTTAAGGACGTTGGCGACAGTTCAATAGATGTCATGTTTGTCCATTGTCGTAAGTTTTTCAACCACGAGGTGCGGCGCCTTCCGGGTCCTCGCTTACCGATTGTTTTTCTTTCAATTGTAACTTGCAGGAGCTCATACTTTTAGCGTCTCATAATATGGCCAAAGTAAGTGATTTTTCTTTCTTTAATAGCTGGAATCAACTCTCGTTCTTTTCCCATCAGTATTTCCACGATTGTGGTATGTGCTGTGCAAGGAACACGCAGTATTCGGCGATAGCACCACACTTGAATAACTCCATTCTTCGTTGTGTTGCGTCTATGATTGTTGCAGCTTCTATACCGTATAACATGACCGAGAGCACGTAGCATCTTAGCACTCTTGTTCTTGTTTTTAAGTTTAGTTGACAGTTACAGAGTATGTTGCGCATTTTATAAAGGAGCTTCGTGCTTTTTCAATTCTTGAGCATATTTCAATAGGGTGGTCCCAATCTTCACTAATTACGCTTCCTAAGTACGTTATTTTTGTTACCCTTATTTGTCGATGAACTAAAATATTTATGTTTGTATTAGTATTCTTACTGACCACCATTGTTTTTGTTTTGTTGGTATTCAGTTTCATTCCATATTTGTCACATGCATCAACAATTCCATTCATAAGTTTTTGTAGGCCTTCTTCATTGTCCTTTAGGATGACAGTATCATCAGCGAAACGGAGGTTATTTACACACACACACCATTAACTGTAATTCCATCTTTTTTTATCAGAAAGTGCTTTATTGAAGATTTCCTCCGAATACTCATTGAAAAAACAGGAGTGACAAAATACAACCCTGACGTACGCCTTCCTTTATTTTTATTTCTTTGGACATGCGATTCTCAACTTTTATTTTGGCAGTCTGATTCCAGTATAAACTTGATATTATTTGTAAGTCTTTGTCATCAGTGTTACACTATTTTAGTATTTCCAACGTTTTCTTTTTAATTTTTTCACGAATTTAATACATTTCTTTAGAAATAAGAATAAAAAGGACCGTAGTAATAATTATGATAGAAACTAGCTTTTAAAATCTATTATTTTTTTTTTAAATTGGACGAACAATTTTTGACGAATAAAAAATATAGATTAGTAAACTACTTACGTAATATTTGTCCATTTTCTATCTTAATACTGGCTCTTGTTAACTAATGCTAATATGACATGATCCTCATATTTATATAGTGTTGGGCATCTTTTTAATTGATGTTACCTTAAATTAACGCCAAGTGATTTGTCATTAAAATACATTAGTTGTAAGAAATAAGCATTGTAACCAAATTAATAAAATCAATTTAATGCAGATGACGATCTGAGTATTATTTCATGGTTCGTGATATTCTCACTTAGATCAAAGATATACAGTTTTTCTTAGTTTCTTGGTGATACCTGTTGTATTATGCAGGTTAAGTTTAAATTTTACTAAACATTTTAAGAAGTTCAGACTAACACAATAAGTAAAGTACCTTTCTAGTAAAACGTAGTTTTAAATTAATAATAAGTTTCAATTTCTCGACATAAAAACTTTAAATAGGTACTTTATAAGCATAGAAAGAGTTTCAGGGATATTTGCGAATAAAATATGACATTTTCCTCTACATTTTACTTCTGGTAAAAACAAAATGAAAAAATAACACAATATTCAGATTTCTTTATTTGAAAAATCCTGAAAAGGACAAATAATACGATATATACGAAGTTGTAACACGCTCTCCTTCCTCAATAGCGTTTAACATGTTCGACCAATTGAAAATAAGTTAGAAATAACATAATTTTCAGATTCCTTGACCTCGAGCATCCTAAACAGGAGGTATAATACGATAGATAAGAAGCAAAGCCGCACAGTGGCCAATTTTCGTTAAATGCTGGCCAAAACCTTAAAATTGTTTTGTCTTGTATCAAAATTGGATTTAGATAGTTTTTGAGGTTGCCAATTACGAATGTGATGCACAAAATAAGAAAAATTACGTAAAACTCAATATAATAAAACGATTTTTTAAAATTTTATTACATATAAAACATGTTTTACAGTTTCATTTTAGATGAAAATAGAGAACTAGGTCTGTTTTTCGTAAGCAGTTAAACATAAGAATCTTTTTCAAACATAAGATCTTTTTAGTGTTCCGTACGGAACACTTATAAGATCACTTCGGTGTCTGTCTGTCTGTCTGTCTGTTTGTTGTCTGTCTGTCTGTCTGTCTGTCTGTCTGTCTGTCTGTCTGTCTGTCTGTCTGTCTGTCTGTCTGTCTGTCTATCTGTCTGTCTGTCACACCCGATTTTCTCCGAAACTATTTGACATAGAAAGGTGAAATTTGGTAATAATATAAGAATTGATGGCCTCATCAAAGCCATGTAGTTTTGAGAATTAAATTTTGACTTAAGGGGTTAGTTTTGGGAGGTGAAGTCGGAAACGAAAAAAAAATTTTTTTACTAGGTCATCGAGTGTGGTGTCAAATGAAAGCTTGTGAAAACACGAGTAAAAAATATGTATATAATATTATACTTGCGCGCACTTTTCTTTGTATTATTTATAAAAATTCGCGAAAAATCGCTGTCCCGGGCCTTATCTCGAAAAGTACTTATCAAAAAATTTCGAAAAAATTCTGGAATATTCTCCACGGGGTGTAGATTGAACGAAAATTATCACGAGTGCATTACCTTTAATAATTTATATGGTATATAAAAAAAACAAAAATTTCAAGGTCATCAGATTTCAGTAAAGATTGGAAACAAACTTTCTTGAAAACTCATTTGGGGGTGTGTTTTGTGAAGTCACTGATGATTTTATACCACCGTAACATAATTTTGACTTAAGGTGTTCGTTTTGAGGGGTGAAATCGGAAGTGAAAAAAATTTTTTTTTACTAGGTCATCGAGTGTAATGTCCAATGAAAGCTTGTGTGAAAACACGAGTAAATATATATATATATATATATATATATATATATATATATATATATATATATATATATATATATATATATATATATATATATATATATATATATATATATATATATATATATATATATATATATATATATATATATATATATATACTCGTATATAATGTAATACTTGCGCACACTTTTCTTCGTATTACTTTTAAAAAATCGCTGTCCCCTACCTTATCTCGAAAAGTACTGATCAAAAAATTTTGAAAAAATTCTGGAATATTCTCCACGGGGTATAGATTGAACGAAAATTATCACGAGTGCATTAGCTTTAATAATTTATTTGGTATATAAAAAAAAACAAAATTTCAAGGTCACCAGTTTTCAGTAAAGATTAGAAACAACCTTTGTTGAAAACTCCTTTGAGGTGTGTTTTGTGAAGTCACTGATCATTTTATACCACCCTAACAAAATTTTTTATTTTAAAAAACAATCAACGTACGGAACACTAATTGTGCAAGTTCAACTTGCACTTGACCGGTTTTTTTTAAATATATCTACATATATATATATATATATATATATATATATATATATATATATATATATATATATATATATATATATATATATTAGGGTGACCGCAAAAAATCGATGTCGGAATTTTGTTCGTCTGGACCCCACAAAACGATTCCCCTTTCCAGATATTGAGATAGCTGAAATTTGAGCTCGATTAAACGACGTTAACCCGTGCCGCTCGTCGCTCAAAGTTTGAAAAAATCCAAATTTTTGGCCAGAAAGCTGACATATGGGGCCATAACTCCAGAACAGTAAATAATAGAAACACGCTTAATATCTCAAAAGAAAGCTAATGTTGTTCTTCAAAATTTATATTCTATACATAATTGTTGTTATTTTAAGTCAAACCGAGTTACAACGGCCTTTAGCCCCAAAAACGTGACCTGGTACCAGTAGGAGCCAGTTTGGGAGTATTCTAAGAATTTTACGGGTTTTTACATAATGTGTCTCGGAATTAACATTTTTTTTTGTTAAAAAGTATTTTGGAACTCAATTTTCAAACATAAAGAGCCTTTTGTTCAAATTTAATCTTTTATTATATGGGGATTACCTGACTAGTTTACCAAAGAAAGACCCGTTTGATAGGTAAAAAGGAGGGTGAATCTAATTTCTATTTTAGGGATGGTGATTTTACTTCAGCGTACAACCGACCTTTTATTTATTCAGTTTAGTTTCTAAAGTGCCTTTGAGCTGGTTAGATCGAACAATTATCTAGTGAAGATATTTTAAGACACTGAAGAGGACAGCATCTACCAGGAACTTGAGAGCTTGGAGGAAATGGACATCCCTGAAGAAGCTGCAGAAGATCCAGGACCATCTGAGAGCAAGAGGATGAAAGTTTCATTTGCAAGGGGCGTTAAAGAGATTTTAAACATGAAATTGTCCATTTTATTAGATCGATGTAAGGTATCCGATAGAAATGCCACGAGAATTTTAATAGCTACTCTAGAAGCACTAAACCTTGACCCTCTTGAGTACAAAGTCTCGAAAACTTTATTACATGATAGAAGGCAAATGTTCAGAGAACAATATAATAAAAAAAATTTTGATAAAGTAAACATTCCTGAAAAAGAGCCCGTGGTTGTCCATTGGGACGGTAAACTTTTACCGGGTGTTTTAAAAAATGAACAATGTGAGCGAATAGCTATAGCTATTTCATATGGCGAAAAGGAACAGCTGCTGGGAGTTCCTGTAACAGCAAACAGCTCTGAAGAGGAGCAAGCTGTAGCCGTATATGAATACCTACATGAATGGGGTCTTCTCAACACCATCAAGGCGATGTGCTTCGACACTACAGCATCCAACACGGGAAGACTCAAAGGAACATGCGTCATATTGGAGCAAATGTTAGGAAGATAATTGTTATACCTAGCTTGCCGTCACCATATCTTGGAAATTCTGTTAAGAGGCGTATTCGATACAAAAATGGGATCAACCACTGGACCTCATCCAGACATTTTCAAGAGATTCCTCACTGCGTGGCCCAAGATAGACAAAGGAAAATACGACACAGGTTATCAGTGACAATCTAATACAAAAGCAGCTAACTCCAGAAGTAATTGTAAATGTTACTGCTGAATTCGAGACCAAATTAACTGAGAGGCACCCCAGAGATGACTACAAGGAGCTATTGCAGTTGGTTCTCGTATTTGTTGGATCACTAGACGGCAATGTTGTGGGTTTTAGAACTCCAGGAGCCATTCATCACGCTAGGTGGATGGCAAAGGCTATTTACTGCTTAAAAATGTTCATTTTTCGTCGTCAATTTAAGATGTCTAAAGAAGAAGAAAGTTCTCTGCGTACCATTTCTGTTTTCCTAGTTAAAATTTATTGTAAAGCTTGGTTCAATGCTCCAAAAGCTCATCTTGCACCAAAGCAAGATTTAGGTATTTTGCATAGTCTGTTAGACTATAAAGAATGTGACAACGACATTGCAGAAATAGCCCTGAACAAATTTTCGAACCATTTGTGGTATTTGAATGCAAAGTTGGTGGGATTATCGTTTTTTGATCCCGCCATTACAGACGATGAAAAGTTGTTAATGGGTAATAAATTGCTCAGTAGCACAGATGAACCATCACAGCACGCTAGGGTGGTAAATCCAAAAGTTAGGAAAGAAAACTTAAAAGAGGTAGTTATTGGAGGATTGGTAAATTTACTTACCAAAGAAACGTTTACATTCTTTGACCAATTTAATATAAAAACAGATTTCCTAAGACAACATCCAAACACCTGGCCTCAAAATAATGACTTCCAAGAAGGATTGAAAATTGTCAAAACATTAAAAGTAGTTAATGATATGGCTGAGCGTGGTGTTAAATTAATAAACGACTTTAACGACCTTCTGACAAAAGATGAAGACCAAAACCAATATGTCCTGCAAGTTGTAAGTAAATGCCGAGCATTATATCCTGACGTTTCAAAAACTACTTTAACAAAAGCTCTAGAATAGATTAGATAACTATGTAAAATTATCAACTCATGTAGGTACTACGTCTGTATCTTTTCTGTGTCTGTTTTGTATGTATTGTATACCTAATTTTTATATTTTAAAATAAAAAATGTCACTAGACTTATCAGTATTACTTTTTTTTTATTATATTTCTACTTTAAACTCAAAAATATACCAAAAAAAGGCAAAATTTATCATAGGAAGTATGCTCCTAGTGGTACCAGGTCACGTTTTTGAGGCTAAAGGCTGTTGTAACTCGGTTTGACTTAAAATAACAACAATTATGTATAGAATATAAATTTTGAAGAACAACATTAGCTTTCTTTTGAGATATTAAGCGTGTTTCTATTATTTACCGTTCTGGAGTTATGGCTCCATATGTCAGTTTTTTGGCCAAAAATTTGGATTTTTTCAAACTTTGAACGACGAGCGACACGGGTTAACGTCGTTTAATCGAGCTCAAATTTCGGCTATCTCAATATCTGGAAAGGGGAATCGTTTTGTGGGGTCCATACGAACAAGATTCCGACATTTTTTCCCCCCTCTGTGAGATCCGGTCACTAATATATATATATATATATATATATATATATATATATATATATATATATATATATATATATATATATATATATATACATACATATATATGTATATATATATATATATATATATATATATATATATATATATATATATATATATATATATATATATATATGTGTGTGTATAAACAAAAATAACTTAATATTTAGTACGACATAGCAACTGAATATTTTAACATATAATTTAATTGTTGCAAGAAAATTAATCTGTAACGCTAGACAAAGCTATATAATTATTTTTTGCAAAATGTGATGCGGATGTCACTAATACAGCTGTATAAGGTGCTAGTAGGACTGCTAAAACACCTCTTGATAAGTATTTTAATTTTTTTTAGGTAAACTTCTAATACTCGAAATGTAAGGATCTGAGGAAATTAACAGTTGATGAAGAAGATCTTCCATTTGCATTGTTCTCGAAAATTTACTCGTAAAATCTCAGCGATATCTCTTGATATCTTTGTTTCGAGACTCTTGTGCCTTGGCCAGTTGGTAATATTGCAGAAAAAATAACTTGAGGACTATAAATTAAGATCTTGTGAACCGTAGTAGGCATATTATACCCCGGATCAATACTAACATATTTTTTTAGCAGTCTGTAATGCATATATTTGAAAGGCGTTAATATTTATATCATAACCACACAAAGCTTGCAATGTAACATAAAATCTCTTAATCACTTCTTCATCCACTCCTGTTATTGAGGACGATATAGTTGTGTTTTCAAAGAATCGTTCTATTTCCAAATCCTGGCTTTGGTCTATCTACGATCAATCCTAATTCTATCTTAAACTTCTGTTGAATTCTTTCCTTATTTTCTGCAACTATCTGTTTATTATCGTTTGTATTCTCCATTTTTAGTGTTCCGTATGGAACACTTATAAGATCACTTCAGAGTCTGTTTGTCCGTCTGTCTGTCTGTCCGTCTGTCACGCCCGATTTTCTCCGAAACTATTTGTCATAGGAAGTTGAAATTTGGTAATAATATAGGAATTGATGGCTTCATCAGAGCCATGTAGTTTGCAAAGTTAAATTTTGACTTGAGGGGTTAGTTTTGGGGGGTGAAATCGGAGGTGAAAAAAGAATTTTTTTACTAGGTAATCGAGTGTGGTGTCAAATGAAAACACGAATAAAAAATATATATATAATGTAATACTTGCGCGCACTTTTCTTTGTATTATTTTTAAAAAATTGCGAAAAATCGCTGTCCACCCGCCTTATCTCGAAAAGTACTTATCAAAAAATTTTGAAAAAATTCTGGAATATTCTCCACGGGGTGTAGATTGATCGAAAATTATCACGAGTGCATTACCTGTAATAATTTATCTGGTATATAAAAAAAACAGAAATTTCAAGGTCATCAATTTTCAGTAAAGATTGGAAATAAAGTTTGTTGAAAACTCATTTGGAGTGTGTTTTGTCAAGTGACTGATTATTTTATACTTCTGTTACAACATTTTTTATTTTAAAAGCAATCAACGTACGGAACACTAATTGTGCAAGTTCAACTTGCACTTGACCGGTTATTTTATATGTAATTTATTTGCTAAATGTAGCAGACATTCAAACATTCGTATCCACGCATGTAACGTAGAGAGACCAACTTTCAGAGTCTCTTGATCTTTGAAGCATTACTTCTATTTTGTTAAAATCTTTTGCTATTGCTCCGCACAAATAACATTTCTGAGTACTTGCGTTTGATGAGATCGCCTTACATATCTTTCCATCTATCATCGTGAACAACAGTTTGTGTTGACTAATATTTCTTTTTCGTCCATTACAATAAAAGAATGCGCAAGCGTTTCTATTTGGCTCTCAATACATTGCACTTCTTTTACAGTTTTTTAGCTTTATAAATTGCATTATAATTTAGACAAATTTTGCTATTACAATCTTTTGCAGTAGATCTGATAACATTGTATTGATGTTTCGATAATTTTGCCTCTACAATCATTGATAAAGCTTTATCTTCAGACATTGCACTAACCACCGATATTTAGATGCCCTTGTAGGTAAAGTACATGTCATATCTTTTAGTACATTGGCAGCATCCAATTCTCCTGAAGAACGTAAATTCATCTGAGTAGCATATGATAATTGTGAAGAATTTAATTTCAGTTTTACGTCGCTTTGACCGGTCACTACTTTTGGTGAAGTCTACTAGAGGACGACCACGGGTATTCCGCATCTTGGGAGCATTCGATGAGAAACTTATATTTGTTTCAACCCATTGTTGATTTTTACTAAGAAATAACTCATAATTTCTTGATGCTTTTTCCCACTTAGTCTTAAACTTGGAAGTAAAATGTGATATTGATTGTTTTATTTCATTTGGTACTATTTTTTGATACTCGTCTGCCTCAAAAGGCGTTCTTTTTGAGTAGAAGAAGATCGGTTTCTGTAAGGTGCCTTACTGGCACTTACCTTTTCTTTTTACGTTTATGATGTGCTATAAAAGACTCTACATCCAATCTACAGCTTTGCCAATGTAGGCTTGCTTCTTCAGTTACTTTAAATGCTCGAATACCAGCTAGTCATGCAAATATCCGAAGACACCAGCAAGTCGTTCAACTTAACAGACACTTGAAAGAAATTCTATCTTAAGGCAACAGTAGGCAAGTAGAATTTAGCGATGCAAAAACCCAAGCGGCATTACTTTTTAGAATTAACGTTGCGGACCGGACATATTTATGGGGTACATAGAACTGGGCACTGCATAAAATATGTATTATTTAAAAAAATATGGTATATTAAAGGTTATTAATATATTTTATATGTTACAAATATTGTGTTACGCCGACGATGCTGTCCTGGTCGCTGAGAAAGAAGATGACTTGCAGAGATTATTACATCAATTTAATACAACAGCAAAGAAATTTAATATAAAAAATATTGGCTGAGAAAACCAAATCAGTAGTTATCTCCAAAGAACCAATTAGGTGCAAGTTGGAAATCGATAATCAGGTTATAGAGCAGGTGATGACAAATATTTAGGAATTAAATTATCATATAACAACAACATAGAAGAAGAAATAAAAGAATAAATAGTAAAAGCCAATAGAAGAGCAGGGTGCTTGAATGACACTATTTGGAAAAATAAATACTCGAGAACAGAAGTAAAATCTCGTATATATAAATCTGTAGTTCGACCAGTTGTGACCTATACAGCAGAGATAATACCAAAAACACGCAAAACTCGGAGATACTTACAAAGAAGTGAAATGAAAACATTAAGAAGAATTGCAGGAAGAACACTTTGGGATAATTAACACGTGGATAAGAAACAGAAAACAAGAATGGAACCAACACATAAATAAAATGTGCGAACGACTATTAGTGAAAATAGCTTGAGGTACATCACCGGTGGGTCGAAGGCGTTTAAGACGCCCACGAAAAAGATGGAACGACGACGATACATTAAAGAAAGTACACAAAATTTTTCGACAACCACTCCTTTCATCCCATTCCTTTGAAACAATATCGTTCAAACAAGTTCTATCATAATCATTACTACCAGCTATTCTCTTGTAGACTTTAAGGTCGTTAGCGTAAAAAAAAAAACATATCAGGAATGTTGAGAACATACATATGTTAATATTATTTATATAAATGATAATTTGGGATGGTCGCAGATGACTGCTTGTGGTACACCCGATGTCGAATTCAAAATTCTAGCATCTCAGTTATTTTTTTAGCCACAAGTACTGACCAGTTTTATCAACAGTCTTGCTAAAGATGGAGGCAACCTGGGTTCTGTGTTCCTGAATACAAAATAGGGTTATAATTATATATATATATATATATATATATATATATATATATATATATATATATATATATATATATATATATATATATAACAAGGATTTTCTACAGCTGACGCTGTCTTCCTTCTCTCAGCCTTTGATTCCATCCGTTTCTATCTTCCCAGTCTCCATCTGTTAGACCCCTGTCCTCCATAGCCTCGTCCACATCGTGTCTCCACGATCGTCTGGGTCTTCCTCTTTTTCTTCTCCCTATAGGGCTCCACTCCGTTATTTTCTTTATCCACCTATTATCTTCGCTTCGTCTTGTGTCCATACCATTTTAATCGTTTTTCTTCAATGGTGTTTATTGCGTTCTCTTTGATGTTCATTCTGCTTCTTATTTCTTCATTTGTTATTCTCTCCATACGTGCCACTCTACATCTTCTTTAATACTCCATCTCTACCGCGTTAATTTTAGATTTATTTCTTTTGTTGATCGTCCATGTTTCTGACCCGTATGTCATTATGCTTGGTATTATTGATTTGTATATGCGTGTTTTGTTTCTCTTTGTAATGTGCTTGTCCCACAGGATCGAATTTAATTGTCTTATGCATGTTCGCGTTTGTCCTAATCTAGCTTTAATCTCTTCTTCTGATGTTGCGTTTTTTGAAATGATGGTTCCTAGATATTTAAATCTATCGGTTCCTTTGATTATTGTTTCGTTATCTACTTCTAGATTCTCCACGTTTCCCTCCTTTGTTGTTAGATATTCCGTTTTATCAATGTTTATTGCTAATCCTGCTTTAGTGTATTCTTCTTTCAGTTTTCTTACCATATAACTGAAGTCTTATGTCTATGAAGGCTAGATGAACTTCTTCTTTGCCAGTTTTTTTTTTCCATTGTTTGCTTTATAGTGTATATATGGTCTATACATGATTTTCCGGCCGTAAAGCCTGCTTGGTCTTCTCCAATTTTTCCTTTTATATTTTCTTCCATGATATTTTTAATAATTTTTCCATACAAACGTCCCATACTCGATATTATGCTTAGGCCTCTATAGTTTGTACATTTTCTACGGTCTCCCTTTTTAAATATAGATACTATATAAGCTTTTCACCATTCCTCTGGTATTTTTTTCTCCATTTATCGCTCTGTGGAACATGTTTCTCAGCATTCGATGTAATTTATTAGACCAGTACTTAATCATTTCATTCACCACACCCCCAGGCCCTGCAGATTTATTATTTTTGAGTGTTTTTATTGTCTTCTTTACTTCTTCATAGCTTAGTTCTATCTTTTTTATTTCCTTATTCTGTTCTTCTTCAGGGTTCTCTTCTTGGAATTCTTGTCTATCTTCTGTTAGCAGCTTCTTATAATATTCTTCCCATTCGCTTTCTGGGATGTACTCTATATACGTCTTCTCTCTATTGTTAGTCCTTAATGCTTTAATTATTCTCCATGACTCTCTACTTCTAGTTCCTCCTATATACTGTTCTACATGTTTGCACGATTTTTCACATCTCTCGTTCTTTTCTTTGTTTATCATCCTCCTCGTTTCTGCATTTTTCTCTTTATATTTCTGTAGATCTTCTTCTGATTTTGTATTCAGCCATTTTTCGTATAGTCTTTTTTTCTCCTTTATAGATTCTTTGGATTTTTCACAGACTCTAATTTTATGTTTCTCATTCTCGTTGTCTTTTTTACCTAATGCTTCTAGGGAGGCCTGTTTGATGCATTCTTTTATGTGGCCATACATCTGTTGGAGGTTGTCGTAGTTAAATTCATTTAATTTTTGATCTAATCGTCGTCTATATAGGTCTCTTATCGTTTCGTCTTGCAGTAAGTGTATTTTGTATTTTATTTCCTTGTCTGCTTTTTCTGTTATCTCATTAGTATTTCTGTTTTCTTTATCTATTGTTTCTTTTTACTTTATTGTCTTGTACCACGGTACTTTTATATTTGCTATTAATAGTCTATGGTCTGTTCCACATTCTGCCCCTCTCTTTACTCTTACGACTTTTATTTTGATAGTGGTATCGTTTTTAATTATAATGTAGTCTATTATGGATTTTAAGTTTCGTGTTTCTTGCATCCAAGTGTAGGTTATAATTAATAGATCTAATGCGGTATAACCTACGGTTTTTTTAATTTTACTAAGAAAAATAAATAAGCAAGACTAATAATTATATTTATCAAGATCTTAACACTAAATTTAAAAAAAGAGGTTAATAAGAAATTTCTTCCATAAGAGCGGAAAAAGTCGATCCTAAAGATCAATTGACTAATGGAGAGAGATGTAAAACCAGATTCTGGTCATTTAGCAGCAAAATTCTGGATAATGGAGAAGCATATCCTAATATTGTTTTCACAGATAACTTTTATTTTAGGATAAGTTATCAGGTTATACCAAAAACTAAGAAGGAAATTATTTTATTCGACGTAAAATATAATATAATCCGCCCAATACTTTTATATCTAATTTTATGAGTCGATCCAGTTCTACTTTATTCTGGATTTTCTTTTATATAAAAATTATGTGTTTGCTCTATTAAAGAATATCTTGAAGGATTAAATATTATTAGCGATACAACGCCATTGAACATTTTGGAGAATCTCAAGCGGTTGCACTTGATATATCCATGGCATTTGACCGTGTTTGGCACGATTAATTGATGGCTAAGCTACGCTCTTATGATATGTCTAAAAAGTTCTGTTTATAGTTCTCGTCATCCCTCAAAGAGCATTCTTTACGAATGGCAGTCGACGGACTTCTTTCTAATACCTTTACTATCAATGCCGGTGTGTCTCAAGACTCCATACTGTCTCCTACTATCTTTCTTACTTACATCAGGGCCGGCCCTAGCTTTTTTGCTGCCTTAGGCAAACTCAAAAAATGCCGCCGCACCCAAGCTTAAAAAGAACTATGTTAACCAGGAAAATGATATATAATTGAATTAAGACAATAATATTAATACAGATTTACGAAAAATTGTTTTATTGACAAACACAGTTTATATTTTTAATGAGCTAACGGCAACGAACTTACAAACTAAAAACTAGTACCTACTGTTTTCAGAGATAATTTAAATATACTTTTAAAACAATGAACAAAACTAGTACAATAATATACAAAGTCTAAACCTAAATTAAAACAATTTTTTTCGAAGTCTCGTTTCTGCAAAATCGCGAATAATTTCTTTCAGGCCAACATTGCTAACCCTTAAGATGATTTTATGTAGTCATAGTTCTTAAATAATTGGTGTTCCGTACGGAACACTTATAAGATGACTTCGGTGTCTGTCTGTCCGTCTGTCTGCCTGTCCGTCTGTCTGTCTGTCCGTCTGTCTGTCACACCCGATTATCTCCGAAATTATTTGTCATAGAAAGTTGAAATTTGGTAATAATATAGGAATTGATGGCCTCATCAAAGCTGTGTAGTTTTGAAAGTCAAATTTTGACTTAAGGGGTTAGTTTTGGGGGGTGAAATCGGAAGTGAAAAAAAAAAATTTTTTAGTAGATCATCGAGTGTGGTGTCAAACGAAAGCTTGTAAAAACACGAGTAAAAAATATATATATAATGTAATACTTGCGCGCACTTTTCTTTGTATTATTTTTAAAAAATTGCGAAAAATCACTGTCCCCCCCACCTTATCTCGAAAAGTACTGATCAAAAAATTTTGAAAAAATTCTGGAATATTCTCCAGGGGGTGTAGATTGAACGAAAATTATCACAATAATTTATCTGGTATAGATATAGTAAAGATTGGAAACAAACTTTGTTGAAAACTCATTTGGGGTGTGTTTTGTGAAGTCACTAATCATTTTATACCACCGTAACAACATTTTTTATTTTAAAGGCAATCAACGTAACGAACACTAATTGTGCAAGTTCAACTTGCACTTGATCGGTTATTTTTTATTATTTTTAATTTAGAAAAAGTTCTTTTGCCGGTAGCAACAGTTATGGGCGGCGTTACAAACTTAGAGCAATGCTCAAATTTAGCCTAACTTTAAGGGAAGTAACGAATTTAAGAACGTCAACTGGACCTTCTTTCTTAGTTAAAAGTGAAAAAACAAGGCCTATTTCGTCGGCCACATCTAGAGAGTTAAGATCTGACGAATCACCATCTGTCAAGACGTTTTCGATACCTTTACAATGTGTCAGTATTTCATTTATACAGATGGCTTCAACTTTCTACACATTACATAAAAATTCAAGAGTCATTATGACTATTCAGTAGGTTGAATCTTAGCTCCAATGTACTGATCGCTTGATCTATAGCAAAGAAAAAAAATTCTATTTTATATTTTTGTTTTGGATCTTGTATCGGTTCGTCTAAACGTTCATATGAAAAATTTCGTTTGGTACTCCGAACACGATGACGTGATGTAGTCAATTCAAAATTTTTTCTACGTCGATTTTGCTGGCTAAATTTTCAGCTACTAAGATAATGTTGTCAAAGGATTCATCCGATCTTAATTCTTCATAAAAATTAATTGGCTATTTAATTAATTAGTGACTTGTGATAAATCAAAATCTTTGGATTAAAGTAGCTTACCTGTCCGATCAATACGATTCAAAATTTTAAACTAAATAACGATTGATCATAAAAACTTAAATTGTTTTATTGTGGTCAATAAACCGCTGGCCTCATCTTGAATCATATTATCTATTTCTATAAATACTTAATAAAGCATCACGAATATCTCCTATTTGAACACGTAAAAGTTTTAGGAATCTATACGACTTACCTAACAAGTGTCGCTCAATGATTCCAATGTAAGAGTATTGAGATGTTCTCTTAATCTGGCCCACCGAAGTCGATGAGGCAAAAAATGTATATCATATTAAAAAAGTTCGCTTCCTCCAAAAAAGATTTTGCCCGATCGTTAATTACTAAGTTTAAGGAATGACTGCTGCAAGGTACGTAAAATGCTCTAGGATTTAAAGTTTTAATTCTTGATCGTTCTTCCGATTTGTCTCCTCTCATATTTGAACCATTGTCGCAACCTTGACTTCTCATATTTCCTACTTTCAATCTATTTTGCCCTAACTCTTTCAATAAAACTTGAGATAATTCCTTACCAGTAGATCTCTTAATAGGAAGAAAACCCAAAAAAAAAAACCATTAATTTTACATTCAAATCCCGATTCTGATTGATCAATAGAAACATATCTTACTACAGATGTCATTTGTTTAACCTTACTCGCATCGGGAGTGTAATCAAGATTAACCGAATAATATTTTGCTTTTTGAACTTGTTTTATTATATATCACTTTAGGTTATCATGTAATAATCCAATAATTTCTTCCAGGATGTTTTTCCCTAAATATGACACTCTATTTTCTTGATTGTTAAGGATTCTACGAACGTGTTCCTCCATTACTGAGTCAAATTCAGCTAGCAATTGAATTAACTTTAGGAAATTTCGGTTATTATGTTCATAAAGCTTGTCGCTTGTACCCCGGAATGCTAGAGAACTTTCTCCAAGCAATAATAACTGATATTATATGTAAAATCACTTCATGCCAATATTTAATTTTAGCATTAATAAATCTCTGTGTAGCTGAGCTACTGTTTAACAAGTTTCCAACCTTCATTTTAGCTCTATCCATGCTTTCCTAATACCTTACCAATATTTTTCCAGTTTCTAAAACCCTCATTTGAAAAGGAACTTAATTTTGAATAATCAAAAAGGGTGCAACAAAAACAGAACACGGAATCTTTAAACACAGAATATATCAGCCAATCTCTCGCGACTTGTTATCCATTTTTTAAAATCCTATGATAATGTTTTTCACTAAATATTTGATTTGGATTTTGATTGTCAACGGGAAGTTGTAATGGAATAAAGGAGATAATGAACCTTTTCTAACTAAAAATGTTCGATCTGAGTCACTTATACGATCGGGCCATAATCCTGAGTCTGATAGAGTTAGGTTTAGGCTTCCTTCATTTCCCGTGGTAGCATCCATTGTATCAAAACTTGTTGAATCCTGTTCCTGGCAGGGATAACTCGCAATTTCATATTTATTATTGATGTCGTCTTGATAATCCAAATACAAATCAGAATTTACGGTAGTGTTCAGATCCCGGCAACCGCTTTGCTCTTTGTTTTGTTTGGAACTACTTGCATCTTTTAACAAGCTATGCAACGCTCCTGCCTGCTTTTGAAGCTAGGTTTGCTTTTCCAATCTCTTTTTTTTGTATTGACTACCAGACAGCTTTTTTCTTCCATCAGACATTCTAAAACAAAACAATCTATTTAAGTATCTGATACCGTAATACGACAAAAGCGTGATTCAAAGCTTAAAAATCGTCCCAACAGAGGGCGGAACCTAACCATAAAATTTATATTTAACAATAACGAATGTATTCGTACGTGGACAAGGTATTATTAGCGCAGAAAAATCTCAAGTACAAAGATTACAATACGAATCTAATGCCTCTCTTACCTTTTAGGAAAATGAAATCGCTACTTTCCACATCCACTACACTTGTAACTAACTAACTCAAACTGTATCACTACCACACAACCCGACATAGATGCATAAATAAAGCATTGCTTTAAATCTGACTTTCTTTTACACGTGAGTGGAAAAAGCTTGTTGAATCCTGTCTGCGGTATCGGCGCGGGCGCATCTCACAATTTACGTATAGAAATACTCAGAACTTCTGGGTATTTCTATAGACAGGAATAGACAGGCTTCTGGCAGAAGCCTGTCTATTCCTGTTGTATTTGATTTTACTACTCATTTATTTTCTGGGTTCAAGTAATGCAAAAATATTTTTGTGGATTGTGTTTATTTTTTTTGCGCTGTAGTGTTCAGGTGGTTTTGCCGCCCCTAAATTTTGCGTCCGTAAGCAGTTGCCTACCTTGCCTATCGCCTAGAACCGGCCCTGCTTACATAAACGATCTGCTGGAAAGAATCAGGAATCCAGTCTACAGCTTTGCAATATGCTTACATCATCATTCATTTTGGACGCTCAAACATTATCCGCTCACGCAAATATCTTCGAACGGTAGTAAGTCGTTTAACTTAACAAAGACGTGGAAGAAATTCTGTCTTGGGGTAACAGTAAACAAGTAGAATTTGACGCTACAGAAACCCAGGCGGCAGTTTTTTCTAAAAAACTTGCTGAACCCGACATAGTTATGTCGGGGCAATCCATTCCTCTGACATCGTTACTCAATTTATTGGGCGTTAATTTGGGAGCAAATACATAGGTCTTGGCATGAACATGTTGCAAGCATTGCAAAGTTTTTTCAAAAGCTGAGAATACTATTTCGAACTAGGAAGCTTTACATTCCACAAGTGTTAATTCTGTACAAAGTTCAAATTCGACCAATTATGCAATACCGCTCTCATGTTTGGGGCTTTTCTCCTAAACAAAAACTACATTTGTGGGAAGGGTGTTGTTCACTTAACTGAAGCCCCGAACTGACTAACAATCTTGACTTAATGGAAAATCGAAGAACGATTGGTGACCTGAGTTTATTCTACAAGTACTTCCATGAAAAGTATTCGATGGATTCGCTTAGGGTTACATCACTTTGGCGTTCGGAAAAATAGGTAAAAAAATAAAAAAAAAATTTTGACCCAGCTATTAAATATATAAAATAACTAGCCGAGCCCGCGGCTCCGCTCGCGTGGACTTGATTCACCACTATCGTCACTGCTTATTCCTTATGTTACCCAACGTAATAAAATATCTCTCATTATTTCCCCTTATCTCTCAATATTTCTCCTTATATCCCATTATCTCTACATAATTTCCATTATCTAGCTTATCTCTGGTCATCTCCCATTATTTCTCCTTATCTCCCATTATCTCACCTTATCTCCCATTATCTAGGCTTATCTCGACTTATCTCTCAATATTTCTCCTTATCTCCCATTATCTCACCATAACTCCCATTGTCTAGACTTATCTCTGCTTATCTCAGATAATTTCTCCTAAAATAACTAGCCGAGCCCGCGGCTCTTCTCGCGTGGACTTGATTCACTATTATCGTCACTACTTATTCTTTATGTCACCTAACATAATAAAATATATCCTATAACCTGGCCAGAGAACATATGTATGTTTAACAAAAAAGCACGTAAATAGGATAAGTGGTTCTCCAGTGATAAGCGCACTAACGGACAGACAGACAGACAGAGAGACGTTGTATTTTATATATATTATATGCTACATGATATTGTTCCATATTTAATGGTTTAGCATGTTTAAAAAGAAGCACGTAAATCGGATAAGTGGTTCTCCAGTGATAACCGCACAAACGGACAAACAGACAGAAATATGTTGCATTTTACGAGTATATATATTATAGATGTAATAAAATATATATCTGTAACATCGTCAGGGAACATATGTATGAATTTAAAAAAATACGTAAATCGGATAAGTAGATCTCGAGGGATAAACGCACTAATGGACAGACAGACAGAGAGACATGGCATTTTATATATATTATAGATTATAGATATTCTCTGCTACATAATATTGTTCCATATTTAATGGTTAGGCTGTGTATTGCAAGGGAACGCGCTAGCGGCAAACTTTTTTCCGACTTCATTCACTATTTTACGTCACTACTCATTCCTTATGCTACCTATCGTAATAAAATCTAGCCTATAACCTGACCAGAGAACATATGTGTGTTTTAAAAAAAAAGTACGTAAATCGGATAAGTGGTTCTCCAGTGATAAGCGCACTAACGGACAAACAGACAGACAGACAGAGAGACGTTGCATTTTATATATATTATAGATTTTTCTTTTACACATATACATGGTAGTTTTATGAATAATTTGAAATAATAACGAATACAAAAAATTAAAAAATTACGGAGATATGAGCCATCTTTTGAAAATCCTTGCTGACGGTGTACTTATTTTCTCTGTCAGGCATCGTCTGAAAAATAACAAATATATTTTTTTCTTATTTAGAAAGCTAATAGCTAAGATGTAGCATAGGAAAAAAAAATTTAAAAATTTTTTTTAACCGTTTGAAAGACAAGTCTGATTTTTATAGAAATTTTGAGTTTTACAAATTTATAACTTATGAACGTGATACTCAATCAAAAAAAAAAAAACGCAAAAGAAAAAACAGTAAGACGTAAGCGTCTGAAAACCAAATATTTTCGGTGTGATACAATCAAAATCAGTGCACCAGTAAGTGTTCCGTACGGAACACTTATAAAATCACTTTGGTGTCTGTCTGTCTGTCTGTCTGTCACACCCGAGTTTCTCCGAAACTATTTGACATAGAAAGTTGAAATTTGGTAATAATATAGAAATTGATGGCCTCATCAGAGTCATGTAGTTTTGAGAGTTAAATTTTGACTTAAGGGGTTAGTTTTGGGGGGTGAAATCGGAAGTGAAAAAAAAAATTTTTTACTGGGTCATCAGAGTGTGGTGTCAAATGAAAGCTTATGAAAACACGAGTAAAATATATATATATATATATATATATATATATATATATATATATATATATATATATATATATATATATATATATATATATATATATATATATATATATATAATATAATACTTGCGCGCTCTTTTCTTTGTATTATTTTTAAAAAATCGCGAAAAATCGCTATCCCCCGCCTAATCTCGAAAAGTACTTATCAAAAAATTTTGAAAAAATTCTGGAATATTCTCCACGGGGTGTAGATTGAACGAAAATTATCACGAGTGTATTACCTTTAATAATTTATCTGGTATATAAAAAAAAAAAAAAATTTTAAGGTCATCAGATTTTTTAGTAAAGATTGGAAACAAACTTTGTTGAAAACTCATTTGTGGTGTGTTTTGTGAAGTCACTGATCATTTTATACCTCTGTAACAAAATTTTTTATTTCAAAAGCAATCAACGTACGGAACACTCCGTTTTTATTACCTTCAATCTGCAATTCCTGGACCATAAATGAGGTCTTCCATTGTTGCCACGATGTTCTCCGACTTCTTTTGAGTAGCTCTTTTCAATTTCCTGGCCTCTTTAGTCTCCTGTTGGGCTCTCATGTTGGCTATAGATATTCGTTGAGAATCCAAGTTCTCGGTAAATCGCAGCGCGCTTGGACCAATTATGAGGTTTAATAATTGCATCATTTGTAATACACTAGTATATCCATCATTAAATATATTAGCTGCAATATAAGATGCAATCTCAATAATTTTTGTGTCAATGCAATGCCCTTTTGGAGCTATAGACTTTTGTTGTTATTCTGAGTGTATCCTTCGAAACAGCGTTCTAACAAATCAGTATCAGTTAATCCAGCGTATACCGGTTCAATTACTTTTTGTACTACAGGAATAGAATTTTTATGCTTAAAAGAATCCAAAGTTCCAGAGGCCTTCGCTTTTTGTTACGAAACCAGGTATCTTCACCGGACGGGCACTTGTCATGCTGTGGCTTTTCATCACTGGATATTTTATGATAATAAGTTGCCCATATCGCATTTTTCATTGTTTCAACTGATGTAGTTATACTCCTTCTAATTGCAAGACCATAATAATCAGTTAATTCATCAATAAGCCTCCATCGCCTACGTAATTACCATATCGTACGTTATACTTCCGTTTTTCCAGCTGACCCTTCGTGATTGGCAGAACATTTACCTGAGTGTTCAATGCTCCACTCATCAGACTCCTCAGTACCTTTAAAATTTTTCCAAAATTCACAAGCTTTACAGTATGAACTTTTTACTATAATATCAAGAACTTTTCCTGACTAAAATGATATAAGAGTAGAAACGCCTAAAAGGATAAGAAACCATGTTTCATCCAAGTTCCATCCCCTGAAATGGTGAGTTCTACTGCGTTATTCAATTCTTTTGCCTCTTGAACAGCAGTTTTCATGGACAATTCACAAATAGTTTTTGTAGCAGTGCTAATGTCATTCACAACTTTATCGTAGAACGATTAGAAAAGTGGTTTAAGTAAGTCCATGATTCCACAGAATTTATATTCCTACTAAACCAATCCCAAGAAGTCTCAACGCAAAAACAAGTCGTCTATTCACATCATATGTTCTACCACTGAGAAGAGAGCATGAGTTTATTAGAACTGGTTCACATTCAGCACAATTCACTTTTAGTTTAAAACCAAGATCACGAAGAAAAGTTTCGGTAAATTTTATATCACCGCCGCACTCTTTACACTTTACCACTTCACTTATAGCAGAAAAAACAGGTACCAAAATTAATTAATCGGTACCCGAAAGATGCATCCACATCAAAATTAATGGTTTCACTGCTCCTTAATTTCTTAGCTGATGTACTGATGCTAACTTCCTCTCTTTCCATTAAATAACGATTTATCGGGTGATGTCGTTTCTTCCTGGTCCGACAAGGACGTTCAGCTGCTTGTCGGCTACCTTTTTTTCAACATATACTTGTTTCGACATTTCAATAATAGTTTTCTATTAAAAAATAATAAAAAAATATAATTTTTCTAATACTCGTGGCGATATGTACACTACTTCATCACAAAGCAAACTGATTCTGTGACGTTGAATATTCAGCGAGTCTAAACTAGATCCAACTTTGTGTACCTGAATTACTTTTAGCTTCTAACGCTCGTGCCGGTCCGATCGCTACCTGAGTTTCGGGCCGACTCTCTGCCGCACTCACTTCTAATTGGTATAACTTCGGAAATAATTTAAATTTTGAAATGGTTAAACGTTTTTCTTAAAAGTACAGTGCGACCTCGATAATCTGGACTAATTAAAGCCGCGGTGATCCGAGTTAGTAAATAATTCGAATTACTGAAGCAAGAGATTATTTATATTAAAAAAAAACCGGTCAAGTGCAAGTTGAACTTGCGCAATTAGTGTTCCGTATGTTGATTGCTTTTCAAATAAAAATTTTTGTTACAGAGGTATAAAATGATCAGTGATTTTACAAAACACACACCAAATGAGTTTTCAACAAAGTTTGATTCCAATCTTTACTGAAATCTGATGACCTTGAAGTTTTTGTTTCTTTTATATACCAGATAAATTATTAAAGGTAATGCATTCGTGATAATTTTCGTTCAATTTACACCCCGTGGAGAATATTCCAGAATTTTTTCAAAATTTTTTGATAAGTACTTTTCGAGATTAGGCCATTTTTCGCCATTTTTTAAAAATAATACAAAGAAAAGTGCGCGCAAGTGTTACATAATATATATGTTTTTTACTCGTGTTTTCACAAGCTTGCATTTGACACCACATTCGATTACCTAGTAAAAAATTTTTTTTTTCACTTCCGATTTCACACCTCAAAACTAACCCCTTAAGTCAAAATTTAACTTTCAAAACTACGTGGCTCTGATGAGGCCATCAATTCCTATATTATTATCAAATTTCAAGTTTCTATGACAAATAGTTTCGGAGAAAATCGGGTGCGACAGACGGACAGACGAACAGACGGACAGACAGACGGACAGACGGACAGACACCGAAGTGATCTTATAAGTGTTTCATATGGAACACTAAAAAACGAACCATTTAATACGAAACAACTAAAAAATAGTACATACATAGATTAATATTTAAAATAGAAGCATATATCGAGTTTTATCTTATTTTGTAAAAAAATTTGTAATTTTTGTTTGCTTGACCCTTCTCTGGTTCATCATAAAAGCAATTTCTTTTAATCTTTGAAGTACAAGAACATCACTTAGAAGGATATCATTTTCTTCTGCCCATCTCATGCACACTTACAAACTTTTAACTGCCTCATGATTCTTGACAGTGTTCTTAACAGTCTGGTTTGTATTAGTATTTAACTCTAAACCTTCATTATCACTCTCGTGTTGTTCATCTGTATCATCTATGTCTTCCAGTGGTAACAAATCTTCATCATTTTCAAGTCAATTACATATTTCCACGTTCGTGAGATTCTGCTCAGTGAGAACATTCAGCATATCTGAAACATCTGTTAAATATTTACGAATTAACCAAAAAAATACTAAAAGAAAAATTTCAGGCTTTACCCTTCATTTCTTCATTCGTGGAAAGCAAATTGTGCCGCAATTCACTCAGAGGAATCAGATCTTCAGCATCATATTCAGTGTCTGGGTTGGTATCTGCCACATAAGCCATAATTTTGTCCCAGCACTTTTTCAAGACTTCAGGGGAGGCTTTTTCCCATGAATTGCATAGTAGACATACAGCATCTTTTAGGTTAATGCTTTTTAATAACCTAACAAGGTTCTCTTCATTATTTGATAAAATATGGGCTAAAAGACTTTTCCGATAAAATAATTTTGGCAGTCTGATTGCATTCTGGTCCATAGGCTGCAAAAGTGCAGTACAATTTGATGGAAAAAATAATGTTATAAACTGTCCAACCTCACTAGTCAGCTCTTCTATAGTTCCATGACTCAAAGGGTTATCAACGATTAGCAGGGCCCTTTCAGGCAAGTTGAGACTTCTTAAATGACTTTTGACTTGACGAATAAAAGAATGATGAAACCAGTCTAAGAAAATTGCTGTAGTCATCCATGCATTGGCAGATGATTTGTACTCAACGGGTATGTTCACATTTTTAAAAGCCCTCGGATTTCTTGCCTGCCTTTCCTATCACTAACAACTTTAATTTTTGTGATCCATCAGCATTGTAACCTGCTAGAAAAGTAACGCATTCTTTGTTTATTTTTCGACCTGGTGCGGTCTTTTCCTGAGAACGAACCAGCGTTTTTTCAGGCAACATTTTCCAATACAGAGCTGATTCATTTGCATTGTATATTTGAGTAGGTCCAAGGTTTAATTCTTATCTGCGAATAAAGTTAGGAAAAGATCGACGGCACTTTCATCATTGGATAGTTTTTTGCCACAAACTTTTAAAGCACGCAGACCATGTCTTTTTCTGAAGTTAGAAATCCAGCCTCTGCAAGCTCTAAAATTATCATTCCCGTAGGTTTCAATGTAAAACTGTTTTGCTTTGCCTGATAAAATTTCGTAGGAAATTCGGACGTGCCTTGATCGTTGCGTACAAAACCATGTATACAAACGAGTTTTCATTTCTGGATATTCGGCTTTTCGTAAGGTTTTTCTGACTCCAGGACCGGAATCACATTTGGAAATAAATCTAAAAGACGTTACACGTCCATAGTCAATGTCCAAAATTATCTTTAAAATAAATCATATATACATACCTTTTGATTTTCCCTTGCTTCTTTTTTATATCCGAAATTGTGGATGTTCCTACTCCGTATTCATTTGCCAACACTTTTCCGCTTTCACCAAGAACTAGTATTTCTAATATATCGGACTTTTGTTTTATTGTTAGTGTAATATGTTTTCTTTTAGAAGGCATTTTAATATGTAGGTACATACACGAAAAAAAAAACGTTTACATACTTATATGAACCACATAAAGTAAAATAGAACGTAGGTATGTTGTACTTGTGACAATAAACAAACAACTACAAAGTTCTTAACCTTTAGACGCGATACGCGATGCGTTGTAGGCAAATCAAAGGCACCTACAGTTTGTGTGAATCCCAGATGTATTAGACTGGAAGTTAGGTGAATCCCCTCACTATCGATTTCAGTTTTCCCATGTAGTTTAAATAAGTAAGTAGTACTATCAAATCCGGATTATAAAATACACAATGCAATAGAAATGTTTGTTCGGATTTTTAAAGAATCCGGTTTAATGGAGATCCGGATTATCGAGGTCGCACCATATAAAAAATTTATCTAGCCGAAAAAAAATTGTTTGATTTTTTGAAAATCTCAAGGTAATGTAACCCCTTAATTCATGCCAAAGAAGTGCATACTAGAAATACTTGCTTGGCTAATATTTCACATTCGTATAAAGTTCAACTTGTTACTCTTCGAACAACCCTTTTCAAGTAGTCTTTCATATGAAGAACCTCATCCCTTTGGAATGATTTGCTGGGATTCACACCGAATTAAATTTACAGCGATTCAAGACCAATATGAATCGTTTTTTCCACACATGCGCCGCTCCTGTAGCTTTTAGGGATTTCCTTGCAATACGTGCTCATAAAAAAAAATTCTAGTTATTTATTCTTTATTAGTTTGTATCAAAAAATCTATATAAAATTTAAAAATGCATTTAAATATATTAAAATTAAAACTAACAGGACATTACATAATTTCATATTTATCTAATTTTTATTAAATCCGTTGGACAGTATAAAATCTGTATAGACCAGGTCAGTGTACAAAGTTTTTATGATACTATAATTAAATGCATGTATTTCTAACATAATTATAAATTAAATTATAAAAGTAAACTTAAAGCAACTAAAAAAAATAGAAAAGAAAACAAAAGAAGACACACATTTATTACAAGCGTAAATTAATGAATTATAATATGTGAAAAGATAAAGTTTGAAGATGTTCAATCAATTAAAACAGTTCACAATATTCATCCAAGCTATGAAAGCTGTTATATATTAGAAATGTCCTTATGGTATTTTTAAATTCTTTCTCATTGGAGATATATTTTAATCTATCCGATAACTTATTGTAAATCTTGGCACCCACATAATATATGTACGTTGTTTCGAGTAATGCTAAGTGAATGAATCTGATACACCATATTGTAATAGCCTCTAGTATTGTAATCATGATATTGAGAACTTATGAATATTCTTTCTCACAAATAGGGTTACTTCTAATATATACAGCGAGGGTAATGTCATGATTCCCCATTTTTTGAAAATAGGTCAGCGTGAAACCAACCTATGTATGTGCCTCAGAATTCATTCATCAATTATATGCTTTTGTATCTTAACTACTCTATTTAAATATCTTGTATTGCCCCAGAAAATCAATCCATATTTTACACAACTAAAAAAATTAGCGTAGTAGTACGAAAACAGACATTCAATATTGCTTACTTGTTTTAACTCGAATAAAGCATATGTAGTGACTGCAAGCTTTTTGCATAGTTCATCAACGTGTATGTCTCAGCTAAGCCGATTATCAATATAGACACCCAAAAATTTCGTACTTTATGCTTGTCGTATTGAACGATTTTTAATCTTAAGAAGATAGGATTTATCCAAATTATGAATCCTAGGTGTAAAATTTATGAAAACAGTTTTATCCACATTTAAATATAGTTTATTACCTAGAAACCAATCATAGAATTTATTGACCATTACTTGGGATAAGTGGATTGCTCCTTGAACATTATTAGACGTGACTAGGTAACTGTTATCATCAGCAAATATTACTATATTTCGTTTATTACAAATATCCGATAAATCGTTTATAAATAATAGGAATAAAAGAGGACCCAGGATGGAACCCTTGGGCACCCCACAAGAAAATGACAATTTTTCCGATCTTACGCCTATTAGCCAGGTAAGATCCTATCCATTCACCAATCTTTTCTTTTAGACCATTATTTTCAAGTTTCCTTATTAATAACGCATGATCCACCAAATCAAATGCTTTACTTAAGTCCATGAAAATGCCGAAATATTTAGACCGTTCGTTGAATGATTCATAAACATGGTTTAAAAATTGACGGATTGCAAAATGAGTAGATCGTCCACGACAAAAACCATGTTGGGAGGGTTTTAGGATGACAAAACATTGTAGAAAAGAGACAATTTAATCATAAACAATTCTCTCAAGTATTTTAGATACAGCAGGTAATAAGGCTGTAGGTCTGTAATTCTCCATAAGAAATGAATCTGCTCTCCTAAAAAGCGGAACAATTTTTGCATGTTTCAAAACTTTCGGAAAGATGCCACTTTCCAGAGACCAGTTCGCCAAATATGTTAGTGGAAGCAACAATAAGCCAGCTGTTTTTTTATTAGAAATGAAAGTATCTTATCAATTTCTGTTGCTTTGGATTTTTTCAACTTAGAAATCGTTTCTATAATTTCATATTCACTCACCGGTCTCAAGATCATCGTATTTGAAAGTACAGCTTGTTTATGAACTACAGGTAAGGTTATACTGGCTAAAGGATACTTCGTATTAAGATTGATAAAATATTAATTGAAACAGTTTGCATTGTCATTTTTGTTTCTTATAATATTTCCCTCTTCATTCCTTATGGTTTCGATATTTGTTTTTGATTTTGGATTCTGTTATTATTCACAATTGTCCAAGCAGCTTTAGATTTATTATCCGATTTGAAATATATATTACTGTTATGCATTGCTTGTCTAATCACTCTCCTATATATTTTTTGATACATTTTATAATGAACTATGTCATGTTCACTCTTTTTAGATAAATCTTTTAGTGTTTTGGAGGCCTTCCTGATACCCACCGTCATCCAGGGATTCCGTTTGGTTTTCCTGCAAAAGTTAACGTCTCTTAAAGGGAAGGATACATTGATGTAGTGAAGTATGTATGCTCTTTTATAGAAAGTTTCTAAAGGTATTAGTTGATATGGTATTTTTAAGAGTTGTACAGAGTGATCACAATATTGTCAGTTATTTTACAAATGTTATTTAAAAAAACATCAAGTTTATGGAAGACTACACTGATATCGGTTTTGCGAACTCTATACAAGTCTATCACATAGACCTTTCTGTCCCGATATTCTATGGTAATTCCACATATTTCAAACACACTGTCGCTGCTGTACTTTTGCGTTATATCTAAATTTTTTATTTGCGAATCATATTATTGTGTAGAATCATGACTCCACCCCCCTCGTACTTTGTCTACAATAGCAACTACCAATTTGGAAATTAGCAATTTTATATACAGTTATTTCTGTATCAGTTAACCAATGCTCTGTTACACAAGCTATATGGATGTCTTTAATATTCAGAATATTCTCAATATTATCAATTTTGTTTCTAAAACTTTGTACACGTACATTTTAATGAATAATGTGCAAGAAGTCTTTATTCTGTTTTCCCTGGCCCTTCGGTAATTGCTACAGTATATTTTCATCTTTTCAATTTAAATTTGTCTTTCATATATGGGACATTTCACATCGAATATGGAATGATGTAAATCAAAAGCGGTATTCTAGATTGCACTAGCGTCCATACAATTGATACATTTTGAGTTGGTACTTGATTATCTTCACAGTATTTTAGACACTTTATTTCTTCCTTGCACTCATTTGCACTATGATCAAATTTACTACATTTAAAACATCGGAACACAGGCACGTACTCGAAAACACGACAAACAGAGAATCCAACACATAGTTTATGTCTTGATTCTATAATAGCTCAGAAAATGTTTGGATCATATTCTATTATTGCCATAAACTTAGTTTTCATTTTCTTAACAACTTTAACTTTCAAAAGAGCATTTTCACATATAATGTCTTTATTTTGTTTTGGTATTAAAGCTTCTATGACTTCTTTCCCCATCTCATCCTCGATATATATCATCTTTATTTCTGGATATTTGGTTTTTGGTACTTTAATTTCATATTTATTTTTCAGCTTTTTATCTATACCACATTTTCGTCTATTAATCTCTTCTTTAGTTTGGCACCTCATTAGTACACCACCATCTTTTACATCATTCATTTGTATTATTCCCACCTCTAAATCCATGAAATTAACTACACCTTTATAGCTTCTTGGGTTTTTTTATTGCCCTGTTTTGTTTTTGGTTTGACAATCAAAACTTCTTTTGACTGTTTGCTTGCTTCTGCATAAGTTTTTCTGGGCTACACGCTAATCTTTCCGTTTGTTTTTAGCGTCTGCTTAAGTTCATTTTGTGCAATTTTTTTCTATTTTTTTCCTTACCTCAAGTTTGAAATCTTCAAATTCTAATACAAAATTATCAGTTGTCCTAAATACCTGCTCACAGCTACAGCAAAACCATTTTAAACCTGATATATTCTTTATAATTTCACAATTTGGCTTACTTATGTTTGCACAATTCAATTTACAAGTACCTTCACACTTAATAATGATCAAATCTCTTAATTTTTGGTTTACATTTACCGCAATTATCTCCCATTTTCACCAAACCCGACCATGACCGTACTATAGTAGGTTTATACCTAATTCGTTATCACCTGCATATTACTCAAATGTAGGTTAGAATTTTGTTAGATTGATATTCTTAATTAACTTAAATCAATAGTACGATTTTTATGATGGTAGAAATAGTCTTAGTACACTGTTTTCCTCACCATTCGCATATATGTTTACACACAATAACTATATAACCACTAAATAACACAAATAACGTAACCTATATGCGTCACGTTCTTATTGACTTAACGCCTACTACTCTTTATGGTACAACAAAAAGTACTAAAACTTAAGGAAAAGTTATTTTAATAAATGTACAGAATCGAGTACTACGAGCCTAGATGTAACAAAATCCTAAAACCATAGACTAAAGAATTATGTTCTATTTCCTAAAAGACTAAGTAATGTAATGAAAATTTTAGACAACCAAAATAGTGGACAGTTAGAGCAGCAGAAGTATCTCTTGGTGACCAGTAACAACCGAGACATTATGTGGTGCATTATATATTGAATTTTAGGTTTCTTTTCCTGTAAAGAAGCCGCCAGGTAAGTGAATAGTCGATTTAACAAAATTCTCCAGTTTATGCTAGAACTTACTATGGATCGGTGAAGCTGGATATTCAATACTAAATTTAAAAATATGAGCTAAAGAAGTTACAATTGGACTTGGTAATTGATGTTTAATAAATAAAACATCTTGAACTTACTAACTTCAATCTACCACCATTTTTCAATAGCTTTTAAAAAAAAATTCTTTCGTTGTGTTGTGGTTTCACTAGCTATTAGAGGTTCTACTGTTGTTGTTATTGTGCCTATGTTTTTAGTTTTTTGTTTAGGTTCACTAGTTAATGTTTTAGCTATATGTTTTTTATTATGATGTTCAGTTTTAATATATTCCAGATTGTCAGATTTGGTTCGGAAGAGCTTTACATCACTTTTAAATTTTGGTTCAACAAAGGTTGTTTTTTCTTCTTCTCCAAGGCCGTTCTTAAATGTTTTCAATTCTGGTTCCTTATTTTGAAACTCGTTAATATTCTCTGAATGAGGAGGTTTGAAACCTATTCCAGGGTTTTTGGTCTCCGATTCATATTGATCACGGCTTGGTTGCCTTACCTTATTCTTGCCTTCAGGGTGTTTATAATTAGAATCAGGTCTTATATATTCAGAATAATTCGGTTGTATATATTCAGATTTCAATCCTTGTTGCTTATCTTCGTAGTAACTGGAATCTAGCTTTGATGTTCCGTATTGGAAATTAATTCTTTTCCTTCTCCATTTCCTTCTTTTAGATTCTGCATCCGTTCTAGGGCGTGAAGTTATAGGTTTTATTTGATCTTGCTCAAATTTAACTTTTTCATAGTTAAATTCTTTACTTTCTGGTTTACTTTTCCTATTTTTAGGAATAGGTATTATATTATCAGTTTTAGTGATTTTATATTCAGTGGCAACTTTTTTGGTTTGACGCAAAGAATGTTTGGTTCCAATATTAGAACGTGTATATTCAGGGTTGGGCTTGCTCGCATCAGAGTTCCTATTTATATACTGAGATTTTGGTTGATCCTGAATAAATTCACTAGAATTAGGCTTTATGTATTCAGGTTTAGGTTTCTTAGCCTCAGGTCCAGGAATTATATCTGGAAGGACTATTTCATAATAGTGCTCTTCAGATTTCGTCTTTGGCCCGTTTATTTTGGACTCTCGTTCTATGTTTTTGTCTTCTGGAACTATCGTTCCCAATTCAATAAAAACTTCTTCAAAGTTGGAGTCTCTAGATGTAGAATCCGAGCTCGTTAATTTCGGTTCCGGTTGTTTAAACCCACGGTCGTCATGGTGATAACCCTGTTCAGTTTTTTTTATTTCAGGTTTACTTGTCTCCATGTTTCGTTGTACAGGAACATGTTTATTATATTTTTTGTCTACTTCTTTATTTTTATATTCAACTTCAATCTTTTGAATACCTAGTCCTTCAAGGGATTTAACGATTGCTGTAGGTGTACTAGGTTCTGATTGAAATGAATAACTGGATGTTGTTGTCTCACGCTTTAGTTTCTGAATATTGAGTTCAGTCCTAATCTCAGTACTAACAGGATGTATTTTTGAATTTTTATTCTTAGATTCGTCAACTTCTGTTATAGACTTGCTGTCAAGGACAACTTCTTTGGATTGCAATTCAAAATTCTTGATTCCAATTTTAGGCTCATCAATTCTCGAGTCGGATGTCTTAGGTTCTGACTGAGTTTTTTTCTCAAATCCTAAGACCTTTAGTTCTTTATCCTCAAAGTTCTTGTTGTCTTTTTTTGAGGCCAATGGCTGAAGAAAAATAGAATCAGGTGGTAATATTTGAACAGAATTCTCAGTTTTTTTAACTGTGGAATCAAACTTATTTACTTGCGAATCAGAAGATGTGGATTTTTCTGTAATATTTTGTAATTTTAATAGAAGTTGTTTACTATCTTCTTGTTCAGTTATGGTTACTATAGGTTCAGACTTATCCAATACTTGTTGGGTTTTTAATACAGATTTATTATTCTCCGTTTTAGTATGTTCAAGGGTGGTGTTCTCCTGTTGAGACTGAGGTTTATTTTCAGGTTCAAATTTCTTAGATTCGAGTTTTGTTACATAATTATTTGTTTCATTTTTTTTAGACAACAAATTATGTTCTTCGATGCCCGTGTTAGGTACCAAATATGGTACAGATGAACTCCACTTTTGTTTGAGGGTTGTATTCTCAATAACAGACGTTATTTCATCTGCAGCTTTTTCTGGTGTTTCATTACTTACTTCTTTTGGTTGCTCAAAGTGTTTGTTTTCTTTATTAGGTGCAAAAATTTCGAATTTCTGATCATCAAGGATGGTTTTTAGATTCTCATTGTTTGGGTTTTTGTAATTAAGATTAAGATTAACAATGTTAAGATTTCTATCCTCGGGATTTTTTATTTTTGTATTTTGGTAACTATTATATCTAAAACCTGGCTTCTTATTCTTGTTTCTGGATTTCCGCCTTCTATTTCTGAATTTAGATTTTCTAGATCTAGGTTCATATCTATTGTATTTATGTTGAGATTCGTATTTG
The DNA here is from genome assembly GCA_019049505.1 of Pachyrhynchus sulphureomaculatus. Lineage (NCBI taxonomy): Eukaryota > Metazoa > Arthropoda > Insecta > Coleoptera > Curculionidae > Pachyrhynchus > Pachyrhynchus sulphureomaculatus. The sequence goes on along the minus strand of CM032447.1, from coordinate 38,323,823 downwards.
CTGCTTCCATAATCAGCTATAGCCCTTTTGATATTAACAGAAGATTTTGCAAAATCTAGACCACGTTTCTCTTCTTCCGTATCTTCTATGGAGGATGAACTATTTTCTACAGCCAATATTGCAGCTACTACTGCCGTAAATACCAGCGCTATCTGCAAAAAAATAAAAGTATTGCAGTTTAGTGCCAAAATGTTAATCAATGAAATTTCTGGTTTATTAGTTTACTAATAACTGGCAAAGATAATAAAATACGTTACGCCGCGCCGATGCGTTCTGCCTATCGTAAAAACCAATTTAAAGAACAACTTAGATGGTAAATGCTCAGATTCCACCAGGCATCGCCAGGTGTGGTACCATCGCATCGGCTCAAGCGTGAAGTTGCTGAACGTTTCGTGGCTGTGCCGATGTCTTGGCCGGTGGGACAAAATAGCATGATGAGGCACCTGGATACAAAAAATTCCGGAGGTAAAATAGCCCCCCGTTCGAATCTCCGGGTGGGGCTGGTTTAGGGGGAGTCGACATACAGGGATCATAATTTTAAAATAGATTTTTGCAACATACGATGTTTAAACTCGAACATAAATTCAGTGCGACACCTGAAATCAAATAAGCCTCCTGTACTCGCCCTCTGTGAAACCAAGGTCAGTTCATCGGCTAGCACAGTCAACTATCTTTATCCTGGGTACGACTTCTATTCCCGATTTAGGCGCAACTTTGGAATCTGTCTTTTTGTCAGAAGCGATCTCTCTTGACAACGAGAAGCCCGCTGGTGCCCCGCTTCTCTTGCAGACACTGTCGATCATTTAGAAATTAACTATCCAAATGCCGATATTGCCATCCTGGGCGACTTTAATGTCCACAACATCAACTGGCTTAAGTATTCAAATACTACCGACGAACAAGGTCGTTAAGCTGAATCATTCTCAATCAGTTGTAGCTTACCTCAGCTTATTAACGAACCAACACGGATCCCTGATCGAGACATGGAATTTGCCAGTCTTCTTGATCTGTTTTTAACCACCAATTCATAGATTTATACGGTCACGGTAAATCTGCCGTTAGCTAACTGCGCCAAGGAGGTTTCCGATGTTATTTTGGCTGGTATGGAAGCTTATATCCCTTTTTCGCAGAAATGCCCTTCCAACGGCAAGCCTTGGTTTGGCCGAAAATGCAAAGAAGCTGTTGCCTCTAAATGTCTTACCTACCGACAATGGCGTGAAAATCCTAACGCCATAAATCGTAACACCTTTGTTCGGAAATATTTCCTTCCTGATGGAAATGTACCACAGTTCAGCCGATACCTAAAAAAGCAAGAAGACCTTGCCAAATAATTACCGACCAGTCGCGCTGCTTTCAACAATATTGAAAGTCATGGAAAAGGCTATCAATCAGCATCTTCTAAAATATCTTGAAGGATTCAACATTATTAGCGACCACCAATATGACTTTCGTAAACACACGGGAGATCTTCCGACTTATGTCACACATGTTTGGAACAACGCAATTAAACACTTTGGAGAATCTCAAGTGGTTGCTCTTGACATATCCAAGGCATTCGACCGTGTTTGGCACGATGGATTGTTAGCTAAACTACGCACTTCTAGTATGTCTGAAGAGTTCTGTTTGTGGCTCCCATGTTTCTTCAGAGAACATTCTTTACGAGTGGCAGTCGACGGGTTTCTTTCTAACACCTTCACTATTAACGCCAGTGTACCCCAAGGCTCCATACTGTCTCCTACTCTCTTTCTCATTTACATTAACGATCTGCTGAAAAAGACAGGAAATCCAATCTACAACTTTGCAGATAACAGTACGCTTATCTCTTCATTTACTTTGATCGCTCGGACATCGGCTACTCAGGCGAATATCCGCAGACAGCAGGAAGTCATTCAACTTAATAAAGACCTGGAAAAAATTCTATCTTGGGGTGAGAGTAACCAAGTGGAATTTAACGCTACAAAAACCCAGGCGGCAATTTTTTCTAAAAAAGTTAACGTTGCTGAACCCGACATAGTTATGTTGCGGCACTCCATTCCTCCGTCACTTAATTTGTTGGGCGTTAATTTGGGAGCAAATATATCCTGGCATGAACATGTTGCAAGCATAGCAAAGAGAGCTCTCAAACATACACTGCATTTGTTGGATTCTATTTAGAGCAGACCTGTGCGACTTAAGTCTATTCTACAAATATTTTTCGAAGGATGTGGCCCGCTGAATTCCTCCCAGAACGGTGCATGTTAGTAATACACGTCGCGCTAACACTTCTCATCCGTATGAGGTTCAGTTTATTACTCCTCACTTTTCAAACAGTCTTTTATATGAAGAACATCATCCCTTTGGAATAATTTGGCCAGGACTGGGTTGCCCACCGAGTACAATTTACAGCGATTCAAGTCCAGCATGAATCGCTTTTTCCGCACACAAGTCGCTCCTGTAGCGCTTGAGAGGTTTCCCTGCAGCACGTGTGCCAGACTCATAAAAAAACAAATTAAATTGACTTTTTCGATTTTATGCCGCGTTGTGTCTCATTAGTTAGCTTGCTTTTGAAATTATCAATTAAAACTACAAAAAGTTTTTAAAAATTTTAACGAATGAGGTCCTTAGAGTTATACCAAAGTATTTTGACTTCTGTTGAATTTGGTTTTAGCATAAATTATTCTTTAAAAACGCTCTATCAAATTTTCCTAGTCGAGCTAAAAGGACATTTTAATATGTATTTTCTCTTTTGGTAAAATATATTTATACATAGTACTCCCATAAATACTGTTACAATGAAAACATTGCCTAAACATTTAATTTCTAAGAAAATTTAAACAAATTATTATGGAATTAAATATATATTCTTAATAACAAACATTTATGGAATTAAATATATATTCTTAATAACAAACATTTACTCAAAATGTTCCCCTCAAACGATCAGGCCATTTGTCTATGGCAGCAAGCACTTGATCCAACGGAAAATTTTCCACCGCTTTTGTTAAAGCTAGTTTTAAAGAGTCAAGATTGACATATCTTTGAGAGCAAACCATACCCTCTAAGAGGGATCATGGCTTATAATCTAAATGATTTAGATCAGGCCAATCTTCTGTATTCATAATTGAAGGCACATTGTATTAAAACCATGCTTGTGATGTTTTGGTTTTCTGTCCTGGTGCAAAATCTTGCAGAATCAATGCTTATTTTTGAAAAGAGTGAACGTTTCACAACGTTCTTTAAATTCACAAAAATGAATACTGGTAACCCCATCAAAGTTGACTCCCTACAACGCCATAACTGATGCTGGATGACGACCCCTCGGAACTTTTGGAACAGGTTCAGACGGTTCCTTAGAAGAACTGGCATAAATCGTATCATTTTGCTTGTTGCAGTTAAAATTTTGCTGTATTTGTCATTAGCGTATTCCTTCAACGAACTTTCTAGATTTTTGTCACCGTTTACACTTTAAATCTTCCGTTAGCAAATGACAAATGTGTCTCTTATAAGTGCCAAGTCTTAGGTCTTCTTTAATAAGGCAAGACATAGAATTTTTCGATATTTTCATCGTACGAGATAAAGTTTATTGTTTGCGGAGAGGATTTCGATCCGTTCGCGCTATTACAGCTTAATTTAAGAGCTTGTGGCGTTCGACCCGTGCTTGATCTTCCTGAACGTTGCCTGTCTTTTATGTCTCCCGTCTCAGTAAATAATTTTATCGCCGGTAAACAAAAATATAACTAATTTTAAGCGGTTTTAAGGTCTTAAAAATGTCATTTTTTCCATATCGCATTCAAAGCTGTAACAGCTTTCCTATTTTCTCAATCACCCGACTGCATTGTTTAAAGAATTCAAATTGTAAATTTGTTTACACGCAATAACTGTATATCAACTGAGTATCATAACCTATAAATAAATTTACAGAAAAAAGTGTTAATGTTTATATAGGACGTACGTGGAAGTTTGTAATAGTATTTATGGGAGTACTAGGTACAAAGATGAAAAAGAAATGGGAAGAAACAATAATTATTAAATATGTACTGAATACAATGATAGTAATACCATTCCATTAACTAATAAATGTCCATAGACTTAAAAACCAAAAATCGCTAGAAGTCATAACAGCTTCAAACTCGCCCACTTTATTTACCGGTCTAGTAAGAACATGTCTCCAATAACTTGTAATCGGTAAAAGAAATTCCTTTTTTTAGTTATTGTTGGCACCCCTGCAAACAACACTTTGTGGAAAGAGACTCATTTCCAACCTTATTTAGGGTTAAACAGTACATTATCGAGCATAAGTGTTGCATACGCTTCGCACCTTGAGGCTGTGTTCCTATGTAACCATCCAAAAGGTCCGAAAAGGACGCCTACAACGGCTGCTAAGTATATGATGAAGTCGAGGGCATTCGTTAGCAAGTGGGTAAAACGATACTCTCAGTTAAAAAATGTCGATGATCTACCAAAACATGCTTTGAGAGGAAAAATGTCGGACATGGACGAAAAAATTATTATTAATAAGTTTTTCCGAAATCCATAATTTACTTTGCGCCGGGTTTTAAAATATTTAATGAAGTCAGTTTGCAATTGCAAGGTGATGAGTTAACAGGTTGACTGCCGATCTATATTTTTTGAGTTTGTGGTTGACGCCGCTAAGATTTTTCCAAATATTTTTATTTTATTGTAGTAAATATGAATTAAAATGAGTCTTGGATGTGTTTTTTTTTATGTGCCATTCAAAATATTAGAAAAAAAAAAATTTCACTCCGATCGAAGTAATCGGCATTGCAAGTGAAAATTTTTACTAGATGCCGAACACTCCGATCGGAGTGTTCAATTAAATAAGTAAAGAAATAATAAATCGAACTCATGAACTCAAAACATTTATTTCTAAATCATTTTTGTACATTTTTGTGGTAATCCTCAAAGCAATTAAGGCAAAAACCTGGTTGTCCAGGGCACATTTTGCATTCATACACTGTTTGCTTTCTTATTTTATTTTTCCTGCATTCTTTGCATTCCTTTCTGCTTACCCGTTTTGTTTCTTTAGTTCCTTTTTTTTCACTAACAATTTTTTCTACTTTGCTAATGCTGTGGACATTTATTTGGCCTGGAGGAATTTGCGGCAAATTAGTAATTGGTCGTCTGGCTAGTAAATTTCTTATGACATCCAATCGGAAGTCATATAATCGTAACTGGTCAGACCGCGAATATTTATTGTACAAAAAATAGGCGTTTATCATGCTCATTTGCAGCACATGCATGAATAACTTTTTGTACCACCGAATGGTTTTACGGCTGCAAGGATAATATGCCATCATTTGATCATGTCTATCTATACCGGACATAAAAGCATTATATCCAATGATTGCGGAAGGTTTTTCAGATTCTTGATTTCTTTTATTTTTAAAAATGCCCATTTCGCTGCCAAATTCTGTTCAAATGTATTAAACATTGCGTTTTATCGCGCCATTTTCCGACATGCACTCCATTGCAAAACATAGATTTATTCTCACCACGTTTTTAAGTTTGCACTCATTACCTCTTTCGGATTATCTTTCCTCTCAGCTCTCACCCCCCCCCCCCCCCCCCCCCCCCCCCCCCCCCCCCCCCCCCCCCCCCCCCCCCCCCCCCCCCCCCCCCCCCCCCCCCCCCCCCCCCCCCCCCCCCCCCCCCCCCCCCCCCCCCCCCCCCCCCCCCCCCCCCCCCCCCCCCCCCCCCCCCCCCCCCCCCCCCCCCCCCCCCCCCCCCCCCCCCCCCCCCCCCCCCCCCCCCCCCCCCCCCCCCCCCCCCCCCCCCCCCCCCCCCCCCCCCCCCCCCCCCCCCCCCCCCCCCCCCCCCCCCCCCCCCCCCCCCCCCCCCCCCCCCCCCCCCCCCCCCCCCCCCCCCCCCCCCCCCCCCCCCCCCCCCCCCCCCCCCCCCCCCCCCCCCCCCCCCCCCCCCCCCCCCCCCCCCCCCCCCCCCCCCCCCCCCCCCCCCCCCCCCCCCCCCCCCCCCCCCCCCCCCCCCCCCCCCCCCCCCCCCCCCCCCCCCCCCCCCCCCCCCCCCCCCCCCCCCCCCCCCCCCCCCCCCCCGTACCAGTGCAGTATGTATTTTGTTGAAGTAATTTCCTAGCTAAATTAACACTATTGTAAAAATTGTCTAGATAAACAGCATGTCCCACACCCACTTTTTCCTCCAATAAATGTAAAACAATCTTTTCAGTATGTCCGCTTCCACCATAAACGTCTGTCGCACCTTCGTAGACACGAAATTTCAAAATAAGTCCATTAGGCTCTGTCAGCATGTATAACTTCATACCATACTTATGACGCTTATTCTTGATATACTGTTTAAACTGGAGACGACCCCGATAAAGTACCATAGCTTCATCCAAAGACAACTCTCTTCCAGGATAGTAAATTTCTCCCATCTTGTTAAAAAAATCTGCCACAAATCTAATCTTTCCTAGCCGATCTGCCGGATCCATATCTGGAGATGTAAAATGCAAACACCTCAAGATAAGCAAAAATCTATTCCTTGACATATATTTTCTAAAAACAGGTAGATTAAATAGCGGATCAGTTTTCCAATAATCGTTAAGACGGCTCAAGGATATTGTGCCAGTGTGAAGTAACAGGGCCAAAAAAATTTTTAGTTCGTCAAGAGTAAGATCTTTAAAATTAGTAATACGTGATTTTGTACTTGTTTCTGGGCGCAGCAAAACCTCGACTGCGTAAGAGTTCGTTCGTTCTACAATAGTTTGTAAAAAATCATCATCAATGATCATTTCGAAAAAATCGATAGGTGCACCCTGTCCTGGAATTTGCACGAATAATTCCTGGGTTTTCTGGAACAAATTTTGTTTTAACGCACCTCTGTTGTTCCATTTTATCTCATCAAGGCTAGGAAGTGTTTGATGTGGCCGAATAGGGTCTATAAAATTCTCTTCTTCGGACTCGGAGCTTGAATTACATCACTATCGTCTGTGTCTGGTACGTAATGTTCGTCACTACTACCTCCGCTTTCTTCCAATAGCTGCAATAATTCAGTGTCAGTTAGCTTCTTTTTCTTATCTATACCTTTTTTTCATCACTACAATGTCTTTTTTTAATACCAGAAGGCCCTGGTTGATTGTCCATATTGTACGGCAGATTACAACCAAACCAAAAGCAAATCCGCGGAACCACTTAAGCACCTGTTAGAACTTGCGTTTTTAAGCAACGCCACCACTAGAAACACGTTTCATATACAACGCCGATGGAATACTAAAACGTTTCGTAAGAACGCATGTCGAACTCCGATCGGAGTAGACGGCGTTGGCGAAGAGACCCGACGCACTCCGATCGGAGTGGTCGGCAGTCAACCTGTTAAATTTAATTAAAATAAAAAACGTCATGCTTTTGTGGAAAAACGAAATCTAGGTAGAGGTGAATACAGCCACTTTCCCACATTATTAGCAGTTTCTGCACAACAGGAACACTGTACATCACAGAACGTAGCAATTTGAGACTGATGTTAACGAAATTGGAACCCGACATTAACAAATCGTTAACACTTCATCAGTCTCAACCATCTCTTTAATTTTTATTTTTTCTTATTGATTCTGTGTTTATCTTTAAGTATTTAATAAACAATTGTTTACTACATTTGATGGTCGTTTTAATTAATTTCTACTTTGTGATTCTTAATAGATACATAGAGAGATAAAATAGATCCCATCAAAAACATAAAATATAAATAAGTCTCGCAACGTAGTCCTTCCACCACAAAAAGTTGTGTGATCTCATGTGAGAAAAAAACCTAAGTCAGTTATTTTAGTTAGTATCTATGGAAGCACCTGCTCAACAACTTTGTCATAAATTGTTATCTAATTAGTTACCTAATGACTTGGCAATCGCACGGCAACATAATCACATAAGAATAATCTACTATTTCGATTGCTAAGTAAGTCTAAACAGTACACTTAAGAATATAGTATTTCAAACAGTAGTTTATTCTTATGGGACTATACTTTATTCTTAATTGCACTGTTTAGACTTACTTAGCAATCAAAATAGTAGATTATTCTGCGATTATGTTGCCGTGCGATTGTCATGTCATTACGAGGCTGGTTTGAAAAGTCCAAGTGCAAAAATAAAAACTACTTATATGTTTGGGGTAAACCTTTTTTATTTTTCGACATAGTCTCCTTTTAGGCTTATACACTTCGTCTAACGATGTTCTAGTTTGTTGATCCCTTCCGAATAATAGGATTTGTCCAAGTCTGCAAAATATCCATTAGTGTCTGCAATCACCTCCTCGTTTGAATAAAATCTTTGTCCCGCCAGCCATTTCTTCAAATTGGGGAACAAATAGTAGCCCGAGGGAGCCAAGTCTGGAGAATAGGGGGGATGTGAAACGAGTTGGAATCCTATTTCCATTAATTTTGCGACCACAACTGCTGAGGTGTGTGCTGGTGCGTTGTCGTGATGGAAAAGGACTTTCTTGTGGGCCAATCGCGGGCGTTTTTTTCTTGCAGCTCGGTTTTCAAACGGTCCAATAACGATGAATAATATTCACCTGTAATAGTTTTACCCTTTTCCACATAGTCGATGAGGATTATCCCTTGCGAATCCCAAAAGACAGTCGCCATAACCTTTCCGGCCGAAGGAACGGTCTTCGCCTTTTTTGGTGCAGATTCCCCTTGGTAACCCATTGTTTAGATTGTTGTTTTGGTCTCAGGAGTATAGTAATGTATCCATGTTTCATCCACAGTGACGAAACGACGCTTAAAGTCCTCCGGATTCTTCTGGAACAGCTGCAAACCATCCTTGCAACACTTCACACGATTCCGTTTTTGGTCAAGCGTGAGCAATCGCGGCACCCATCTTGCGGATAGCTTTCTCATGTCCAAATGTTTATGCAAAATATTATGTACCAGTTCAGTCGAGATGCCCACAGCACTAGCAATCTCACACACCTTAACTCTTCTGTCATCCATCACCATATCATGGATTTGATCAATGATTTCTGGAGTTGTCACCTCCACAGGCCGTCCAGAACGTTCAGCGTCACTTGTGCCCATATGGCCAGTCCGAAAATTTTAAAACCACTTATAAACTGTTCTAATCGAAGGTGCAGAGTCACCATAATGTTTATCAAGCTTTTCTTTAGTCTCCTGAGGCGTTTTGCCTTTCATAAAGTAATGTTTAATCACCACACGACTTCCTTGATTCACACGAATGCCAAACACAAGAAATAGACCAATATGGCTGAAACTTGGTGTGCGTTCATTCAAGAGATGCTACTAACTAAACATGACCTCGATACGCGCCGGTGGTGCCATCTCTCGGACTTTGCACGGACTTTTCAAACCAGCCTCGTATATTTATTATAGAAGTAAAGATGTCTAATATTGATACAGTCACTATAAATCTTGGTAGGTAAGTAATTAGATAACAATTTATGACAAAGTTGTTGAACAGGTGCTTCCACAGATACTAACTAAAATAACTGACTTGGTTTTACATGAGATCTCACAACTTGTATGGAAGGACTGCGTTACGAGACTTGAAATTTGTTTACATTGCATGTTTTTGATGGGATTAAAATATACTTAAAGTATTTCACTTAACAATTTTTTAATTACACGAAGTAGGTTAAGTATTATTAAACGAATATATTTGATAAATGAAAAATATTATTAAATATAATATATTAATTAATAAATAATACAAATTATTCATAATTATAAATTTTTTAGTGATTAATTAACTTTATACGACATATTATTTACCGGGACTTAGGGTTGAACTTGCATTATGCTATGTAGGGCTGAGCGCTGCGCACCCTCCGCCTTCTGTCTCAAAAACGGTAAAGCGTATAAAAAAATGTTTAGAACAAAATTTGTAGAGAATTTTATGCTCTATAATTCTTCTAATAAATGCAAATATCATTGAAACCATAGGAAGCAAGATATTTCCGAAAAACCGATTTTTTTGTGACTTTTGACCTTGAATATCTTAAGACGCGGACACGAGATTTTATGAAACTTTTGAGACAACTTTTAGAATGCCAAAATAAAGGTTTATACGAGTTTACAGCTTATTATCTCTCATTCCGAGGTTGACCCTCTTTTTTGGCTTAAGTGACTGTACGATTTAGAAAAACGGGACTGAAATTTTGGGATGTTTCAGTTTTTCTTTCCTTTATAGGCTAAACACTAACTAAATTCAAAATTTGAAGTTTGTGTCTCTGCTAGAAGTACCTTAGAATTTTGATGATCTGTGAGTGTGTCAGTGACAAAATTAAAGAACTTCGACTGGCGATAGTTCGTAAACTATAAGGTATAAATAGTAGGTAATTTAGGAATATAGCTAGTATAGTATGTCCTCTTGGCCACTGAAAATTCAGGTTTCTAGCTTTATCCACAACGGAGTTACAGGGGGGTCGAACGTGCAGTGAGTGGCATCGAGAAAAGGATGGTACGGCTGTGCTTTCTGCTCGACTTGGCGGGGGCACTGTCGTGCTCCCAGATATAGATAATATGCAACAATATTTTAATATTTAGTATAATTAACTATTTTTTTTCTTGTAAAGGTCCAGAAAAGGTTGGGAACCTCTGATCTATACCCTACTAATGGCGACACACTTCTCTCTTAATCTAACTATACAGAAGTATTACATATATGTATGAAACTATTTGCATTCATCTCCGGGCTAACGATTTGAAGTAGCGGAGTACAATCAAGAAATCATTGCTGAGCGCAAAACACAAAGAGACCGGACTCGCGTAGGGAGGGGAAAACATAGACCGAGACTGGAGTAATGTATTTTTTTCCGATAAAGATGTTTTTCAGGGAGACACTTTATCTTTACCTACAATTTGAACGATGAAAAAATGCTCCAGATTTACAAGAAGGCATTAGTACCGACTGCCAAACGGTAGTTTGTCGGTAAAAATGAGGAGTGGATTCTTCAAGACGAGAACGACCCCAAACATCAGAATGAAACCTGTAGTCAGTGGAAAGAGGAATCCGGTGTGGTCACAGTAGACTGGCCATCCCAGTCGCCCGATGCAAACCCACTCGAAAACGTGTGGTCATACATCAAGCAGAAGCTTCGTAGTAAAAAGAAGTACACAGTGAAGCAGGTGTCGCGGAAAATTCGTGCCATTTGAAAAGTTTTGCCCCAAGAATACACGGAAAATGTCGTCGAAACTACGCCTCGAAGATGCCAGGCCATCATCGACACATTTTTAATGGGAATCCTTTACTGTCGAATGATGTAAAAAACTTTTACATTAATACATTTTTTAATGAACAATGCGCGACATGTTCTTACTTTACCGACTGAACTATGCATGATTGTTGAAATAATAATAATAATACCAGAAATAAATAAATAACAAACTGAGCAGTTATTTTAAGCAATTACGAGTAAATGTTTAATGTTAAATATACTTACTTTTAGCGTGTTCATTTTACTCTGTTTCTTTATGATCAGCAAGACGTTTTTACTTAACTGTTATATTTTGTTATACTGAGGCACATCTGAAACTGATATAAAATCAAATTTCATTATATTTATATTGTTATACATAATTAAATGCACAGTTAGTAAGAAAACAGTCTTGCATACACTTCTGTGTATGATTAAAAGACAATGTATTAAAATTTTAATAATTGGGTATTTAATTATTTTTAATTGACATAAAATGAATATCATTTCTTAAGAATCTTACTACTAGACAAATATGCTTATAAGAATCGGATTATGATTATTTATTTATTTTTTTCTTCTTTTTTGTATATACTTAATAAACTCTTAAAAACGCATTATAAAACACAAGTCGAAATAAATAATTTTGACTTGACTATAGTTAGTTAGTAATTTGACATTCGATAATTATTTTTTTTTAAATATGACAGCCAAATGACTATAGACTTTCTAATATTAATGAAAATCGATGGACGACGAAAAATAATAACCAAATCGCCGGTCGTCATTTTCGCTTTGCGGTTTTTTAAATTAATTAATTAATCACATAATTCTCCAAAACGTTTCTCATTTAGATTAGCATTCGTATTCGTTCCCTGAGGAGTTTCTAGACTTTTATTTTGTCTTGAGTGCTGTTTTTCATTACAACGTCAAAAAAAAAACCGTCAAATGTAAGTTGGACTTAATGCTCCATACCGTGTTGCCTTTAAAATAAAAAAAAACATATAACTGATTTTAAACGGTTTTAAGGTCTTAAAAATGTCATTTTTTTCCATATCGCACTTAAAATTGTAACAGCTTTCCTATTTTCTCAATCACACGACTGCATTGTTTAAAGAATTCAAATTGGAAATTTGTTTACACACAATAACTGTATAACAACTGAGTAACATAACCTATAAATAAATTTACCGAAAAAAGTGTTAATGTTTATATAGGGCGTACGTGAAAGTTTGTAATAGTATTTATGGGAGTACTAGGTACAAAGATGAAAAAGAAATAGGAAGAAATAATAATTATTAAATATATACTGAATACAATAATAGTAATACCACTAGCTAATAAATCTCCATAGACTTAAAAACCAAAAACCGCTAGAAGTCATAACAGCTTCAAACTCGCCCACTTTATTTACCGGGGCGGTCTAGTAAGAACATGTCTCCAATAACTTGTAATCGGTAAGAGAAATTCCTTTTTTTAGTTATTGTTGGCACCCCTGCAAACAACACTTTGTGGAAAGAGACTCATTTTTAACCTTATTTAGGGTTAAATAGTACATTATCGAGCATAAGTGTTGCATACGCTTCGCGCCTTGAGGCTGTGTTTCTATGTAACCATCCAAAAGGTCCGAAAAGGACGCCTACAACAACTGCTAAGTATATGATGAAGTCGAGGGCATTCGTTAGCAAGTGGTTAAAATGATATTCTCAGTTAAAAAATGTCGATTATCTACCAAAACATGCTTTGAGAGGAAAAATGTCGGACATGGACGAAAAAATTATTATTAATAAGTTTCTCCGAAATCCATAATTTACCTTGAGCCGAATTTTAAAATATTTAATGAAGTAAATTTGCAATTGCGAGGTGATGAGTTAAATTTAATTAAAACAAAAAACGTCATAGCTGCTTTTGTGGAAAATCTAGGTATGATAATGATTATTATTATTATTTTTTTCTTCTTTATTGTATAGACTTAATAAACTCTTAAAAACGCATTATAAAACACAAGTCAAAATAAATAATTTTGACTTGACTATAGTTAGTTAGTAATTTGACATTCGATAATTATTTTTTTTTTAAATATGAGAGCCAACTGACTATAAATTTTCTAATATTAATGAAAACACAGCCCCACAAAAAAAAAGTGGAGTATACTTTTGATGCGATATATCAGATCCGTAGTATTTTTGCCCGCTGATCACGAATCTGACGTCAGAATATCGCCATCACATCTCAATTTTTTTCTAACCTCAAAAAATAGGTAAAAATTAGTAAAAATTAAGAAAAATATACTCCTAAAAAATTGATTCAAGCTTTTTCATGAATCCAAAGATGTATTAATATGTATTCGGACACGCTAAGCTAATATTCATCGATTGGATTAAGCCATACAGTTCTGTTTTCTTTCTAACCTCAATAAATCAGACAGATATAGTGCTTCTCGAATGCAAAAACGAATTCAAATTAAAATTCAACCGATTCTTACCAAATTTGGTACACGGGGGTTTTTTGGGTTGCTGATCATGAATCTGAGGTCGGATTTGCAAAATTCAAAATGGCGGATCCAAGATGGCGGACAAAATTTTTGAAAACCAACCGATTCCTACCAAATTTGGTATACAGTTGGGGAATCCTCAAACCTGATACTCTTAAACCCTAAACCCTGAAACCTTAGACTCCCACACCCTATAACCTCAAAAAATAGACCTCAATAACCCTGTAACTTTAAAAATGAGACCCAATAAACTCAAAACCAGGACTTTTAAACCATATACTCTTAAATAGTAGACCCTTAAGCCCTAGAATTGCGAAGGTTAGACCCGCGCCTAACTTTCCTTTTTTTGGCTGTATCTTGTTTTTTTTCCGCGAATGACCTATTTAAAGGCTTTCTGCTCAAACGCTTTTGAGGACTTGTTTCTCTTTTTAGCGACCAGCAATAGTCCGCTAGCATAAGGTCATCCCATCGTCCTTGATACCGATTTTCTATGATTTTCAGATCTTGGTGAAAACGTTCCCCTTGTTCCTCACTGTAGTCACCAAGATTATCTGGGAAATCATCGATGTGGGAGTCCAGGAAATGTAATTTTAGATTCATTAAGCAACCTAACGTTTTTTACCATTTTCTCGACTATTTCTTTGTACTTAGGACTTTTATTATTTCCCAAAAAGTTTGTTGCGACTTCTTTAAAACTAAGCCAAGCAGTTTTTTCAACTTTATTCATTTTAGTAACAAATAATGAATCTTGAAACAATTTTCTTATTTGTGGCCCGTCAAATACGCCTGCCTTAATTTTAGCTTCAGAAAATTTCGGAAATTTTTTATGCAAATATTTGAAACATGGGACGTTTGTATCTAATACTCTCGTGAATTGCTTCATAAGTCCAAGCTTAATGTGAAGCGAGGGAATAAGAACTTTTCCTGGATCTACCAATGGTGGAAACAATACATTATTTTCACCAGGGAGTGAACGATTCTCTTGTTGGCCAAATTTTTTTCTTATAATGACGTTCCCTGTCTCTGCTATTCCACAGACATTTATAACAGGGATAAAGTGTAAACCCTGACTGTTGGCCAAGCAATACTGTTACAATTTTCAGATCTCCACAAATTTTCCACTTATGATCAGCATATTTTATTTTTATCAAAAGCTGCTTCATTTTTTCATATTGCTCTTCCATAACTGTGGAATGAGCAATCGGAATGGGAGCGTAAACGTTGGTATTATGCAGCAAAACTGCCTTAATGCTCCGTTTAGCAGAATCAATGAACAGTCTCCATTCTTCAGGATCGTATGAGTTATTTTAAAATTCATCCATTAGACCTTTTACATCGGTACAATATGAAAGTGACAATTCCTTGTCCATTGTGAAATATTTTCGAAATTCTTCATCTCTGTGTTTCTATAATAAGAAATCGTAGCTTCTGGCTTAAGTAAATGTCTTTTCTTTAAAAAGGAAGCAAGATGCTCTGAACCATCTTTGGATAAGCCTAAATCTCTGACTAGATCACTAAGTTCTGACTGTGATACGAGTATTGGTTCTGGTTTACGGTTGTATGGTAGAAATTCTTTATCTGTGTCACTAGTATATGATAGGTTGTCACTAGAACATTCATTAGTAACAGTGTTTGAATCTTTTTCGACAGTCTCAATGTTTTCGGCATGAACTGATAAGGTGAAATCGTTTGTTTCCATAACATCAGCATCAAGTGGTTCAGGAGGCGGAATTAGTTTAGTTGGTCTTGTTACTGTCGAAACATCGTTATAAGTAATAGTGCTTTTATTTTTTCGGTTATGCCTAGATACAACATTCATACAAAAGTAGCAATCATTTTCACTGTATGGTCTATTCCATATTGCTGGTCTGGAATATTTAATCGCCTTCTTATTGATGTACAACATTATTTTGTAAGAACTGCAAATGATGTGGGGAACCCAATCTGTATCCTGGTGCTGTATTTCAATGTTAAAACAATCCTTATATAAGGTTTTAATCTTATTCGTTATCGGTGACCCCATTTTACTCAATACGTGTTGACAGCAAATATAACAAAATGAATCACTGTTTTTATCGCACTTATGAAAAGTCCTTGTACCGTGAGACCGTTTTCTTGTAGCATTATACTCTACATGAGCCAAGTCACCCACACATGAAGAGCTACGGTCGCTGTATGACGACGGCTGCGGGCCCGCTTTCCCACCCTGACCAACCGCCGATACTGGGTTTCCGAGTCCCTGCATCGTAATTCTCTTTCTAATACCTGCTATGACGGCATCTAAGTCGTTATCCAGGGACTCTGCCGGCTAGTGGAGTAACACCGTTGCCCACCGTCACCACGTGGAGGTGCCCTGGATGCAGGTAGAAGAATAAAAATTGACCGATGAATTTTCTCGGCGTTCAAAATGGCGCGAAAACATCTGCCATCTTGTATTTGCAAATCCAACCTCAGATTCGTGATCTGCGACCCAAAAAATCCCCGTGTACCAAATTTGGTAAGGATCGGTTGAATTTTAATTTGAATTCGTTTTTGCATTCGAGAAGCACTATATCTGTCTGATTTATTGAGGTTAGAAAGAAAACAGAACTGTATGGCTCAATCCAACCGATGAATATTAGCCTAGCGTGTCCGAATACATATTAATACATCTTTGGATTCATGAAAAAGCTTGAATCAATTTTTTAAGAGTATATTTTTCTTAATTTTTACTAATTTTCACCTATTTTTTGAGGTTAGAAAAAAATTGAGATGTGATGGCGATATTCTGACGTCAGATTCGTGATCAGCGGGCAAAAATACTACGGATCTGATATATCGCATCAAAAGTATACCCCACTTTTTTTTTGTGGGACTGTGAAATCGATGGACAAAAAATATTAACAAAATCGCCAGTCGTCATTTTCGCTTTTCGATTTTTTAAATTAATTAATTAAACACATAATTCTCCAGAACGTTCCTCACTTAGATTAGCATTCGTATAGGTTCCTCGAGGAGCTTCTAGACTTTTATTTTGTATTTATTGCTGTTTTTCATTACAAAGCAAAAAAAAAAACCGTCAAGTGTAAGTTGGACTTAATGCCTTTAAAATAAAAAATTTCGTTACGAAAGTACAGGGTGAGTCAACGATAGAGTAAAGTTCTTTATCTCATGTGTTTCGGGAATGACGAAAAAATGTTAAATACAATAGTTTTAGGGAATGTTATGGTGCACAGTTTAAAATTATTTTTGAGTATACAAGGTACCTGAAAAAAGTGTCGCCGATATAACATATGTTTTTTTTTTTAAATGGAACGTACTATTGTCTAATTTATTTTTAAATTCTGCGTAAAATTTTATAACTTTTTTATTAATAATTTAGTATTCGGTATACCTAAACCTAGTACTTTTTCTAATATATCAATTTTTTTTTAAAAATACTAATTTTCAGTTTTGTAAAAATTGCCGGTAGCGCCGAGCGTTCTTTAGAGATGAAAAAAAAGATATATGTAAAGAAATTTGAGTTAGATGCTACAGGGTGTACAAAATAAATTTATGGATTCCATTTTAAATTCAAAAATCTCAAAATATTTAAAAGGCACACCCTGTATATTATTATTTTTTCTGATAGATTTTACAAAACCCCCAACTATTATTTCTAATAGTTTTTGATCTATTTTGAATTTTTCAATTTTTACCCCTGTTTTTAATACACTTACGCTATAACATCATAGTTGCCAAGACAAAACAAAAATTTTGACATGTCTATTAAGCAAGTAAAAATAGTTTAATTTGTTGTAGTAAGTGACGTATAAAGGTAATAGTTATGGATTTTCCTAAAAATGAATTAATAGATATGGTTTATATACTGGGCGAGGCGGGAAAAAAATGTCTTTTGGCAGTAAGGCTTTACGGAGCGAAGTACCCTAATAGACGTATATCATCTAGAAAATCTTTTCAGTGCTTAATGCAACGGTTTGATGGTAGTGGTAGCGTTGAGTATACGAAATGGAAAGTAGTAAACCAGAATACTACCAATGAGGAAAAAGAAATGGAGATTTTACTTCATGTTGAAGATAATTCCCAGGTCAGCAGCCGTCAACTAGCTGACTTATCTAACACATATCAATCTACGGCTAATCGCACCACGAGAAAATACAAGTATCATCCCTTTCATAAGCAACAGAGGCCGATCCAAATTTTTTATCCGAAATAATGTTTTCTGATGAAGCTACTTTTCGCAGTAATGGAGCAGTTAACAGCCATAACATGCATTATTATTCAACAGTTAATCCATTTTGGGTCCGGGAAGTTCAAAACCAAAACCGTTGGTCGCTTAATGTATGGTGTGGAATATTAAATTTTCGAATTATTGGTCCATATTTTTTCCGCGAACCGCTTAACGGGCCTAGATATCTAAATTTTTTGCAAAACAAATTACCCCAGGTTCTTGAAGTTGATAACTTTGAAAGGGAACAAATGTGGATTTAACAAGACGGAGCTCCTGCTCATTACCACCGGGAAGTTCGGGAATTTTTAAACTATCGTTATCCACAAAAATGGATCGGTAGGGATGGATTCATTCAGTGGCCCCCTCGATCATGTGACTTAACACCTTTAGACTTCTTTTGGTAGGGCTACATTAAAGATCGTGTTTATGTGAATCTCCCTACAACACTAGTAGGTATGGAAAATAGGATAGGGGATGCATGCAGGACAATAACGCCCTTTATGCTAAGGAAAGTGAAGGAAAATATAGTAAAACGACTTTATTCTGTGTAAACACAAATACTTTTATTTTAATCTTTTTAAATAGTTTGTTTAATAATAAATATTATTGCCATTTCTGTTTGCAAACTTTGACGCCATAATTTCAGTTGTTTTTTGGTTTAAGTGCAATGTTTAACATTGAAACAGCAGTGATTACTGTTATCTTTTCACTCCCCAAATAAAATAAAAGCTCTAGCTTATTCTAAAATACAGCCAATTGTATTTAAGTAGACGGGCATATTCTTGAACATTTATTACGTCATAATAATTAATCATTAGATAAGTTAAATTGTATTAAAATTATTATTAACTAATTGTTTATGTTTTCAGAATAGCATTAGTGTATTAAAGACAAGGCTAAAAATTGAAAAATTCAAAAAATAAATCGAAAACTATTAGAAATAGATATATGACATACTTCATAAAAGTTAGAGGGTTTTGTAAAATCTATCAGAAAAAATAATAATATACAGGGTGTGCCATTTAAAAAAATTGAGATTTTTCAATTTAAAATAGTCGAAATGCATAAATTTGTTTTGAACACCCTGTAGCACCTAACTCAAATTTCTTTATATTTATCTTTTTTTTTTCATCTCTATAGAACACTCATACTGATTATGAGTATTCCACCTTCAGAAACAATGGCGCTACTGGTAATTTTTTACAAAACTGAAAACTAGTATTTTTTTAAAATAAAAAACCGGTCAAGTGCAAGTTGAACTTGCACAATTAGTGTTCCGTACGTTGATTGTTTTTAAAATAAAAATTTTTGTTAGGATGGTATAAAATGATCAGTGACTTCACAAAACACACCCCAAATGAGTTTTCAACAAAGTTTTTTTACCAATCTTTACTGAAAACTGGTGACGTTGAAATTTTGTTTTTTTTATATACCAAATAAATTATTAAAGTAATGCACTAGTGATAATTTTCGTTCAATCTATACACCGTGGAGAATATTCCAGAATTTTTTCAAAATTTTTTGATCAGTACTTTTCGAGATAAGGTAGGGGACAGCGATTTCTCGCGATTTTTTAAAAGTAATACGAAGAAAACTGTGCGCAAGTATTACATTATATATATATATATATATATATATATTTTACTAGTGTTTTCACAAGCTTTCATTTGACACCACACTCGATGACCTAGTAAAAAATTTTTTTTTTTCACTTCCGATTTCGCCCCTCAAAACGAACCCCTTAAGTCAAAATTTATGTTATGGTGGTATAAAATGATCAGTGACTTCACAAAAAACACACCCCAAATGAGTTTTCAACAAAGTTTGTTTCCAATCTTTACTGAAAACTGATGACCTTGAAATTTTGGTTTTTTTTTATATACCAGATAAATTATTAAAGGTAGTAATAATTTTCGTTCAATCTATACCCCGTGGAGAATATTCTAGGATTTTTTCAAAATTTTTTGATCAGTACTTTTCGAGATAAGGTAGGGGACAGCGATTTTTCACGATTTTTTAAAAGTAATACGAAGAAAAGTGTGCGCAAGTATTACATTATATATATATTTTTTACTCGTGTTTTCACAAGCTTTCATTTGACACCACACTCGATGACCTAGTAAAAAAAATTTTTTTTTCTCTTCCGATTTCACCCTTCAAAACGAATCCCTTAAGTCAAAATTTATGTTACAGTGATATAAAATGATCAGTGACTTCACAAAACACACCCTAATTAAGTTTTCAACAAAGTTTATTCCAATCTTTACTGAAAATTGATGACCTTGAAATTTCTGTTTTTTATATAACAGATAAATTATTACAGGTAATGCACTCGTGATAATTTTCGTTCAATCTACACCCCGTGGAGAATATTCTAGAATTTTTTCAAAATTTTTTGATAAGTACTTTCCGAGATAAGACGGGTGGACAGCGATTTTTCGCGATTTTTTAAAAATAATACAAAGAAAAGTGAGCGCAAGTATTACATTATATACATATTTTTTACTCGTGTTTTCACAAGCTTTCATTTGACACCATACTCGATTACCTAGTAAAAAATTTTTTTTTTTCATTTCCGATTTCACCCCCCAAAACCAACCCCTTAAGTCAAAATTTAATTTTCAAAACTACATGGCTCTGATGAGGCCATCAATTCCTATATTGCTGCCAAATTTCAACTTTCTATGACAAGTAGTTTCGGGAGAAAATCGGGTGTGACAGACGGACAGACGGACAGACGGACAGACAGACGGACAGACACCGAAGTGATCTTATAAGTGTTCCGTACGGAACACTAAAAATGCGATATTAGAAAAACTACTAGGTTTAGGTATATAACATAATTAATAAAAAAATTATAAAATTTTATGAAGAATTTAAAAATAAATTGTAAAATAGGATGTTCCATTTAAAAAAATATGTGTTATATCGGCCACACTTTTTTGAAGTACCCTGTATACTCAAAAATAATTTTAAATTTTGCGCCTGAACATTCCCTAAAACTATTGTATTTAACATTCCCGAAACAAGTGAGATAATGAACTTTACTCTATTGTTGACTCGCCCTGTACAAAATGATTAGTAACTTCACAAAACACACCCCAAATAAGTTTTCAATTAGACAAATAGTTCCTGATATGTATATGTCTTTATATCCAATATGTATTTTCACGTTTTTCTCTTAGTCAGTAATGTATAATGGTTATCGCATATTAGCTACTTAATAGTTAATAAATCAATCTAGAATCTATTAATAAAAGTGTAAAACAAATATTCATTACCTAAGTATTTGTTTAATTATAAACAAATTTAACAAAATTATTTTGTCTCGATACCTATTTTTGTTCATCAGTATGTGTACTGAAAAGTATATTAAAAAAACTTCTACAATATTGTCAAGCCAAATAGTTTTTTTTTATACCAGATAAATTATCAAACGTAAAACACCCCTGACAATTTTCGCTCAATCTACACGTTACAGAGAATATTCTAAAATTTTTTGATCAGTACTTTTCGGGATAAGGTGGGGGGACAGCGATTTTTGGCCATTTTTTTTTAAACTAAGACAAAGAAAAGTGAGCGCCATATATACACGTATTTTTCAACTCGTGTTTTCACACGCTCTCATTTGACACTCCACTCGATGAGCTGGTAAAAAATTTCTTTTCACTTTCGATTTCACCCCCCCCCCTCAAATTAACCCCTTAAGTAAAAATTTGAGTTATAAAACTACACCGCTCTGATTCGGTAATCAGTTGTTATAGTTTCGGAGAAAATCGGGTATGATAGACAGTCACCGAAGTGATCCCATGGGTGTTCCGTACGGAACATTAAAAAATACTTTTGAACTCCATTTAGGAAACCTCGAAAGACTCCTTGAAAATTGCTAGAGGACTTTCATACTGTATTTAGATTTTTGGACAAATCATTTATATTGAAATTTAGTAAAATTCCTTTTTCATATTTATTTCCGTATATAAATAGTGATGAATAAGCAATTTAACGGTAAAATTTGCAGTTGAATTATTATGAGTAGCCCCTTCAATATCAAGAGGAAATGCAACCAGAGTTACAACATTAACACGTAAGCTGAAAAGTTTTTGGTCTGACACATAGATGTCGCCCTTTTCAAAAATGGCAGCACATATGTCCTGGCATGAACATGTCGCAGGCATAGCAAGGAGAGCTTCTCAAAAGTTGAGAATATTATTTCGAACCAGAAAGCTTTACACTCCACAACAACTGTTAATTCTTTACAAAGCTCAAATTAGACCGACTATGGAATACTGCTCCCATGTTTGGGGCTCCGCTCCCAAACATACACTGCATTTGTTGGATTCTATTCAGAGATGAGCTGTTCGTCTGATTGGAGACCCGGAACTGACCGGCGGTCTTGATTCGCTGGAACGTCGAAGAACGATTGGCGACTTGAGCTTATTCTACAAGTATTTTCATGGAAAGTGTTCGAAGGATGTGGCTCGCTTAATTCCTCCCAGAGCAGTGCATGTTAGAAGTACACGTCGCACTAATACTTCACATCCGTATGAGGTTCAGCTTGTTACTCCTCGTACAACACTTTTCAAGCAGTCTTTTATATGGAGAACATCATCCCTTTGGAATAATTTGCTCAGGACTGTGTTTCCCACCGAGTACAATTTACAGCGATTCATGAACAACGTGAATCGCTTTTTTTCCGCACACGTGTCGCTCCTGTAGCGCTTTAGGGACTTCTTCCCTGCAGCACGTGTGCTAGACCCATAAAAAAAAAATAAAAATCCGTATGATTTTTAGGAAGTACCATACGTGTCAAAAATTTCATGACATTTGTTTACAAGTTACAGTGGTTTTAGTGACGCTACTTTTGATATTTTCAAAACAATGGAAAAACTCGAATTTCGTGTGTCGATTAAACACTGATTTTTTATGGAAAAAAATACCGTTCAAGCAAACCAATGGCTTAATAAGTGTTACGGGGACTCCTGGAAAATTACTGATCATTTACTGGTATGCTAAATTAAAACGCGGTCGTACAGGTACAAATGATGCTGAACGCTCTGGACGCCCAAGTAAGGTGGTTACACCGGAAAACATCAAAAAAATCCACAAAATTATTTTGGATGAACGTAAAGTGAAATTGCGTGAGATAACTGACACCCTAAAGATATCAAAAGAACGTGTTGATCATATCTTGCATGAACATTTAGGCATGATAAAGCTCTATTTGAAATGGGTACTGCGTTTGCTCATAGTGGACCAAAAACAACAACGTGTTGATGATTCTGAGCGCTGTTTGGATCTATTTAAGTGCAATAAAAAGGACATTTTCAAGCGATATGTGACAATAGATGAAACATGGATCCACCATTGTACACCGGAATTAAATCGGCAGTCTGCCGAGTGGACAGCAGCCGGTGAAAGCCGCTCGAAGCGACCAAAGACACAACAGTCGGCTGGAAACGTATTTTCCTTTGTTACCCAAATGCTGCCCATGCCAATCTTCTTTGTACTTCTGCCGTTTAGATTTGCTTTTCCACACTTTATTATTTGCCATAGGTAGATGTATTCCTCTACGTATTCAAGTGTTCTACCCTTTATTCTAAAGCTTCGCGGACTGCCTTCGTTTGTCATACCTTTGTCTTATTATAATATATTTAGTAATAGTCCTACCCCCTCTGATTTGTTTTGTAGTTCAGTAATCATTTCCTATTTTGATATTAGCACTACATCATCAGCATAACGCAGATGATTTAACTTTTGTCCATTTATACTGATTCCCTTTTCTTCCCATTCGAATTCCTTGAAAACGTCTTCCAATGCTGCTATAAATAGTTTTGGGCTTATGGACTCTCCCTGCCTTACTCCGCGTTTGATAGGTACAGGATTTGTTTTACTATCCGTTTCCATCATTTAAGCTTTGTTTTAAATTGTTCTTATGAGCTGAGTGTACCTATAGTATATTCTGCTGTTATACAAATCTCTTTTGACGGCCCAGCTCTCGATACTATCAAAAGCCTTTTGATAATTATTATTTATAGTAAAAGATATGCCATCAAAAACATAAAATGTAAAAAAATGCCAAGTCTCACAACGCAGTCCTTCCTCCACAAAAAGTTCTGAGATCTCATGTAAAAGCAAGTCAGTTATTTTAGTTAGTATCTATGGAAGCACTTATTCAACAACTTTGTCATAAATTGTTATCTATTTAGTTACCTACCAACATTTATAGTGACCGTATCAATATTAGACATCTTTATTTCTATAATAAATATAATGACTTGGCAATCGCAAGGCAACATAATCACATAAGAATAATCTACTATTTCGATTGCTAAGTAAGTCTAAACAGTGCACTTAAAAATAAAGTATTTTAAATAGTAGATCATTCTTATGTGATTATGTTGCCGTGCGATTGCCAAGTCATTATATTTATTATAGAAATAAAGACGTCTAATATTGATACGGTCACTACAAATGTTGGTAGGTAACTAAATAGATATTTAGAATTTATGACAAAGTTGTTGAATAGGTGCTTCCATAGATACTAAAACTAAAATAACTGACTTGGTTTTACATGAGATCTCACAACTTTTTGTGGTGGAAGGACTGCGTTGCGAGACTTGGCATTTTTTTACATTTTATGTTTTTGATGGGATCTCATTTCTTTTTGTAGGTAGTCCTCTTTTATTTTCTTCTCGGGTAATATTTCTTGTACGTCAGCTATGGATTTTCTTAAAACCCACTCCCTGTTTTTCTCAAAGGCTATGATGTAACAATTTTTGACAAGTCTGGACGATAAGTGCTTCTAAGTCGATTATATTCAACGATTGCGGACTCCTGAGCTTTGATACTACCGAAGTCCACATTAATTAGATGTAATCCACCCAGACTTGTCACTCTCGAAAGTGCCACATATGCTTGACCGCATGTAAACACTGAAAAACCGATGGTCATCAATGCACTGTTTAGACTTAGCCCCTGACTTTTATGTATGGTAATAGCATAGGCTATACATATCGGAAACTGTTCGCGATGAACATAAGCTCTATTAATAATTTCAAATTTAGTTTTGACTGGACCAAGCTCGTAAAGATGTTCATTATTAACATAAATGTAATATGTATTTTTTTTAATTTTATTTCTATTTTCAGGATCAACCTTTACTCCTTGTACTATACCGATATAACCGTTGACTAAGCCACGACTTACGTCAATATTTCGTCTTAACATGACTTTTGCTCCTATTTTAATAACTATATTCTCTTCTAGCCCTCTTGTCATGGAAGCATCATCTTTTTACTTTTTTATAATTAAAATATACTTAACAATTTTTTAATTACACGAAGTAGGTAAGTATTATTAAACGAATACATTTGATAAATGAAAAATATTATAAAATATAATATATTAATTAATAAATAATACAAATTATTCATAATTATAGATTTTTTAAGGATTAATTAACTTTATACGACGTATTATTTACAGGAACTCACGGTTGACCTTGCATTATACTATGTATGGCTGAGCGCTGCGCGCTCTCCGCGCTCTATCTCAAAAACGGTTAAGCGTATAAAAAAATGTTTAGAACAAAATTTGTAAAGAATTTTATGCTCTACAATTTTTGTAATAAATGCAAATATCATTGAAACCATAGGAAGAGAGATATTTGCGATTTTTGTGACCTTTTGCCTTAAATATCTTAGGACGCGGACACGAGATTTTATGAGACAACTTTTAGAATGCCAAAATAAAGGTTTATACAAGTTTACAACTTATTATCTCTCATTCCGAGGTTGACACTCTTTTTTGGCTAAAGTGACTGTACAATTCAATTTAGAAAATGGGACTGAAATTTCGGGATGTTTCAGTTTTTCCTTCCTTTATAGGCTAAACACTAACTAAATTCAAAATTTGAAGTTTGTGTGTTTGCTAGTTCTTTACTACTTTACTATAAGGTATAAATAGTAGGTAATTTAGAAATATAGCTAGTATAGTATGTCCTCTTGGTCACTGAAATTCAGGCTTCTAGCTTTATCCACAACGAAGTTACAGAGGGGTCGAAAGTGCCGTGAGTGGCTTCGAGAAAAGGATGGTACGGCTGTGCTTTCTGCTCGACTTGGCGGGGGCACTGCCGTGCCCCCAGATATGGGGTGAAAGGGATAAGGTAAGAAGTTTGAAGGCGTATATACTGTAATATACTTTTATTTTAGTAATCTTGTCTTTTTTTATTATTTGTAATTTTAACAGAAATGGTATGTAGAAGGGATTGAAATCTGATCACAAAGTAACCTACAAAAATATTGAGTAGATTATAGAAAAAGGTTTTAAAAATATAACGGTAAAATTGGCAGATACTTATATTACTTATAGCTCAGAAGGGAAGAACTATTTTTTTTATTTCCCTTGCCAAAGAGGAGTATTGTAGTCGTGAAAATATACGTTCCTAGATTTTGGCTTTCTTCACGGTGCAGTTTCTCGTTCACGGAAAACATATTATCACGTTTTCGTTGAACTATCTGTCTGACTGTCGGTTTGTTAGCTTGATAATTCTCGAACGACATGATAATATATTACTTGATTTTCTTGAGTCAGTTTAGAACTAGCGGGCTCAATTAATAGGTTACAGTCGGTCCCGTAAGAACGCGACCTCTCGTATTCTTAAAAAAATGTTTTTCGAGAAAATTTTTTGTTATCAGTGTATTCTTTAGTGTGCTAACAACGGCGCAATTACGTTAGTAAGTTGTTCTATCGCCTCCTACATCAATTATCTGGCATCTTCGAGGCAGTCGACGAGATTTTCTTCCTACTAGTACGGCAATGATCTCTAAATTGTTTGAATCTCGCGAGACAACTGAATTAAAGTCCTCAGAGTCTTCCATCCGAACTTTCTCTTTACGAAGGGCTAAACGTTTTCAATAAGGTTAGCGTCCGGCCATTGTGAGGGCCACTTTAGTATCTTATCGTGGGCCCGAGTGAGCCGCTTTGCGACATGATTTTGGCAAAAGTTTCTTCAACGTGCTTCGGAATTTGACATTAGGGGCACGAAGATGTTGAATGGTCTCATGAGACACATTTACATCTGATTTTCTTAATTTGACGCACCGTCAATTTCGGATCCCGTAAAAAACAAAGTCACTCTTCGTTTTTCGATTTTCGGAGTGACTTTGCCTACCGAGCCACATTTTGGCAAGTCGTCAACATTTTTCGTCTCGTTAAAATGATTTACCCACTCCTTCGCAAACGATACCGACTTTTTAATATATTTACGGGCCGCAGAATGTGTCATTTTAGGCCTTTTTGGATGGGAAGAAAGAAAGACTTCCTCGAACCAACGCGCAAACAAGTGACTCATTTTGGATTTTACATGATTTCGACGAAAATTCGGAATCGACGACCGATTTTTTGTTAAATTGCGTCTACCAATGATGAATTATCGTGGACACGTATATTGACAGCAACGTAAGAACTAATCAAAAAACTTCATGACATCATCTTCTCTTCTTCCGTCTTCTATTTTAGGCTGTTGCCTGTTCTGTCTTCGGAATTACCTCGTTCATCTTAGGTCTAACGTTTTCTTGGTCGGCCAATTCTATCGTTGGGCATCCTGTTTATATGTTGGTTCCATTCTATTCTTCGTGTTTGAACCTATTCGTTGATTGATTCTATTTTGCATGTTTTTCTTATATTTTGCTTCTCTCTCTATCGTACAGTGTTTTGTTAGTTATTTTTCGAAGAATTTTCATTTCTGTTGTTTCCAAGAGTCGTTTAGTTTTGTCCGTCTCTGGCCTTGTCTCTGCTGTATAAGTCAGTATTGGGCGTACTGTTGGTTTATATATCTTTGATTTACATTCTACGTTTAGGTGTTTATTTCTCCATGTCGTGTCGTTTAAACATCCCGCGGTCTTATTTGTCTTTACTACTTATTGTGTTACTTCATTTCCTGTGTTGCCATCATTTGCTATATTTATACCTAGATAGTTGAAAGTCATAAACTGTTGTATTATCCTATTCTCTAATTCTAATTTGCATCTTAGTGGTTCTTTTGAGGTTCATAAGCATTTAGTTTTTCCAGTAGAGACGATCATATTTAGTGTTAGTGCCTTCTTATTAAAAAGTTTTTGTAGATTGTCTTCGGTTTCTGCATCTCATCATCTGCGTAACATGAGATCTTTATTTCTTTTTCTCCCATTTTATACCCTTTACCAGTGCATACTTCTGTAATTATTTCGTCCGTGATGATGTTAAATAGTAGAGGGCTTAATGAGTCGCCTTGTCTGATGCCGCTATAGACTGGAATTGGGTATGTTAATTTTGGGTTTACTCGTGCTTGAATTGTGTTGAAGGCATAGATGTTTCTGATAGTCTCAATTATGTCTTGTGGTATTCCTCTGTTGTAAACTAGTTCTATCACATTTTCGAGTTGAACTCGGTCAAAAGCTTTTTCGGAGGTCGATAAAACATATAAACGCGAGCCTATTATATTCAAAAGATTTTTCTACTATTTGCCGCATGATAAATATGGCGTCTGTACATGATCTGCCTGTTCTGAACCCTTGCTGCTCGTCTGCTAATGTGATGAAGATGACATCATCTTTATGTGTATAAATTAGTTTTCATAACAATTTATTTCTAAAATAAGAAAACAAAGGTCGGTTGTAATCACAAAATACAGGGTGTCCCAAAAGGTATGATCAAAAATGAAGGATCTAGTAGATTGAACCAAAATAAGGTCTAAAGTTCCTATAAAAATGTTTCGTATCTCCCCCCGTTAGGGAATTACAGCCACCCAAACGGGAAGCCTCAAGATGGATTTTCATTAAATATTTCAGAAACCGTTAAAGATAAAACCATGAAATTCAGGTTCTAAAGTAAAGTTTATGTACTGTATCGGAATTTTACCTTATAATCGTAGATACTTCAACTGGTGCGTCAAAAGTAGGGGACGGCGTGGTAAAAATGGACTTAACTTTTTTTTTGCAATAACTTGTATTGCATTTTCGTATCGGATTAGGGAAGCTTGAGATCTTTGGTGAAAAAAAGGTACTCTTAGTTTAACACGATTAGACGCACCAATTCGGAGTTAAAATCGTTAAAGAATTTCCATGTCAGAAAAAGGGCCTATTACCTGGCTTCTGTCAGATGCAATGATAATTAATCAAATGTCAACACACAAGTCAAATCTGAAAGTTCAAAAAATTGCGGTGGATTTCATTATGCCAAATTTTTACTTTTGTCGAGCATGCGGATATGCTTTTAATGTATGGCTTAGCTTTTGGTAACGCTAGTTAAGCAGCTCGCCTTTACGCAGAACGATTTCCTGATCGATACTTGCCTGATCGCAGAACTATTGAAGGAGTTGATCGCAATCTACGGGAATCAGGTTTATTGTGTCATGCTTTTCAAATTGTGTGCTTATTATTGGATATCTTTTAGGTAGTCTTATACGAAAACCTGGAGGAGTAGGTCGTCCAAGAACTGCTAGTACCATTGAAATGGAAGAAAATATTTTGGACCTAATTACAAACGATCCAACTAACAGTCAGGAAATTGGCAGCACCACTTCATACTTGCAAATCGTTGGTGCATAGGGTACTTCAAGAGCAATTACTCCATCCCTACCATTACCAAAAAGTTCATTCTATGTCTCTATGATGATGTCATGATTATCCTGCATGAGTGGAATTCGCTAATTGGTTTCTACAAAGCCAACGAGAAGATAATACATTTGTAAGCAAAGTGCTTTTTACAGATGAATCGGGATTTTCTAGGGATGAATTCCCATAATCTTCACTTATGGGATGAGGATAACCCACATTCAATTCAGACTAAAAACCAACGTAAATTTTTGATAAATGTCTGGATGGGAATTATCGGGAATTATTTGACTGGACCATAGGTCATTGACGGGCGGCTAAATGGTGAGAAATATTTGCAATTTCTTCTAGATGATTTAAATAATTTATTAGAAGAAGTTCCGTTACATATTCGCAACAATATATGGTTAATGCACGACGGTGCACCACCACATTTCAGCAACATTGCTAGGGGATATTTAGATAACCAGTTTTCCAATCGTTGGATAGGTCGGGGTGGGCCAGTACCGTGACCACTCCGATCACCAGATCTAAATCCCTTAGCCTTCTTTCTATGGGGCCACCTTAAATATCTGGTTTATTCGCCTCCTGTACAAACTAGAGAAAAGCTATAAGAAATAATTTTTTTCACTGTGCTGAAATAAGAAATAATCGAGGCATGTTATTTAGAGTTCAAAGGGCTTTCCTCACTAACTTAAGGAAATGCATAACTGTACAAGGTGCCCATATCGAACATATTCTCTTGTTGAAATTACCAAAGGATTTTATTTTTCCTTTAAATTAATATTTCCAATTTTTTTAGTGGTATTTTGTGATTGTTTTCTTGATTTAATAGTTAAGTTTTTGGCTTCATTTTCTGACATGTAAATTCTTTATCGATTTTAACTCGGAATTGGCGCGTCTAATCGTGTTAAACTAAGAGTACCTTTTTTTCGCCAAAGATCTCAAGCTTCCCTAATCCGACGCGAAAATGCAATAAAAGTTATTATAAAAAAAGTTAAGTCCATTTTTATCCCGCCCTCCCCTACTTTTGACGCACCGGTTCAATTATCGACGATTATAAGATAAAATTCCGAATCAGCACATAAACTTTACTTTAGAACCTAAATTTCATGTTTTTATCTGGTTATCGGTTTCTAAAATATTCAATGAAAACCCATCTTCAGGCTTTCCATTTGGGTGACCGTAGCTCCCTAACGGAGGGAGATAGGAGACATTTTTATAGGTACTTCTGACCTTGTTTCGGTCCAATCTAGTAGATCCTTCATTTTTGACCATACCTTTTGGGACACTCTACATAAGAAAACATACACGTATTAATTTCAAATATTACTTTATTGACTATTAGTAAATACATACAATGTATAAATAGGTGTTAACATTATAACTAAAATGTAATAACACATACAAATTACAAACATTACATAAAAACGATATTACTATAGATTGTAAATATTATAATAATAACTGAAATCAACTAATTTTAAAGAGATTTTGCAACGCTGCTTTTGCTGTCTTTGCGTTTGGAGTTTGCGCAGTAGTAAAGGGAAGAAATTACATACAAGAACTCAGGTCTTATCGTTATTTGAAGCATGCGCCAACCATTTGGAGCTTGCGCAGTATTGAAACAAAATAAGAGAAACCTTTATTAATGATAACGATTTCCCTAATTTAGGAACTTATAAGAGAGGTTATTTGAAGTTCGTTGGTCTTATCGCTATTATGATAGGGTCTGTTTTTGTTTTCTACTTAGGTATACCAAACAAACAACCAAGAACATACAGTAAAATTAAAGTGATAAACTTTTATTGCAAATAACACTGAAAATAGTATATTAGTGTTCAGATTATGTTGGGATTTTAAAATCTTTGTCACAATGACATTAGAGATGTGTATATTTTCAAATAAAATTTTATTTATCGCACACGCAGGAAGGAACCTGCTAAACATAACTTTAATTTAGAAACTTGTGTTGACCCATCTAATATTAATAACCGATGTGCTTAACCATGAAATGTATGAAATCACATAAGTTTTTAGAAGATGCATACTAGCTTAACCTTGCAATTCCTTCGCGTTAATACTGCGCATGCTTGAGATAACGGTAAGGACAAAGACATGTGAAAAATTAGCGTTGTAAAATCTCTCTTTTATTAAAAACATAGAGGTGCCCCATTTATTCCATTTTTTCCAAGTATAATAATAGAAATATTAGAAAGAAAGATAGATAAACAGAGAAAAGAAAGTCAGTGAGTTCCATTTCTAGCACATTGCTTTTATGGCACGGATAATTTCAAAATAACTTATGCATATTGATGAATCCTATAGCTGCATGGAGGAAAATAAACAAAGCCTATTATTTAGAAAATTCTAGTGAGCATTTAAAATTAGAAAAGTTCAAGAGAAGAGACTTTCAAAATATTTTCCATTACATCGATAATGGCTCACTCACTACAAATTAACTATAACATGTACGTTATAAAAACAAGTTGTTGTTTTATGTCTTTTTCGTCCAAATTTTTACCACTACGTCATGTTTGGGTTTTTCATCGGTTTCAAAATGTCGCTTGCCCTCGTATGACTTCTCATATTCTGAATCTGATATTACATGCTCGTTGCCAAGTTTTCTATATTCTGGTCTAAAATTATTATTGTATTCATATTCATGTTCATCAAACGTCTTCTCTTCATTATTACCATAAATCAATAATTCTTTTTTATCTATTGGTTCATGTTTATTTTCATAATCGTAGTATAATGATTTCGTTTCATCATTTTCAAATGTCCTATAATCTCGTTCTAAATTTTCATCATTTACATGTTTTTCATCTTTAACTAAAGACCCTTTGTAGTTCGGATCAATATCCAATAATATTTTCGTTGTTTCAGGTTTTTTATTTTCAGTTTTATCATCGGTATCATGTTCCAATTTTTTAACTTCCTGTTTAGGCTGTTCGTATTTATTGTTATATTTTTGATAATTTGTTTCAGAAGTTCTTTTATTCTCGTAATCATCATTTAAGTATTCTTGATTCCTTTGTATAAAGTCATGTTTTGTGTTATCGTATTCTGATTTTGTGTACGCTAATTCAGTTTCTTTATATTCGTTGCCGTAATTCTTATATTCTGATTCAGATTTTTTGAAATCTATTTCAGGTGTTTCATATCTGTTGCCATATTTTCTATAGTCTGGTTTGAAATGGTTAGTATTTTCATAATTTGATTCAATATCTTCCTTTCCGGTTAGTACTACTTTTTTCTCTTTGGCTTCTTCATCTTTAGATTCGTATTTGGTATATGTGTTATCTGATTTCTGGTACTCTGGTTCAGTATCCTTATATACTGTTACGGACTTTTTATACTGCGGATCAAAATGTATTTCTTCATTTTTATATTTTGGATTGAACTTACTTACCTTTTTTTCTTCTTGTTTCTCCACTTTAATATCATACCCCTTAACTACAGGTTCCCACTTTTGATACTCTGGTGAAGGCACTGATATCTTATAATTTGGTTCCAAATAAGTCTCTCCATATTTATTTTTTTGATTGATTGTAAATGATTCCTCATCTTCTTTAATAACTTTAACAATGTCTTTGGGTTCGGCCTTTTTAATACCATATTTATCATAATCAGAGTCAGGTCCTTCATATTTTGGTCCCAAATAAGAAATATCTTTTTGATATCTAGGGTTAGTAGTATGTGGCTCCTGATGTTCTTTTATAAATTTGACAACTATTTCTTTCTGTGGTTTCTCAAGTTTGAAACCTACAATTGGATCAGTTGGTAAGGCTTCTTTAACTTCAGGTTTGCTATTTTCGGGTATTACTACCTTAAGGTTTGAATCCGAGTTACTTCCTTGTTCTAATTTATAAAATATGTCATCACTTTGATATTTTGGTTTGGTGACAATAGGTATTTTATTTTCTTTAACAATGTTTACAAACAAATTTTGATCTTTAGGTTCTTCCTGTTTAATTATAAATTTTTTATAATCTGGTTCCGACTGTTTATATTCTGTTTGGTAAAATGCGTTATTATTATTTTGAGGATTAAGCGAAAAAGTGTTTTGATTATCA
Organism: Pachyrhynchus sulphureomaculatus; assembly: GCA_019049505.1. Taxonomy (NCBI): domain Eukaryota; kingdom Metazoa; phylum Arthropoda; class Insecta; order Coleoptera; family Curculionidae; genus Pachyrhynchus; species Pachyrhynchus sulphureomaculatus. The sequence goes on along the minus strand of CM032447.1, from coordinate 38,290,289 downwards.
CTTATTACTTTAAGTACTATGTTTTCATCTCTTGGTTCCTCCTGTTTTATGTCAATTTTCTTATATTCAATTCTAGGTTCTTGACTTTCTGAAATATCAAATTTGTTAGAGCTGATCAATTTGGGATTAACTTCATATGTTTCCTTGTCTTCTTTTATAACTTTAATGGTTATTTTCTTTTTATTTGGCCCATCACGTTCTAATTCATACTTTTTCTGATTCTCTAGTGGTTGAGAGTTAGGTTCAACGAAAAATAGTTTTTCACCTTCTTCAACAACTTTAATAGCTGTTTTCTTCTCTGCTGGTTCGTTGTGTGCAATTTCATATATTTTTAATTTCGGTTCTAGGTTTTCTTCGCTCGCTGGTACATGAACAATAGTTTTTTTCTCTGGGATAAGTTTTTCATATCCTGAACGAGGAGACAGGTACACGTGAATATTTCCATCACTGTCTGTAAATTGCTGGTCACTTTCTATAGTTGAGATGATAGAGGTTACTAATGTAGTAAAAAGGAATATCTGAAAACAAAAATACAACTTAGGCTCTGCGGAATGGCTTGGATATAAGTCGGTATTCTGGCTATATTCATTTTTTAAAATAATTCCCAAATCTTTCAATATAAAAATTATGCAATTAATATGCAAATTTTACCTTTTAATATTTTGAAAAAATGTAGATATTTCAAATGCTTACGACTAAATATTTAAGCAAGTTCAAAAGTGAATCATTATAACGAAAAGTCCGACGAAATAAATTCAGTGACATCACTAGATGAGGGGTAATATTAGACAGTGACATACTAATTAAAGATAAGCAACAACTTTAGTACATACCCACTACATGATACTAAATTAAGACCAGCAATAAAATTAATAAATTACAAGTAAATTAGATTCACAAAACATATAAGCTAATATAGAACTTTAGAAATCTAACATAATTCTCTGTTTTTTTCTGGGGATCTTATGCCCTTCCATAAAGTAATGTGGGGTGTTTTTTTAAAGTTATCTACTTTGCTACGAAAGAAAACTTGCAAAGCTTAAAAAAAAACCGTATTTTTCTCTAACTACTGTCTAGAATAATATACTTAGTCCAACGATTTTCGAACTGTTCGATTTCATAAAAAAAAATTGAGATTAAATTAATATAGGAAATATAACGGTATTCGGATATCGATGCAATTAATTGCAGCAAGCAGTTGCCGTAAGCAGCAGAGAGCAATGGAACACCAGGTGCTGAATATAAGATTACAAGACAGAATCAGAAACGTAAGTATAAGACAAAATACTAAAGTGATAGACGTAAGAGAACAGGTAGCAGGTTTGAAATGGAGGTGGGCAGGTCACACAAGGAGACAATAAGATGAGAGATGAAAAGGCAAGGATGGAGGCGATGGTTGGGAGAAAGATCCATAGGAAGGCTTCGAACAAGATGGAAAGATGACCTGAAAAGGATTAGGATGGATCAGAAAGAAGTAGAATCGCGAGGGGTTCTTCCATCCTGTGTCCGACACTGGATGGAAGAAGACTTATTAGATAGATAGATAGATATAATCTATAATATATATAAAATGCAACGTCTCTCTGTCTGTCTGTCCGTTAGTGCGCTTATCACTGGACAACCACTTATCCGATTTACGTACTTTTTTTTTAAACATACATATGTTCTTTGGCCAGGTGATAGGCTATATTTTATTACGATAGGTAGCATAAGAAATGAGTAGTGACGATAATAGTGAATGAAGTCGGAAAAAAGTTTGCCGCTAGCGCGTTCCCTTGCAATACACAGCCTAAACCATTAAATATGGAACAATATTATGTAGCAGAAAATATCGATAATCCATAATCTATAATATATATAAAATGCAATGTCTCTCTGTCTGTCTGTCCATTAGTGCGTTTATCACGCGAGAACCACTTACCCGATTTAGGTGTCTTTTTTTAAATTCATACATATATTCTTCGGCCAGATTATATAATAATAATAATAATAATCTATATCTATAATATATATAAAATGCAACGTCTCTCTGTCTGTTTGTCTGTCCGTTAGTGCACTTATCCCTCGAGAACCACTTAACCGATTTACGTGATTTTTTAAATTCATATATATTTTCTCTGACCAGGTTATATTTTTATTACATCTATAATATATATAAAATGCAACGTATCTCTGTCTGTCTGTCTGTCTGTCCGTTAGTGTGCTTATCACTCACTGGACAACCATTTATCCGATTTACGTACTTTTTTTTAAAACATACATAACACATGGGCTGAAAAGTCCCGGGCCTAACACATAGATGGCGCTAGTTTTATTGCAGTCACTTTTTTTCAGTTAATACTAACCTTCAAAAGATAGCTGTTAAAATTTCATGATATTCTATTCATTAGTTTGTGAGTTATTGTGCTAAGAGTGACGCTACTTTTGTTATTTTCAAAACATTGGATCAAAAACAATTTCGTGTTTTAATTTTACACTGCTTCTTGATGGGAAAAAATACCGTTCAAGCGAAGCAATGGCTTGAAAAGTGTTATGGGGACTCCGCTCCATCAGAAACAACAATAAAACGTTGGTTTGCTGACTTCAAACGTGGTCGTAGAGACACCGATGATGCAGAACGCAGTGGACGTCCAAATGAGGTGGTAACACCAGAAAACATCAAAAAAATCCATAAAATCGTTTTGAATGATCGAAAAGTGAAGTTGCGTGAGTTAGCTGACATCGTAAAGATATCAAAAGAACGTGTTGGCTTTATATTGCATGAGCATTTGACTATGAGAAAGCTCTGTTCAAAGTGGGTGCCGCGTTTGCTCACTGTTTATCAAAAACAAGAACGTGTTGATGATTCTGAGCAGTGTTTGGCCATTGTTAGAGCGGCGCTGGAATGATTGCGTTGCTCTTGATGGAGATTACGTTGATGAATAAAGCTAATTTTGAACCAAAAAAACCGTGTTTTCTTTGTTAGGCCCGGGACTTTTCAGCCCATGTGTTATGTTCTCTGGCCAGGTTATCTATAATCTTATATCTATAATATATATAAAATGCAACGTCTCTTTGTCTGTCTTCTGCATGTCTGTCTGACTGTCTGTTAGTGCGCTTATCACTGAAGAACCACTTATCCGATTTACGTGCTTTTTTTAAAACATACATATGTTCTCTGACCAGGTTATCTATCTATAATATATATAAAATGCAACGCCTCTCTGTCTGTCTATCTGTCTGTCTGTCCGTTAGTGCGTTACGTGCTTTTTTTTAAAACATACGTATGTTCTCTGGCCAAGTTATAGGATATATTTTATTGCGTTTGGTAACATAAAGAATAAGCAGTGACGATAATAGTGAATCAAGTCGGAAAAAAGGGTACCGTCACCGCGTTCTCTTGCAATGCACTGCCTAAACCATTAAATATGGAACAATATCATGTTGCAAAGAATATAATATATATAAAATGCAACGTCTCTCTGTCTGTCGGTCTGTCCGTTAGTGCGCTTATCATTTGAGAACCACTTATCCGATTTACATGTTTTTATAAATTTATACATATGTTCTATATAATTCGATATAAGCCTAGACAACGGGAGATAAGTATAAATAATGGGAGATAAGGAGAAATAATGGAAGATAACCAGAGATAAGTTTAGATAATGGGAATTGTGGTAAGATAATGGGAGATAAGGAGAAAATAATGGGAGATAAGGAAAAATATTGCGTGATAAGTCGAGATAAGCCTAGATAACATGAAATAAGGTGAGATAATGGAAGATAAGGACAAATAATGGGAGATAAGGAGAAATAATGGGAGATGAGCAGAGATGAGCCTAGATAATGGAAATTATGTAGGGATAATGAGAGATAAGGAAAAATAATGGGAGATAAGGGAAAATATTGGCAGATATTTTATTAGGTTAGGTAACATAAGGAATAAGCAGTAACGATAGTAGTGAATCAAGTCCACGCGAGCGGAGCCGCGGGCACGTCTAGTCTATTATATAAAGACACGAAAAAAAATGTACTGTTAAAGATAAATTAACAGATTAATCATAAATTAATAAATTAGTGGGTACTGAACATGAAAGTAGCGTTTCATTTTAAGCAAAAAATGAAACATGAGAGGACGAGAAGACCAGAATAAATACAGTTTGGAACTTACATAAGGATTCCACTTCTATGCACTCAAAACTTTCCTCAATAATAAGTGTTTTAAGTCAGTTAGTGTAATATTAAAAAAATTAAAGTCCGCTCTATATAGAAGTCTCGTGATGTGCACACCATGACTTATGAAAAGGGTGGAAAGTGTATCGACCTCTAGTATTTCGCTAAGCAACAAAAAAGTCAATTTGAGCCAAAAGAGTGAGGCAAATGAGTATCAAACTAATTATTTTATACAAGAAGAGCAGATCTGCATTGTATCTTCTAACTAAGAGTTTAGATACTCTCATAATAGATCTTATGGCTGTCACGGTGAAGTCGTGAGGTAATATTAAACTTGAGTGAAACAAACCTGAGAAATATATTCTGAACCGATTCAAAAGAGCAAGCATGTAATATATACTACTCCAAAACGACGGATATAATATTTTAAGCAGGTAAGTGTTCTGCTCGCTCTGCAAAGAAAACCCAAAACTTGTAGTGTTTTAAAAACAGAGTGATCGAAATGAAGAAGAAAGTCCAGTTTGGGGTCCAATAACATACCCAAAAGCACTGACTTAATTCACCTTAAAAAATTGACTATTTGAATAATATAAATAATTTAATTTCTTATTTTCTCTATAAAAAAACATTTTTTTTTTTTTTTTCAAAGTCCGATTGACAATTCGACATTGAGGTAACTATTTTAAAAATTCTAGTCATCAGCAAAAAGCAAAAAGCAACACCTTAAACTTGATTCAACATCATTATTGTTAAATAAAAATGGTCCCAGATGGCTTTCCTGGGGGATACCCAAGATAACAATAAACTCCTCTAAGACTGCATCCTTCAACCGTACTGACTGAGTTCTTCCAGTGAGATAGTCCTCTGTCCACGTCAAAAAAACCGAAAGCATGAATTTTAGCACACAAAAGTTTCATGTTAACAGTGTCGAATGCCTTGAAAAATAACGTGTAATATAGCTTTTTTCCAACGGTCTGGGAACACAGCAGAACTCAATGATAACGAAAATAATTTTCATAAGGTCTTAGAAGATGTGCATCTACAAAAATACAACAAAAGTGAAGGAATGCCATACGGTCATGGGCCCTTATTACTATTCAATGAACAAAGATTGGCATAAACTGCAAATTAATAGTGCAGGAATTTAAATTATTAGTATTGTCATCGTTGAGAGCGCCAGCACAAGACATGAAACCTATACACTGATTTAAAATATCTAGAAAACAACTCCGCTACTTCCATATTCGAAGTGCCATCAACATCTCCCAAGTGCATAGACTATGGCAAATTTACCTTAGAAAACTTCTCGTTTATAAAGTCCCAGAAGAATTTAATATTAATTGATATTAACTTTTCAGTAATGTGAATACGGGGGTTGTATGATAAGTACCTTGCCTTCACAAGAAAAACGCATTTTATGTGTAAAATCTATTTTATTTTTCAACATAGTCTCTATCTTTTGTATCCCATCTAAAATTATGATTTCTCCAAACCTTCAAAATAGGCGTTTGTTTCAGCAATCATGTCATCGTTTGAGCCAAATTTTTTTCCGGCGACCCATTTTTTCATATTCAAAAATAGACAATAATCGCTGGGGACTCAATCTGGCGAATGTGGTGTATGCAGAAGATTGTAATCGCCCCACAAAAACAAGCTAGCCTGTGAAATTTGGTTCAAAATGCTATTAACGCCTGTACAATTTAACGACATACAAATCGCTATAAGTACTAAATCCCCACGAATCTTTGAACTTGTCTGGGCGGATTGGTCTTTCTATATATGTTAAAAACACTCAGCTCCAATTAGACACTCCCAATATTCGCATCCAACCAAGTCTTCGCTAATCATCATCATCATCAGTAGCTTATTCCGTCCATCGTCAAACATAAGCCTCCACAAGTGCTTTCCACTGATCGCTGTTGTTTGTCTTTTGTAGCCAGTCATAACCAGCGATTCTCTTTATATCATCAGTCCATCTTGTCTGTGCGTGGTCGCCATTCTATTATTTGACGTGTCCATCTATCGTCTTTTATTCTACCATTGTATCCCACCCACTTCCATCTTAGTGTACATATGCGTTGTATGACGTCGGTAACCTTTGATCTTCTGCGAATCTCGATGTTGGGTATGCGATCCTGCAGCGTTATATTCAGCATTCTCCTCTCCATTGCTCTCTGGGTTTTTTTGGAGCTTATCTATTATGCTTTTATTAAATGATCATGTCTCTGTTCCTGTGAGGACTGGTAGCCCTTACTGGTCAAAAGTTCTTGCTTTAAATGTATTCGGCATGTTGGATCTTAGTATAGATTGTAGTCTACCGAACGCTGACCATGCTAATGAGATTCTTCTGTTTTCAGGTTATTTTTGGAAAGTTCCATCCTTTATCCTAGGTATATATATGATTCGACCTTCTCGATTTTTTCTTGTTCTATTATTATTTCTTGATCATGTGACGGCTCTATTTTGTTTGTTAGATATTTTGTTTGGCTTAAATTTATCGTGAATCCTATCATTCTTGATTTTTCATTCAACTCATTAAGCATTTCCTGCAGTTCGTTTTTGTGGTTTGCTATTAATACTATATCATCGGCGAAACGCAGATGATGCAGCCTCTCACCATCTACCGTTCTCCCATTCTAATTCTTTGAAGACATCTTCCAGGGCTGCAGTAAAAAGTCTTGGAGAAATTGAATCTCCTTGTCGTACTCCACGTTGTATTTATACTCTATTTGTAGTTGGTGGTGTTGTTACTTGCGTAGTAGCATTTTTGTATATATACTGGATTAGAATTGTATATCTGCTGTCTACTCTGCTGTTACTTAGAGCATTTAATATTGCCCACATTTCTACGGAATCAAAGGCTTTCTCGTAGTCTATTACTGCCATCCATAATGTCATATTATATTCGTTTGATTTTTCAATCAACACTCTCATCCCTTGTAGGTGGTTCAATGTGCTAAATGCTTCCCTAAATCCAGCCTTTCTAGGGGTCCAATGTGTGTGCCAGTCTTTGTGTTATGATTTTTGTGGATATTTTGTAGAGAATAGATAAGAAACTAATAGGTCCATAATTTTGTATCTTGAACTTATATCCCTTTTTGAATATAAGCACTACTAATGCATTTAACATGCAACACTCAAGACCACCGCAGAAAAAATAGCTCCCCAACCTACTAGGTGAAAGAATAACAAGCTCAGTGAAGAAACAAAAAGAACGAAGACAACTTATACACGAAGGAAAGAGATTAACTGTCGAATATGCAGAATTGAATAAGACAGTACGAAAAGCGGCTAAGACATAAACAAATACAAAGAAAACATTGTTAAAGATCTTATAGAGAAAAACAAAGGATTAAAAGTTTTTAGAAAAACAAACGCTTGTAAAAGTGAGAAAATTAAATTGAAAGACCAAGAAGAAAACATAATCAATGAATGACAAGAAAAATATCCAGAATAGAATTACAACTTTCTATCAAGACCTCTACAGTTCAAAAGTCCAAAATATCGTAGTTGAAAAGGACAATTCATCAACAGACAAAAGAGTAATTAATGTCAACTCAGAAGAAATTCCTGACGTAGAAATGGATGAAGTTAAAAAAGCCTTACAACAGATGAAAAGTGGAAAAGCGGCTGGAGAGGATGATATTATACCTGAAATGCTAAAATGCGGAGGTGAAGCCCCAATAAATGAATTAAAAGATCTTTTTAATGAATGCCTCAAATGTGGAAATATACCAGAAGACTGGAAAAACGCCATAGTCATCTTAATATACAAAAAACGTGACCCCGAAAACCTAGAAAACTACCGGCCAAGTTTAAAAGCTGTTCTCACGAATCATAACAAACAGACTGGAACACAAAACGGAATTATACCAACCGATAGAACAGACGGGATTCAGATCAGGCTTCAGTACGATTGAGCACTTGCATACATTGAGAATACTAATCGAGAAGGCCATCGAATATAATATACCAATCTGGCTCACATTTGTAGATTTTCGCAAGGCTTTCGACACAGTGGAAAAATGAGTGCTTATAAGAGCTTTTAAAAATGCTCGTATAGACACAGATACAGCGAACTGATAACCAGAATATATGAACGATCAACACTCAAAGTTATGGTAAACCAAGAATTGACAAACGAGATCCCAGTGAACAGAGGAGTAAGGCAGGGCGATGTAATATCGCCTAAGTTGTTTACAATGATCTTAGAAGATGTATTCAAAAAACTGAATTGGGACGAAAATGGCCTTCTGATAGCTGACGATCGGCTAAACAACCTGAGATTCGCAGATGACATTGTAATTATAGCAAACAATAAGAATGAAATCATCGAGATGGTCACAGATCTCAAGAAAAGTAGGACTTGACATAAATTTCTCCAAGACAAAGTACATGAGTAACGAAGAGACCAATGATGAAAATATAGTGATTGAACATTCAACAATAGAAAAAGTAAACACGTACATCTATCTCGGCCAAATAATAACGATAGGAAAGGAAAACCATCAGCTTGAAATAGAAAGAAGGAGACGTATGGGATGGGCAGCATATGGAATATTGAAATATGTACTGAATATGAATATTCCTCAAAGATCAAAAACTCAAATTTATAATCAATGTATCTTACCAGCTACAACGTATAGAGCCGAGACATGGGTTTTAAATAAAAGAACAATAGAAAAACTACAAGTTCACCAACGAGCAATGGATGTTGAGTGTTACTTTGAAGGACAAGAAAACTAATAAATGGATTAGACAACAAAAAAAGGTGGATGATATCACCAAATGGATAAAATCTCTGAAATGGAGCTGGGTCGGCCATGTAGGGAGAGCGACGTATGAGTGGAGTGGCAAGATCACTAGGTGGAGACCATGGGGTGAAAAGCGAAGCATAGGAAGACCCCAACAGAGATGGAGCGACGATCTGAAGAGAATCGGAGGCCTTAATTGGTATCAACAAGCACAACATAGAGAAAAATGGAAAGATTTGAGAGAGGCCTATGCCCGACAGTGGGTAGAGAGCAGCTGAAGGAAGAAGAAGGAGAAGAATGCATTTACCCAGTAGTCTGGGATTTTACATTCTGTGAGGCATTTGTTGTAGAGAATTTTTAGTTGTTCTAGTATAGGGCTTCCGCCATATTTTATCATTTCCACTATTATGTTGTCTTCCCCTGGCTTCTTCCTCGTTAATACCAGTTCATAATAATTACACAAAAGTACTGAATGCACTAGCTCATCCATTTTAGTTCTCAGTTGTAACACATTTCGTAGTAAATGGTAAAATATGTAGGATGATTTAGGCGAGCTTTGCGTATCGACATAAAATAATTAAAATACTTGCCTTTGGACGATTTCATCATCACAACAAAAATTTTATAGGTTAACTAGCCGGGCCCGCGGCTCTGCTCGCGTGGACTTGGTTCACTACTATCGTCACTGCTTATTACTTATGTTACCTATCGTAATAACATATCTCCCATTATTTCCCCTTATCTCCCATTATTTCTCCTTATCTACCATTATCTCCACATAATTTCCATTATCTAGGCTTATCTCTGCTCATCTCCTATTATTTCTGCTTATCTCCCATTATTTCTCCCTATCTCCCATTATCTCACCTTATCTCCCATTATCTAGGCTTATCTCGACTTATCTCGCAATATTTCTCCTTATCTCCCATTATTTCTTCTTATCTCTCATTATCTCACCATAACTCCCATTATCTAGACTTATCTCTGCTTATCTCCCATTATTTCTCCTTATCTCCCATTATTTCTCCTTATCTCCCATTATTTGTACTTATCTCCCATTATCGAGGCTTATCTCGACTTATCTCCCTTTATTTCTCCTTACCTCCCATTATCTCACCTTATCTCCCATTATCTAGGCTTATATCGAATTATATAGAACATATGTATAAATTTATAAAAACACGTTGCCGTGTGTACGTAAATCGGATAAGTAGTTCTCCAGTGATAAGCGTACTGACGGACAGACAGACAAACAGAGAGACGTTGCATTTTATATATATTATAGATATAGATTATAATTATTATTATATAACCTGGTCAAAGAATATATGTATGAATTTAAAAAAAATCCGGTCAAGTGCAAGTTGAACTTGCACAATTAGTGTTCCGTACGTTGATTGTTTTTAAAATAAAAATTTTTGTTAGGGTGGTATAAAATGATCAGTGACTTCTCAAAACACACCCCAAATAAGTTTTCAACAAAGTTTGTTTCCAATCTTTACTGAAAACTGGTGACCTTGAAATTTTGGTTTTTTTCTATATCAGATAAATTATTAAAGGTAATGATAATTTTCGTTCAATCTATACCCCGTGGAGAATATTCCAGGATTTTTTCAAAATTTTTTGATCAGTACTTTTCGAGATAAGGTCGGGGACAGAGATTTTTCACGATTTTTTAAAAGTAATACGAAGAAAAGTGTGCGCAAGTATTACATTATATATATATATATATATTTTACTCGTGTTTTGACAAGCTTTCATTTGACACCACACTCGATGACCTAGTAAAAAAATTTTTTTTTCACTTCCGATTTCACCCCTCAAAACGAATCCCTTAAGTCAAAATTTATGTTACGGTGATATAAAATGATCAGTGACTTCATAAAACACACCCCAAGTAAGTTTTCAACAAAGTTTATTTCCAATCTTTACTGAAAATTCATGACTTTGAAATTTCTGTTTTTTTTTATATACCAGATAAATTATTACAGGTAATGCACTCGTGATAATTTTCGTTCAATCTACACCCCGTGGAGAATATTCCAGAACTTATTCAAAATTTTTTGATAAGTACTTTCAGAGATAAGGCGGGTGGACAGCGATTTTTCGCGATTTTTTAAAAATAATACAAAGAAAAGTGCGCGCGAGTATTACATTATATATATATATTTTACTCGTGTTTTCACAAGCTTTCATTTGACACCACACTCGATTACCTAGTAAAAAAATGTTTTTTTCACTTCCGATTTCACCCCCCAAAACTAACCCCTTAAGTCAAAATTTAACTTTCAGAACTACATGGCTCTGATGAGGCCATCAATTCCTATATTACTACCAAATTTTAACTTTCTATGACAAATAGTTTCGGAAAAAATCGGGTGTGACAGACGAACAGACGGACAGACAGACGGACAGATAGACGGACAGACAGACGGACAGACAGACGGACAGACAGACGGACAGACAGACGGACAGACACAGAAGTGATCTTATAAGTGTTCCGTACGGAACACTAAAAAGACACGTAGATCAGATAAGTGGTTCTCGCATGACAAACGCACTAATGGACATACAGAGAGACATTGCATTTTTTATATATTATAGATTATCGATATTCTCTGCTACAGAATATTGTTCCATATTAGGCTGTGTATTGCAAGGGAACGCGCTAGCGGAAAACTTTTTTCCGACTTCATTCACTATTATCATCACTGCTCATTCCTTATGCTACCTATCGTAATAAAATATAGCCTATAACCTGGACAGAGAACATATGTATGTTTTAAAAAAAAATTACGTAAATCGGATAAGTAGTTCTCCAGTGATAAGCGCACTAACGAACAGACAGACAGACAGACATACAAAGAGACGTTGCATATTATATATATTATAGATAAAAATACACAATCGAACATAGCGACAGTACGTTGATGCAGAAGCAATGTGTTTCTAGAGGCGACTAAACGCGCATAACTTATCAGATGAAAAAGTTCCGTTAATATCCAAAAACTATTACATTATCAAAAATAAAAGTCATCTGGACAACTAAAAGTTATATTTAAGGCAATTTTGGTGAATCTAGCTACTCGTAATTTAAATATTTCCACAGACTAAGTAGATTTTTATCACAACATAGAGAACAAACATACTTACATGAAATTGGCACATTTTGAAAATTAAACGACTTTCAACAATTTATGTTTAGTACCCATGAACATAAATGCAGCTTTTAAAGTGGTGACTTTAAATATCTTCGTGACTTTATATACAAATATGTATTTTAACAAATCTTAATATTTATTAATAAAAAAATTGTTACCGATTATACGATGCATTAGTAAAAAAAAACCTTGTTGTTACTCAGTGTGCGTACAATGAAAATTAATTCAACGAAGATAATACAGTAAAACGTTTCTAATTGATTACACGAATTTAAATTAATACCATTAAAAATTACAATGTCTTGATGTTAAGAAGAAGAAACTGAATTTTTAATATAATATTTTTTAATTACTCGTAGATGAAGGGTAAATATAAAAAAAAAAACAGGGAAAAATATTAAGTATGCAAATTAATTATTAGCCTGGAGAGAATAACTTTTAAATTTATTTATGACAAAAATCTTACAAATGTTTTGACGGTTTATTTCACAGGTTTGTCTTTTTACAGAGATAGCTATATTTTCTATGATATAAAGCTAAGTGTCCACTTGAGACAAAGTCTCGAGAGAAAGTCTCGAGATTAGTTCCGAAGTGTTGTCCATTTGAGATCACTTGCGCTCTCGAGACAGCAGTTGGAGACTCGACAGTCACTGCAGTCTCGAGATCAGGAAATTTTGTGTACACTTGAGAGCTTACTCTCAAGTCTCAGTCGATTCTGTGACTTGGTTGCTAGTTTGAGATTTATTTTTTTTTGTTCTAATTCTGCATAAAATTATGAAAAAAACGGGAAGTGAAAAAAAGGCGTGTTGGGTAAGAAAATGGGTGGATCGACGAAATGTATTGGGAGCTTCTTCAACACTTGTGAACGAGTTGCGGTTGGAAGATGTTTTAAATTTGGTAAAACACGATATTGTAAAGCAAGATACAAAGTTACGTGATGCGATTCCAGTCCATGATAGATTAATGATCACACTTCGTTTTCTGGCTTCAGGTAAGCCTTTCAAGCGAATGTACAAATATTTTTCTCTAGAACATTACATTTTTATATTGAAATGAACTTTCAGGAGATGCTTATTGTAGTTTGCAATACCTTTTTCGCATTCCACCTTGTACAATAGGAAGAATAGTTCCCAAAGTGTGTAAAGCCATCTATCATCATTTAAAGGAAGAATATTTAAGGGTATGTATAAATTAAAAAACAACTTTAATTATAGAAGTATAATAACAGAAACTTTACAAATTAAGGCATGTTAATTAGTGAATATGAACTACTGTAAAAATCTTGGGTTGTTTGAGTCTCAATATTTTGTTGAGAAAAGTTGTCAACAACAATGGGTGGTGATGCAATTGGCGTACTGCATGAAGTACTTGCACTTGAAGAGGATGCAGTGGACCAGTAGCATTTCTCATCCATATCAGAAATATTTAATATCGCTTTACGAATCTCACTTTTTAATACTCCTCTGTAATAATCCGATTTTAGACTTTTTAGCTACAACGCTACGTATTCTCCAAAGCGATCGAAATCGTCTTTTGGCTTCTTCATAATTTCTATTGCTTCCTTCAGAATGTTATCATCTTCTTGAGTTCTTGATGTTGCTTTGCTAATACGTTTTCTTTTTTGATCTTGTGTGGGCTCATTTTGTATGGACTCATCCTGTGAGATGTTCATGTTTTCGGGAATATTATTCTGAAAAGTTAAAAGCACAATTAATATACTATGTTGTATCAACTTTTATGCATAGAAAAATAGAAAAATACAAGTAAAATTTTTTTATTTCAGTATCCTTCAAGTGCTGAAGAGTTGAAGAAATATGCAGATCAATTTGAATTAAAATGGCAATTTTCCACATTGTTTCGGAGCTATTGACGGGAAGCATATTACAATGGTGGCACCTGAGAACTGTGGAAGCCTTTACTATAACTATAAGGGTACACACAGCATAGTTTTGATGGGAGTCGCAGATGCCAATTATAAATTAATTTACGTTCATGTTGGTTGCAATGGTAGAATTTCTGATGGAGGTGTCTTTACAAACTGCTCCCTGCACGATGCTTTGGAAAGCAAGCAATTTTCACTTCCCGAACCAGAAGCATTGCCCCAAAGATGTTTGTCAGTGCCATACATAATGGTAGCTGACGATGCTTTTGCTATGACATCGTATATATTAAAGCCCTACGGGTACCGAAATCAACCTGCACCTAACAGAATTTTCAACTACAGATTAAGCAGAGCTCGTCGTATAATAGAAAATGTTTTTGGCATTATGTCAAGTAAATTCAGAGTTATCCGAAAAACAATAAATTTAGCACCTAATAAAGTAATAGATGTTACTCTGGCAATATGTGCATTGCATAACTTTTTAATATGTACTTCAAAAAATTATTTGAACCCTTGTTCAGTTTATTTTGAAGATCCTAATACACATGAAATTGTAAATGGCGAATGGCGGAATGAACCCCCACCACAAGGATCGTTTTTTCCACTAGAGAGAGGCCAGCAGCGAAATTATGCAATCTCTCAAAAAGATGTGAGAGATGAGTTTAAAGAATACTTCATGACAACTGCAGGTGAAGTTCAGTGGCAATATCGTTTAATTGCTTAAATTTAGTACCTAATCACTTTGTTTAATTTGAATTTTTTTATTTGTAATTTTATGATAAATAAAATTTCATTATGAAACATAGCAATAATTATATTAACTTACCATGTTTGAAGTCGATGTTGTGGGTGTGAAGTTGGGTAAAATGAACTGTAATGCAGTGAAAAACTTCCATTTACTGTCATACCTGTCATCAGCACCATCACCACTCTTCAATTTTTTTATCTTTTGCAGTTCATGAGAAACCTGAAAATAATATATTTGACTATTGACTAAAAAGTCTATTTAAATAGTAATGTTAATAATAATTTTAGAGGATTATACATACCTGATTGCGTAAGTTATGGATCTTCCGCTGAATTTTCATTTCCACTGCAATTTTCAAATTCCGAAGCAAATTCTTCGTACATTGCCATTTTTTTTTTTCGCGATTTCTATAAAGTTTATGTTTCACGTTCCATAAAAACTCTTCCTCCTCATAAAGTTCAATTAATTTGAACACTTCCTCGTCAGTCCACTCGCGATTATCCTTCATTTTTAAAAAATTAATTGGTTATTTAAATTAAACAAACATTTTAAATAAAAAGTCTCCAGTCGGGGTCTCAGCTCTTCAAACAATGACGGAAGACTGGTGACTAAGTCTCATGAGCAAGAATGAACATGTCCACTTGTGACACGTGCAGTGTCTGATACTCGCATCGGTTTGTCTCTGAGAGTGCTCTCAGGCACATATACATTTGTGAGTCTGGTCTCGAGACTGTTCTCGAGACCATTTTGTCTCAAGTGGACACTTTGCTTAAGACATGCCACTTATGAGGGCAGTTTGATAATTCAGTGACTGAAGGAAAAAAAAAATTTGCACCATAATTCCTTTTTGTCTATACGTTTTGCCCAACGAGTTTCTAATTTTTTTAAACCTTCCAAAAAATATGATTTTTCAAAGTTATCAAAATACACATAGTGCAGTAAAAAAAAGCATTTGAAATTGCATAGTCTAGATCAGGGGTGCTCAAACTTGAACTGCTGGCGATCTACCTCAATATTGTTAGACTACGATCGATCGACTCTGAGAGGCTACAAGTAAGTGTGATGCAGGATTGTCGTCTAGGTAGGGTGTATCGTGGCATAGATATTAGTTTTCCGCACAATATGCATTTTTTTAGTAGGTCTGCTCTAAAATGTCAATGAAAACACTCATAATTATTCAAAATTGCGAGTTTATTGGTTCTTACAAAACAAACGAGTTCTAGTGTCTAAACTTAACTAAGAGTGACTTTGGATGTTGAAGCGTGGCACTGCATGTCCTCAGCATACTTTTCATAAGATGGTACGCAATTATCGAGTGCTAATCGCAAGCATGATGACATATGTTCGTCAGATAGTCGATTGCGATATTTTGACTTAATTATCTTCATTTCAGAAAATGCAGACTCGTACAAGTAAGTTGACCCAAACATTGCCGTCAGTTGAAGGGCGATTTGCCTTAGATTCGGATATTTATCTTCAGATATAAAACACCAGAATTTTGTATCAGATGCTGTGGCTTTGAGATGTATATCTGATATAATCTGCACTAACTCATTTTCAAGAAAACATGAGTCCATGTTAAACTAACTTGCTATTTCAATAGCTAATTCCTCAATGTTTTTACACGAAAAAGGATAACTCATAAATGATGCGATATTTGCCAATTTACTGAAATTATAAAAAACGTATTTCAAATTGGCCCAAAATATTTGATAATTCTGCCTCAAAAATATCATAATTCAACTGAAGAATCCTTGCTTTCAAAGACGGAATTTTTTTCAGATCCTTTCTTTTCAGTTGATCTATCATAAGTTGCAATTTACTTTTGAATGCGTTTACTGTGCTAATCATCTCAATAATAGTTTTTCCTTTACCTTGAAGCTCCAAATTAATGGTGTTTGTGCCATTTTCCGTGTTATCACCTTTTTCGTCCAGAAAGGCTGTTATTTCGGGCAATAATAACCTTTCTAGGAATTTTCCGCGACTCAACCACCTGACGTCCGTGTGAAGAACTAAATCAGTGTGTTCAGCTGACTCACTATCTTCCAACTGCAATTTAAAGAGCCGTCGTTGCAAGCTACGTGCACGGATAGAATTCACAATTTTTATTGCAATGCCCATAATCTCCTCCATATTTAGAACTTTTGAACACAAAACTTGTTGATGTATAATGCAATGGAAGGAGAATAATGAAGGGAAATCATCATTAGCTTGACACAATGCCACAAAAACGTTTTCGTTTCCAGTCATTGCTGGTGCTCCATCGGTTGTAATGCACACTAGTTTATATATTGGTAGCTTGTAGTTTGTTACAAAATTGAAGATAACGTTATAAATATCTTCGCCACGGGTCTTTCCTTTCAGAGGAATCATTGTCAAAAACTCTTCCTTAGCCGACATATCATTGAATACCATTCGAATAAAAATATACAGCTGGGCAGTGTCTGTCATATCGGTGGATTTGTCGAACTGTAAAGAAAAGTTTGTACATTCCATGATATCATGTTTTAGTTTATCTGCCAAGTCCTGACTCATGACTTCAACACGCCTTGTGACAGTCAGACGAGATAACTGAAGTTCTCTAATAGCAGACATAATCTCTGTTTTATTTTTAAAATCTCCAAATAAAGTCTCACCCGCTTCAATAAATGCTTCCTTCACAACCAATCCAACATTAAATGGTTTCTTGTGTTTCGCCAATATATGAGATATTTTAAATGACGCGATCGTTGCAGTTTTTGATTGTTTGGCTGGTCTTGTGAACATGGTTTGTTCTTTTTTCAAACAAGTTATCAAATCACGTACTTTTCGTTTTCTTAATTCACTCTGTGATGGAAAATCCTTTTCATAATTTTTATGAACCGTTTTATGATGCCTCTCTAAGTTTCCCCGCTTAGGTATTGCAACTGACGCACGGCAAATGAGACAAATGCACTTATCCTTTACCACACAAAAGAAAAATTCTTCCTCCCAATATTAAAATGATAAGTTTTACTTTTCTTCGCCGCACTCATCTTGGACTATTTATTAATAAACTTTGTATCGATGTATCGCCTTCAAGTTACAACTCAGACTGACTCCTATTCCTGCAGGCGAAACATTTATATCGGCGCGAACGAAGTCTCGAATGTTCCCGTCAAACACGCCGCCCGAAGTTTCTAGAAAAATCGACGGGAATCAAAAACGCGGCTTTTCTTTGACAAGTACCGCGCGTTCCTTTGATAAAGCCGCCTTTTGCCGCTAGCAGGGGGTTATTACGATAAAAGAAAGTGATGAGGGGGTTATTCTGGCCTAATTGTGGATCGAATAAATTTTAGTAGTTTATTCATTACATTTTGTTTTAGTTACCTAAAACAAAATCTGTGAATAGTTCTATATCGGAATTTTTTTCTCGAGATTGACTCAAAAAGCACTCGCGATCGGCTTGTCGATCGCGATCGACCATTTGAGCACCCTTGGTCTAGATACAGTAATATTATGATTTTATTCTCTCTGGGATATTATCAGGAGTATTGTCCTGAGTTTTGGACCTCGAAAATCTTGTGCTGTTTTGATTATGAACAATTTAACTTTTCAAATCGCGTTTTTTGACTTAAAATGTTAATATCTCCAGTTATATAAGTCAGATCGAGACAAAAAAAAACCAAACTCTTCATAATGAAATTTCCAACAAATCCTAGTTAGTTTTAAGTCGCTCAAGTGCACATATAACTTACAAAATTGAAAAACAGGCAAAAAACTGTTTCTTTTTTAAATTTTACTGTACAGGGTGAGTCAACAATAGAGTAAAGTTCATTATCTCATTTGTTTCGGGAATGACGAAAAAATGTTAAATACAAAAGTTTTAGGGAATGTTAAGGTGCACAATTTAGAATTATTTTTGAGTATACAGGGTACTTCAAAAAAGTGTGGCCGATATAACATATGTTTTTTAAAGAGAACATCCTAATTTCTAATTTATTTTTAAATTCTAAAATTTTATAACTTTTTTATTAATAATGTTATATACCTAAACCTAGTAGTTTTTCTAATATTTCAATTTTTTAAAAAAATACTTGTTTTTCAGTTTTGTAAAAAATTGCCAGTAGCGCCATTATTTCTGAAGGTGGAATACTCATAAATGGTACGGGCGTTCTATAGAGATGAAAAAAAAAGATACATGTAAAAAAAATTGAGTTAGATGCACCAGGGTATTCAAAATAAATTTATGCATTTCGACTAGTTTAGATTGAAAAATCTCAAATTTTTTAAATAGCACATCCTGTATATTATTATTTTTTCTGATTTTACAAAACCCTTCCACTTTTATTAAGTATGTCATACCTATTTCTAATAGTTTTCCATTTATCTTGAATTTTTTAATTTTTACCCTTGTTTTTAATACACTTACGTTGTCAAAAATACTACCGGAGAAAAAAATCGAACTTTTTTTTTGTTGCATGACATCTGTTAAGTATTTTTTACTAGTTTGGCGTCGCTGATTCTGAATCTACCCTCAGATTGTATTTAGCAGCTCTAGTTTTTGAGATACAGGTACCGTGGTAATATTTACTATTCAATTGACAATTGCCATCAATAGCGTTATTAATAAACTAGTTTTTGTGCATCTATAATGATGTTTTCGTCAAGAAGAACATGCGTAAACAGTCCAGATTGTTTTTGTGTCGGACTTTGTAAAACAAGCATGTCTTGACTATTTTGGGTTTCCATTAGAAACAAACATCAAGGAAAGACCATCTTTCAAATACAAGACTCCAATGATCTGACGTGAACCATCAAATCATCATGAAGATGTGCTGTAAAAATTACCGGTATAAAACGAAACAATTATTCTAAGTGGATTTATCTTACCTTACAATCTGCTACTAGACCTGTTGTAAGTTCCAGTGATACATTAGTACCACCGCCATCTACAACATAGGAACATCTAAATGAGTTCAGCCAATAAATCGATAATAGTGATAGTAATGAGACTGACTTTGATTGCCCCAGAGATCCTAGATCACTCGATCAAAGTAATCTAGATGACTTGTCAGAGATCTGGGATTGTCTAAAAAGGCATCAGAACTTTTAGCTTCCCGGTTAAAAAACGACATCTATTGACAAAAGAAACGAATATCTCGTATTACCGCACTCCCTCTTTTTTTCTGAAGAGGATGATTTTGAATTTTGCAGTGATTCCTGGTCTAATGGTTACAATGGGATTACAAAATAGGACTAATATTGATACAGGAGGCGATTGGATAACTTACTAAAGTTGTTAGCTCACCAAAGAATACATTGCTGGCAACAAATATTCTCGAAATACATTTTTTCAAGAATGTGAACAGTCACGTATCTTACTTGGCAGACTCTAATACTGAAGTATCCTAATCAAATAATTTTTACTGAATTTCTTTACTTAAAATCGAAAGCTAGATAAGTTAAAAACATCAATTTCCTTATTCATTAGGAGAAGACAAAGACAAAATTGACATTTATGATTATTAAACAAGTTTAGAGAAAGTATATTAAGGAATGACTGTTTATTTAATTTAATAAAATTCAATCACTTTTCCACGACAAATTTTAAAACAATACATTAGTTAGTTATTATAAATTATGTATAATTAGTATTTTTTTTCTACTATTTCTTCTTTACTTGTTCTTCATGCCTATTGGGTACATACAAGGTTTTGTCTTCGTACATGCATACGACTATATAAACTAAACGCTTATTTTGTTTAGCATCAGTCCTAGATCTTTACCAATATTACAAATTATTTGTTAAATTATTAGTTAAAAAAAGTATCCAGTACAATGAACAAACATTCAGTAAGTATAAGTCTGACACCTTTTTTGAATGATGTAATATATATATATATATATATATATATATAGTCAGTCCAAAAAGTCTCCATACACCACCTAGTCTCTACACTATTTTTCTGTTATGTTTAACTAATTAATTGGAACTGTCAGAAAACATGTTTAAATTAATATTTGAAACGAGGATTAGTATTAAAAGCAGCTACGGAACATTACATCATTGTTATAAAAATGTAAACAAAAAAAATGTAAAAAAAGTCTCCGTACACTTAACAATTACCAACAATAGTTTGATGTAGTTTAACGGAAAATATCAACTTTGTTTAAACTAATATTTAGTGGGACCGCCGTTGCCCTTGATAATCCCCTGTAACATTTTTGTCATGCTTGCAACCAACTTTCTAGTAACTTCTGCTGTCATGTTCTCCCATTCGTTCAATATTCTGTTTTTTAATTCTTCTCTATTTGAAACATTATGTTTAAAAACCTCCCATAAATGCTCGATGGGGTTAACATCGGATGGTTTATGAAGCTGCTGTTGCACATTATGGATCATCCATTCTCGCACCAAGTTTGCGGTATGTTTCGGATCATTGTCCTGTTGGGAAATGTATCTTTTTTCGAGTGCTAATCTGTGGACACTTTTTCTTAAATTGTTTCTCATAATGTTCAGATAAACCCCTCCAGCGGACATGCATCCCCAAAGTAGAACACTGTCTCACCGTGGAACAAATGTTTTTAATATCGAATGCGGTACTCTTCTTTCTTCAAACTTTAGTTCTGCCATCAGACCCAAAAATGTTAATTTTAGTTTCATCACTAAAGAATTCGGATTTTCAAGAATCAAGAGGTTTAGTAACATATTCCTTAGCAAAAACTAACCGCTTTTTGCGATTAGCTTCCGAAATTAACGGCTTCTTCCTGCCCTTTGTAAGCAATTTCTCACTGTTTATGAACAAACATTTTTCGAAAATAATCCCTGTACTTCTTCATTTAATTTTGGTGCACTTTTCTTGGGATCTATAATTATTTGTCTAACAATACTGGCCTCTTCACGTAGAATTAGTTTCTTGGGACGACCAGAGCGTGGTCGAATTCTATAGGAACCCCTTGATTTATACTGGTTTACAATGTACTGAACAGTAGCATGCGACTTTTTAACAATTTTTCCTATTTTTGTGTACGATTTTCCATCTTTCCACAAATCAGTTATGATCTTTCGAACTTGAAATGGAATTGCACAATTTCTCTCGCTCATTTTTAATACTACTTTGAAAATCTACTGCAAAATTACTAACAACAAGTGACAGATTATAAAGTATGGCCGAAAATTATCCACTTGTTTTCAGTTTAGCGAGCAAGCTTGATAAAATGTGGCTGATTATAACGTGGTTTTTTCAATTCACTTCTTGAGCGTATGGAGACTTTTTGGACATTAATTTTGTTTACATTTTTATAACAATGATGTAACTTCTAAATAAAACGTTCCGTAGTTATTTTTAATACTAAGCCTCGGTGGTTAAGTTTCAAATATTAATTTAAACATGTTTTCTCATAGTTCCAATTAATTACTTAAACATAACAGAAAAATAGTATAGAAAGCAGGTGGTGTATGGAGACTTTTGAACTGAGTGTATATCCGGTTTTGATCTTCTTTCCAGTTGTCTAGTCTCAGGTGCAGTCGGGATAAGCTTCTTGGATCACATGGCTCTTAATCTACCTCTCTTTTTTATTTCTAACAAGGTCTAGCCAATTTTTTACTTGGTTATCCGTTTTCTGTATCTGACCATACTAGCATTGCTGTTTTTATCATTCTTTATCATGGAAGTTTCTACATTAATTATTTTTATAATGCCTTGCCAGGTTTTACACCTACGGAACATTACAAAAAGAAAAAGCGTTGTACAAACGCTTTTTCTTTTTTTTTTAGAAATAGTTATTGTCTAAAGTAGTGAATTCGGAGCACAGATTATCTTCGATTACTTTCATGTCCTTCTTTTTGTATTCCTCTGTCTGTACAACCGAATCGTGCAGTTTTTGCTTTACAGTAAACCACATTCTCTTACTACGCAGCAGTTATCACAATTATACCAAATGCTTTATCTTGGCACTCTAATCGCGTTTCTCTAGCTATTTTAACATCATTATCGCTTCTTTAAAAAGATGAGGAAAAGTTATAACCTTACTTTAATCCTATGATGACTATGAAGTTGCCAGAAAATGTACTACTCGAAGCCCTAGGTTTGGTATAGTCTAGGTCTTTGATTTAAATGTCCATGTTTATCTGTTCTTTTTTATAGGTTATTTCCACGTATCTATTTCTGCAAACTGTATATTATTTTTATTTATATTCTCGATCTTATGATTGTATACTTCTCCTCAAATATAATTCTGTCTATGTACGTTTCTGTTTTCATCTCTTCTTGCTATCAGCTATTACTACCTGTTCAAGTTTAGTTTGATCCTCTAAGTACTTTGTGCTGTCTGCTGGCTTTCGTCTATTTAACCATTTGTGACATGCTCCTGTTTTCGTTGGCTTTGCTATTCCAATCTCCTAATGCATAGCATTATTTTTGTAGTGCTTCTTTAGTTTCCTAATGCATCAATCAACAGGAGATCTTCTGACTTATGTAACACACGTTTGGAACAACGCAATTGAACACTTTGGAGAATCTCGAGCGGTTGCTCTTGACATATCCAAGGCATTCGACCGGGTTTGGCACGATGGAGGATGGTATGTCTGAAAAGTTCTGTTTGTGGCTCTCATGTTTCCTCAGAGAGCGTTATTTACGAGTAGCAGTCGACAGATTTCTTTCTAACACCTTCACTATCAATGCCGGTGTACCTCAAGGCTCCATACTGTCTCCTACTCTTTTTCTCATTTACATTAACGATCTGCTGGAAAAGACCGAGAATCCAATCTACAGCTTTGCAGATGACGGTACGCTTATTTCTTCATTCACTTTGAACGCTTGGACATCGGCTACTCAGACGAATATCCGAAGACAGCAGGAAGACATTCAACTTAACAAAGACCTGGAAGAAATTTTATCTTGGGGTGACAGTAACCAAATGGAATTTAACGCTACAAAAACCCAGGCGGCAGTTTTTTCTAAAAAAGTTAACGTTGCTGAACCCGACATAGTTATGTCGGGACACTCCATTCCTCTAACATCGTCACTCAATTTGTTGGGCGTTAATTTGGGAGCAAATATGTTCTGGCATGAACATGTTGCAGGCATAGCAAGGAGAGCTTCTCAAAAGTTGGGAATATTATTTCGAATCAGAAAGCTTTACACTCCACAACAACTGTTTATTCTTTACAAAGCTCAAATTCGACCAACTATGGAATACTGCTCCCATGTTTGGGGCTCCGTTCCCAAACATACACTGCATTTGTTGGATTCTGTTCAGAGAAGAGCTGTTCGTCTGATTGAAGACCCGGAACTGACCGGCGGCCTTGATTCGCTGGAACATCAAAGAACGGGTTGGCGACTTGAGCCTATTCTACAAGTATTTTCATGGAAAGTGTTCGAAGGATGTGGTCCGCTTAATTCCTCCCAGAGTGGTGCATGTTAAAAGTACACGTCACGCTAATACTTTACATGCGTATGAGATTCAGCTTGTTACTCCTCGTACAGCGCTTTTCAAGCAGTCTTTTGTATGAAGAACATCATCCCTTTGCCCAGGACTGTGTTTCCCACCGAGTACAATTTACAGCGATTCAAGAACAACGTGAATCGCTTTTTTCCGCACACGTGTCGCTCCTGTAGCGCTTTAGGGACTTCTTCCCTGCAGCACGTGTGCTAGACCCATAAAAAAAAAAATTTGTTACAGTTATTTTTTTTTATTCTTCATATGTCGTTTACCTTCCTTTTGTTAAATATTATTTTCTTCTGTTTTCAGATTATACTTTTTATTACCACTATTTATGTAGTTGCTACAATAGCTGAAGAGTACGATCAGTACTATAAGGGTCCGCTAAAAAAAGTTTATGTGGAATACCAAAGACCAGAATACAAAAAAGATGAATATCAATATCAAAAACCTGTGCATAAAGAAAGGGAATCTGATTATGTATATAGAAAAAAAAGAACCCATATATAAAAAAGTAATATACGAATATGAAAAACGTGAGCCTGAAGTAAAAAAAGTTGAGTACGAGGAAAAGAAACCTGAGTATTACTCTGAGGATACAAAGTATAAACCTGATTATAAGGAATATGAAACTAAATACAGAAGATTTGATGAGGAAAAAGGGGTGGTAATTAAAAAGGATGGGAGAAAGCAATATGAAGAAGAATACATCAAATCTGAACCTGAATATGAGCAATATGAAGATATTGAGCCGGAGTACAAGGTTATTAAAGAAGTTAAATACAAAAAGCCTGAATATCAAGATAAATATATAAAATCCGAACCAAAACATAAAATTGTGAAAGAAGTTGAATACAAAAAATACGATGACGAGAAAGTGCTGGATCCTAAGAAATATGAGCCACAATACAAATTAGATAAGAAAGTTGAATATGAAAATCCTGAGGATGAAAAAGTGTTAGTAAAACATAAAAAAGAAGAGAGACAGGATAAGCCTGAATATAACAAGCATAAAGAATATGAAGGGCCTAAAAAAGATGTGGTGGTTAACATATGGGCCAAGAGGTATAACTAAAACCTTTAGCACATATCACAACTATTAGCAAATGGAATAATATAAAAAAAAAAAATAAAAAAATAATCGATTTAATTTTAATATTATATTATATAGCCAGTTTTTCAAAATATTTAATTAGGAGTTAAATTTAGGCAAAATAGCCATCGCCAATATTATTTATTAACTTTCTTTCAACGTCTAAATCATTAATAGAAATGTATGGAAAAGGCCAACTTTAGGAAATTAGTACACTATAATATCTAAAATGAGTTGACATTCACCAATATTATCGTTTATTTAGTTTAATGTGATATTTTTCTGTGTACTGTTTTTTAAAGCCCTGTTTGCACTAGCTTTCCAAATAGAGCCTGTATTGATTTTTATGTTCTCTTTTTATATTTTTAGTTTAGGTATAAAGATACCACTAAACTATAAAATTCGTGGGAGGTGTGTTATGAAATTTACTTCAAATTTCAATTAGTTATTTTTTATTAAAGACTATTTGTTTTCTTTTATTGCACAAACTTTTTACTCTAAAACTATTAAAACTGGAATAAGCAAAGAAACATTTCTGTTATACCGCTTTCTTTTTAAAACTCTATTGTGAACCATAAAAACTAAGCGTATTCCTATTTAATAGGTCGGTTTTTTGTAATTATATGTTTAGATACTTATTGTATTTTTCTATGATTTATGTAAGTTCTTGCACAGAATAAAATATAAATAATAACAATTGGTTTCCTTTTTATCAGCATATAAAAAACATCAACTTAGTTGACCAGATATACAAAAACATTTTGATAATGCGCAAAAAGAAACTCGTTTTTTCGATTCGACAATAAAATGAAAATTTTATAAAATAAATTTTACAAAGAAGACTCATTGCTTTATGAACTGAGAAACATAGTTTAATTTTAAGATATTGCTTAATGAAATTTTACACGGTGTAGCTACCCTATATTCCGTTTAAAGTGACAATGTTTTTCAGCTATATCGGTCGAAAAATCAACACCGAACAATATGGTATATATGGTATTGTTATAAGAATTTTGCATAGATTTTGGTTGCGATATTTCAAAAAATTTTAACTAATCATTTATAGTAAAAGATCCCTATGGTAAAAGGAAAGAGGTAGAGGGTTAGAAGGGTGATTGTCTATCTATCCTAATATAACACGTAGGCTGAAAAGATTTTCGTATAGCTATTTAAAACACATTTTTTTTGAAAAATTCGACTTTATTCATCAACATAGTCTCCCTCTAGAGCGGCACAATCGGTTCACTGCTGTTCTAACATTCCTATACCTTTCTTGTCTTTGCCTTCAAGATAGGCCTCAGTTTAGGCGATAACTTCTTCATTGGAGCCAAATCTCTCCCGCGAGCATTTTTTTGAGGTCTGCGAATAGATAATAGTCGCCGCGGTCCAAATCTGAAGAATACGGTGGATCAGAAAGCAATTCGAACCTCAATTTATGCAATTTTGCCATCATAACTATTGACTTGTGACATGGTGCATTATCTTGATGAAAGAGTACTTTTTTCTTGTTCATTTGGAGACGTCTCTTTGCGATTTCTGCCTTCAAACGGACCAATAACTTTATATAATATTCGCTATTGATGGTTCTTCTCTTCTCAGTATAGTCGACAAAAATTATTCCATGCGCATCCCAAACCGAGGCCAAAATCTTCCCAGCCGACTGTTGTGTCTTGGGTCGCTTTGGGCGGCTTTCATCGGCTGTTGTCTACTCAGCTGACTACCGATTTGATTCTGGTGTATAGTGGTGGATCCATGTTTCATCTATTGTCACATGTCGCATGAAAAAATCCTTTTTATTGCGCTTAAACAGGTCGAAACAGCGCTCAGAATCATCAACACGTTTTTGGTTTTGGTCCACTGTAAGCAAACGCGGTACCCATTTCAAACAGGGCTTTCTCATGCCCAAATGTTCATGCAAAATATGATCAACGCGTTCTTTTGATATTTCACTTTACAGTCATCCAAAACAATTTTGTGGATTTTTTTCAGTGTAACCACCTCATTTGGGCATCCAGAGCGTTCAGCGTCAAGTGTGTTTGTACGACCGTGTTTCAATTCAGCATACTAGTAAATCATGAATGATTTTCCAGGAGCAAAGTCTCCGTAACACTTATCAAGCCAATTCGATTTTTTCCATTGTTTTGAAAATATCAAAAGTAGCGTCACTAAAACTACTGTAACTAGTAAACTAATCGTCGAAATATCATGAAATTTTGACTCGTATCGTTTTTCATTATTCCCAACTTTAGTATTTAGAAGGGACTGAGATCTCGTTATAGAGTAACCTAAAAATGTTAAGTTAATTATGGAAAAGTTTTACAAATACAAACAGTTAAATTGGTCAAATTGTCAACCTCTGACACAGTAGGTAAATTATTATTTTTCTGTCCCCTCCTAAAGAGAAAGAATTACTCACTGTAATTTTTGATTGTATTTATCTCTTTGGTGTTCTTAGATCGTGAAAAATATATATTCCCATCCCATCATCGAAATCTATAATTTTTGAGCGATATCTTTTCAAGGAAACAGACTGAAAGGGGTGGGTGTTGATATGTTGTATGATTATTATCCTTATTATGAAAATTCAGTTTCCCTTTACTTGAAAAAGTTAAACCACATCTTATCTTGGACCAACATACGAGTTTTGTTTTTACAAAAACAATGAAAAAAAAAATGTATTGTTACAAATCGTTTTATTATTTCGAACCAATTCTCAAAACATTTTTTTCACTCTGAAGTTGGTACCTTAAAAACATGATTTTTGAAGGATTCAACAGCTTCTTCTTGTTCTTCTTCCGACTTATACGAGGCTGGTTTGAAAAGTCCGTGCAAAGTCCGAGAGATGGCACCACCGGCGCGTATCGAGGTCATGTTTAGTTAGTAGCATCTCTTGAATGAACGCACACCAAGTTTCAGCCATATTGGTCTATTTCTTTGTGTTTGGCATTCGTGTGAATCTAGGAAGTCGAGTGATTTTCAAGAAATGGCCGAAAAAGAATTTCGTGTGGTGATTAAACATTACTTTATGAAAGGCAAAACGCCTCAGGAGACTAAAGAGAAGCTTGATAAACATTATGGTGACTCTGCACCTTCGATTAGAACAGTTTATAAGTGGTTTCAAAATTTTCGGACTGGCCATATGGGCACAAGTGACGCTGAACGTTCTGGACGGCCTGTGGAGGTTACGACTTCAGAAATCATTGATCAAATCCATGATATGGTGATGGATGACAGAAGAGTTAAGGTGCGTGAGATTGCTAGTGCTGTGGGCATCTCGACTGAACGGGTACATAATATTTTGCATAAACATTTAGACATGAGAAAGTTATCCGCAAGATGGGTGCCGCGATTGCTCACGCTTGACCAAAAACGGAATCGTGTGAAGTGTTGCAAGGATAGTTTGCAGCTGTTCCAGAAGAATCTGGAGGACTTTAAGCGTCGTTTCGTCACTGTGGATGAAACATGGATACATTACTATACTCCTGAGACCAAACAACAATCTAAACAATGGGTTACCAAGGGGGAATCTGCACCAAAAAAGGCGAAGACCGTTCCTTCGGCCGGAAAGGTTATGGCGACTGTCTTTTGGGATTCGCAAGGGATAATCCTCATCGACTATCTGGAAAAGGGTAAAACTATTACAGGTGAATATTATTCATCGTTATTGGACCGTTTGAAAAACCGAGCTGCAAGAAAAACGGCCGCGATTGGCCCACAAGAAAGTCCTTTTCCATCACGACAACGCACCAGCACACACCTGAGCAGTTGTGGTCGCAAAATTAATGGAAATAGGATTCCAACTCGTTTCACATCCCCCCCTATTCTCCAGACTTTGCTCCCTCGGACTACTATTTGTTCCCCAATTTGAAGAAATGGCTGGCGGGACAAAGATTTTATTCAAACGAGGAGGTGATTGCAGACACTAATGGATATTTTGCAGACTTGGACAAATCCTATTATTCGGAAGGGATTAACAAACTAGAACATCGTTGGACGAAGTGTATAAGCCTAAAAGGAGACTATGTCGAAAAATAAAAAAGGTTTACCCCAAACACATAAGTAGTTTTTATTTTTGCACGGACTTTTCAAACCAGCCTCGTAGCTAGGCACTATTGCCTGTTGTCTTTGTTGCCTGCTCTATAGATCGTCACTACATCTCTTTCTTGGACGTCCCATTGATCTTCTTCGATTCGGTGACTTGTCCCTTGCTAATCGTACTATCCTGTTGTTTACCATTCTTCCTATCTGTTGATCTCATTCTACTTTTTTTCCTCTTATCCACTAGTTGATATTTTCTATATTACATGTGCGTCTTATATCTTCACTCCTTTATCTATCGCTCAGTGTCTTGTTTGTACATCTCCTAACTATTCTCATTTCGGTTGATTCCAACATCCTCTGTGTTATACTTGTATCAAATCAGATATGTAAGTAATTACTGGCCGTATTACGCCCTCGTATATTCTTGTTTTGGTCTCCAGGGAGAGGAATTTATTTCTAAATATGGTATCATTGAGGCATCCCGCTATCCTATTGGCCTTGTTAACTTGATGTTTTACTTCTTCTTCGATCTTTCGGATACTAGATATTTTGATGCCCAGGTAATCGATCTCCATCACCTGTTCTATTGGTTTATCTTCCACCATCAGCTTGCACCTATTAGCTCCTTTGTTATTACTATTATCTTGGTTTTTCAGTCGAGATTGACATATTATATTGTTTTGCTGCTACGTAGAATTCGTATAGCAGCTTTTGAAGATCATTGTGAGTTTCAGCCATTATTATCGCGTCATCTACATAACATATAATTATAAGTTCTCTATTACCCATTCTATATCCCTTCTTTCTTTTGACATTCTTTATAATTTCATCCATGACAATATTAAATAGAAGAGGACTTAAAGAGTCTCCCTGCCTGATTCCAGATTCATAGTGATTGGTTCTGTCATTCTTCTGCTAATCTTGCGACTACGTTATTGTCTTTATATATATTCTTGATAGTTTTAATTAGTTCTAATGGGATGTTGCTGTTATATAATAGATGAATAATGTCTTCTATTTGTACATTGTCGAAAGCTTTTTCTAAGTCTATCAGGCACAAGTATGCTGGAATTCTATGAATTTTTCTTTTACCTGTGTCACAATGAATACGGCATCGATGCATGAGCGCCCACTTCTGAATCGTTGCTGTTCTTCTTCCAGTTGTATTCTCGCGTTTATTTTTGTTGTACTAATTTTCGTTGTTAATTTCAGTGTACAGTTTAGTAGTTTTATGCCTCTACAGTTATTTGGATCTTCTTTTTCTCCCTTCTTGTGCATTAATATAACTATCGCTGTTCTTCATTCACCTGGGATTCCATTCGATCTTATAATCCTCTGTATAAGTATCTGGAGTTGCTTAACCAGAGAGTAATAATAATAATAATAATAAAAAGTCTTTATTTTTAACTCGGCGAAGTCCAGTTAAGAACTGCTCGTCTCAACCGAGCCAGTAGCTAAGCACACAAGATACAAAAAGTACCGAATATATTAAAATTTTGATGATTTCATGTATATTGCGAAGACTTAAAGGCCAAAAAAAAAATTCCTTTGCAGCTAGCGACATGCAGTTTGAACAGGGTTATATAAAAGGACATTCTTTAACACGTGTTGTATCAGAGAATGTGCGAGGAAGGCTGGTTCATTCATAAAAATATTTTAATTAATAATTTATTTTAAAATTTCGATGATTTCATGTGTATTGCGAAGACTTAAAGGCCAAAAAAAATTCCTTAGCAGCTAGCGACATGCAGTTTGAACAGAGTTATACAAAAGGACATTCTTTAACACGTGTTGTATCAGAGAATGTGCGAGGAAGGCTAGTTCTTGCATAAAAATATTTTAATTATTATTTTATTTTAAAATTTCGATGATTTCATGTGTATTGCGAAACCTTAAAGGCCAAAAAAAAAGCACATCCGCATAATTCACATGACTCAAGACTAATGCTTCGCAGAGCCTCTTCCTTATGTCTCTGGTCAAAATAGTTCTATTCCGATATAAGCTCCTTAAAGCTGTGTATGCCTGCTTGTGACATGATCCCTAAAGCGCAGGTCTTTGTCAATCACAAGCCCAAGACTTTTTACAGTTTCCCTCAGTTAGACCAGAACAACACCCAAGTCAAGTCCCGCCAGCACATTGCCAAAATTAATTGCCACTGATTTAGATGGATTCAACTTAAGACTCTGCCTCTCCGAATATGACTGAATATTCTTGAGTGTGGCATTCAAGCGATGGAACACTTGCTCAGCATTATCTCTATTGTAACTAGCACACACCTGTGTATCATCAGCAAACTGATGGATTAAGCAATTGTCATTAACTGATTCAACCAGATCCATGGTATATATCCCAAAAACTAATGGTCCCAGAATAGTGTCCCCCGTATTTTAATAGTTCATTAGCTATTTGGTCTTCGCTGGGAGATTTACGGTTTTTTAATTTTTCCAGTGCTTCTATTACGTCTTCTTCCGTTATATATGTTTATTCGTTTATCGTTATCTCTGGTGTTTGTGGCAGTGTGATACTCTGTTCTCTTTTATATAATAGTGTAAGATATGTTACCCACCTTCCTTTCTTCACGTGTGTATACTCTATTAGTCCTTTCATCTGAGTTCCCTGCTGTCTTATGAATCTCCAAATTTGTTTTTGTTGACCATAGAAGTCTGAATCTAATGTTCTTGTGTACCTCTCCCCGCTTCTTGAGGTGATAAAAATCGCAGTCCACGCATTTTTTTTTTTTGGCATTCGGGAACAAAAAAATTGTTTAGGCTATAAATCAGGTGAATACGGGCAATAAGACATTAATTCGATGTTTTTCTCCGTCAAATAATCAATTGTTTGAGGTTTTGTGTGAGAGCTGGAATTATCATGATAAAGAATGATGCGACGTTTCTTGATTTCATCGATGGATTCCGACAAACAAATTGTTGTATACCACTCAGCATTAATTGTTCTGATTCTCTAAAGCCATGGTTGTAACATGTTCAATATAACCAAAGAAACAAGCGATCATTTTCTTGGAAGTGCTTGACGAATGAACCACTTTTGCTGGATTCGGTTCACCTCGGAACACCCAGATAATTGATTGTCGCTTAGTTTCCGGCTCGTATAAATATATCTAAGTTTTACCTCCTGTTACGATAATTTTGTACGGATTTTGCATGTCGTCGGTCGAATTTTTTGAGCATTTCTTTCCACCAATTGACACGAGCCTATTTTTGAGTTTGGGTCAAATTATGCGAAATCGAACGGGAACAGATCTTTTTCACAGCTAAATGTTCATGCAAAATCGAATATACTGCAGTCCTCGATATGCCTAAGGATGCCTCTATCTCACGGTAAGTCACATGCCTATCCTCTTAAACCATGTTGAGCACAGCATCGATATTTTTTGGAACAACAACCGATTTTGGTCTACCTTCACGAAATTCATCGCTGACGGAAGCACGACCAAGACGAAATTCTGCAAACCAATTGTAAACAATCTTTTCTGTTGGTGATTTATTAACAAAAGTTAAACGAAGCGGTTCGGGGCACTCTTGTTGAGTTAGGTCTTTAGTAAAATCGTAAAAAATCATCCAATGAAAACCTTCCCGTGAAATTTTCATTTGTCCACAGAAGTGTTTTTTTAAACGCTCACTGTAAACGAACTACTCTGCAAATTTCTGAGCTGCCACTGTTTTAACAACAACAAATGTCAAATGTTACAACAATGGTAATGTCACATCTCAATAATGCCATCTAGAGGTCGTTTGTAAAAACTTGAAAGGTGGTCTTCGTATTTGCAAGGAAAGTACTGCGTAAATCATTTTATCGCTTTTTAAGTAAAACAAGTTTGTCTGGAAAAATAATTTAACTTTTTTGTTGAGAAAAGATTTAAGTGCTATAAGTGCTCACTTAAAATTAGTATTTATAATTTCAACTCGAACGTCAAACAATTCGACATGTAGCTATAAATTATTGACACATAAATAAAAATTAATGTCCTACAAACATAAAATTCTTAAAATTACAAAATTCAAAACTGCAAATTTCGCATCAATTTGAACCCAACAAAAGATTTTCAGGATTTAGAGAATAATGCATTTTCGTAAATACATGCTGAGCTACAGTTGTACAAGAAAGTTTTAAAGACATTTCAAAAGGTAATTTATAATGGTTTTATTGATCGGTTGTAGTCCTAAGGGTGATTTGAGACGGCCAGTGTGACGTAGAATGGCTTTTGCACCCCCTGGTGAGGGGTAACGACGAAGATAGAGCTAATCAGATGGATGGGAGATGTTAAGAAAGTGGATTTAGGTTTTTGCTGATTTCGGCTTTCTAATGTTGCTTTAAGTTGTTAGTATTTAGAATTTTAGTCATTTGTTTTCTTGGGATGAGTAGTACAGTTCATATTTTATGTCTTAAATAATATATTTTTATTCTCCCCAGTTACCGGCATTTCTCTTTTTAAAAAGCGTGCATAAAAAATAAATTTGCTAATTCATTATAGCAGATACGAGGCAAGATTGACCTTAAGTGGCATATAAGTTATAAGGCACAATGGAAACCTCATCGCAAGAATTGCACCCCCCAAAATCAGGAGAGAAATAGCAGATCACTTTCAAAATTTTACTGGTTTCGGTGGATCCCCTGCTGCTACATTTCTACCATATTCCCAAAACTCGTCAAAAAATGTGAAGATTAGATCTAACGATGGAAATTTGCGTCGTGGCTGAGTTTCAACCGTAAATTCAGAGTGGTAAAAATAAAAATGAAAAATAATATATTTTCTTGTGTTCTATTTATTAAAATATTATGACTGCAGAATTAAAATTAAACATTAATAACGTACCGTAACTTCAACAATGCAAATCAACAATTAAAAAAAATAGTCATAATTTTAATGGGAGGTATGTACTTGATAGATTGACAGCAAATTATCAATATTTGGCTTCAGTTTTGTAAGAAATAACCGCAAATCTCCCTGTTCAATCTGCTCCTTTTTTTGTTAATAGGTTTGTAACGACACTAAAACTTTTTTCGACAAGGTATGACGAGGGAAACGCTATCAAAAGTTTTCTCGCAATTTCCCACAGCCCAGGATATTTTTCGGGTATTTCTGCCTGCAGCTACAATGCTTTATAGCCTTTTTTAAATTTCACCTTCATCTTCTCATTGGTGCTAAGCTCGAGTAGCTCCTCTTGTAATAACACAGAATATCTTCATATCTATTTTTGAAGTTATCATGCAGGGCATTTAAATGTTGAACGTATGTCTGAATATCCTCATCAAGACATTCTGCCTGTGACAAGTTTGGAAACTGGGAGAATTCGCGCCGACTTATATTTTCCTTCATAAATTTCAATTTTCCAAGAAAAGCCGAAATTACACCCTTTGTTTTTATTAAATTTAGGCTGTCCCCTTGTAACTGCAAGTTAATGTCATTAAATTTTTTGAACAAATTTGTCAAATACGCGATGTGTGCTTTCAATTTGATCAGGTTTTCTTTTAAATCTGGATCTTTACTTTCCAGAAACTCTAAATCTGATTCAAAAAGTGAGTAAAATCTTGTTAAACATGCACCTTTCGACAACCAGCGTACTTCAGTATGTAAGAGCAATCGTTAGAAGTCTTCATCATTTTCGTCGCACAATTGTGCAAATAAACGGGTATTCAACACATTGCTTCTTATTTTGTTAACTGCTTTAATCACAAATTGAAGCGATTGGTGCAATCTATCACTCAAATTTTTCGCTACCAGGTGTTGTCGGTGGATGACACAGTGAATTGCTGTTACTCCTGGTATAATTCTTTTAAGATGGCTTATAAACCCACGATATCGCCCGAAGACGGCAGGAGCCCTATCTGCTGCCACCGAAATAATGTTTGTAAATGGAATCGATTTTTCCTGAAAAAAATCACTCAGGACATTAAATATTGATTCGCCTTTAGTGTCCGTCTCTAAAGTTTTCGCGAATAGCAGCTCTTCATGGATTTCTTCGTCCATAACAAATCGAACATATGCCAATAATAATGCTTCATTACCAGGTAAAGTTGACTCGTCCAGTTGAATAGAAAAATGAGTTGTTTGCAGATAATTACACAAGAAGCTTTCAATATCAGAGCTCATTTCATCAATACGTCTTTGTACAGTGTTGTTACTCAAAGGAATTCTTTTGAGTACGTCAAATGGAGGTTTGTGCAGAACAGTTTTTACAACCTCTTCAACAGCGGGTAAAATTAACGGTTCTTCGATGGTGTGCGGTTTTCCAGATTTCGCTATAAGCAATGAGATATTGTAAGATGCCCGTTAGCCATCATCGTTACTTTGAGACGTTGAAGCGAACATACTGTGCACGGTGGGTCTCTTTTCATATTTTTCCTTCAATGTTTGAAAATATTTTATATCTACCTATTTTATCAGGATGACACCTTCTTAGATGATCTTCGAGCTTCGATGGTTTCATAGAGTCATTGCTCAAAACTTTGTTGCATAAAAGGCATATGGGCAATCGTTTGTCTGCCTTTGATGGAAGAAAACCAAATTTTAAATAATTAACACTGTACTGTCGACATTTCTTCTTAGATTCAGCCATGTTTCGTATCAGTTACCTACCTGTAATCATAACGCGACTTTAACAGGATATGGCTATTTTAACAGAATAAAATAGGATTAATTAATTATTGCAATGAAAAAACCAAAATGCCGGCGGCAAAACTGATTTTAATTATTAAAAGCAATAAACTGCTAAGACTCATATAGAGGTTTTCACAAAACGGCTGAACCTATTTTAATGTAATATAAAATATTTTTTGATTAATTATATTTTGATACATTTCTGTAAATTCGAGAGAAAATACTTTTAAGAATATTTTGACATCAAAACTCCGCGATTTTAATGATTTATTTATTACTTTGATGTACGTTACGGGTGATACATAAAGACACGTACAATTTATGAAAATATTTTTAGTCATTTAGCATTAGCAACTACGAGGGCACTGAAATATGTACAAACATGCAGGTCAATCATATATCTCTCCTTTAGTAAATCACCACAGTCGGGTAAATAAATAATTTTATAATAAAAAGTACTAAAAGTTCAATCTTTCTCGGCTTTCTGTTCTTTTATAGAAGTATCGAATAATGGCCCTGTTCAGAATTTAATTTTTATTACGTACCTACTACACGCAAACATAACAAATATAATATTATTACAATATTAAATAAAAGTATGAATAACAAATAGGCAGGTACTTACTTTTACCGGCACTGGCAAACACTGACATCGATTCACTAACACTTTTCTTTTCAAAATTCCGGACACAAATGAGTAAGGTTCGTCCTTGGCATTTGTATTTATATTGGTGAAGAATCAAACAAGTTCATGCAAGATTGCAAGCACAGTACAAGTCGTATTTCGTCCCTTTGCACGTCTGAACGGGTTGCGTTGCGGGCGGGAGGCGCTTTGCAAGTCTCGACGCGCGTTGTACTGAATATTGAATATGCAAGTTTTTACAAGGAAGAGTCGCTGACCTTCTTAAAATACACTACTCAAAAAAATTAAGGGAGGTTTTAAAACAAGGAAATTAATGCTAAATAAACAGTCTATCTGATCCATATGCCGGCCTAACTGAAAAAAATTTTTTCAAGCTCGTGGACCAAAAAAAAAAGCAAATTATTTGCAATATTATTTTTTCGTGCTATCTGTTAGGATTGCATGAGAACCGTAGCTCCTAAAAAATTTTAGCCAAAAAATCTGAAAATTAGAATCTTAAAGCTTCAAAACGCTTTTTTTTAAAGTCTCAATACGACCATTTTTCACCGAAATACAGCCTGTCAAAAATCACCGAAAAATTTGGAAATTTTTTTTTGCTTCCTTAATTTTTTTGAGTAGTGTATTATCTGCCTACATTGATAGGTAAAGCCAAGCCAACTTTTTTGTTCTTAACTATCGAAACCAGATAAATTTTCGTGGACCCCCCCACTTACAACTTGTGAACCCCCATTTTTTTTTTTCACGCCAACGTAGATGCCCGTCGAGTCTCCCGTGGACCCCTGGGGGTCCACCTGAACCACTTTGGGAATCACTGGTCTAGATTGACTAAGTCAAACAAGGGGTCAAAAATGTGTTATTTTGCTCTGGTCGATACTACCAATGCAATTAGAGCGATAAAACCAACACAACACATTTTAAAGCTTACCCATCCGTAACCTTGTTTAATACATATTTGTATGAACTACTTAAACTAAACTGTTCTGGTTCAGTTTTGTTTAGCATACCGTCCCAAAAAGCAAACAGCTACACACAACAAAAAACCGGTCGACGATGATCAGTGACTTCACAAAACACACCCCAAGTGAGTTTTCGAAAATGAAGATCTGGGATTCGGACACATATTTGTTCATGAGGGCTAAAAAAAATTTCTACAACGTGAATTTCTATATTATTAGGAAAATTGCAAAACATATTATCTGTCAAGGTTCTGCCTCCAGTCAAGTGTAAAACGTAAAACTACCTAAATCTTTGTTAGGTTTTAAACAAACAGAATAAAATTATTTTGACTCGGTACCTATCCGTTGGGCACCTGTGTATGTACTGAAGAGTATATTAAAAAAAAACCTTCACCATATTGTTAAGAGAAATAGATTATTTTTTACATACCATATATATATAAATTATCAAACCTGATACCCTGTGATAATTTTTGCTCAATCTACACTTTATGGAGAATATTCCAGAATTTTTTCAAAATTTTTTGATCAGTACTTTTCAAGATGGTCATAATATATATTTTTGAACTCGTATTTTTACAAGCTTTTATTTGACATCTCACTCGATTTTTTTTTCACTTCCCCCTACAAGCCAGCCCCTTTAAACAAAATTTAACTTTCAGAACTGCACGGTTCTAATTGAGCCATCAATTTTCAAGTTTCAACGAGTATGTCAAATAATTTCGGCGAAAATCGAGTGTGACAGACTGACTGACACCGAAGTGATCCTATAAGTGTTCCGAAACACTAAAAATGTGTTTAAAAATACCATTAACAAGAATTATCGCCATAGTATCCTTTGATTTTCCAAAAATATGTGGATATTATATATATATATATATATATATATATATATATATATATATATATATATATTTAGGATAGTTTTTTGTTCTTGGTCTTGCGGTCAATTTTTATTGAAACAAGTTTACTTTTGGTAAACGTTTCGGTTTGTTTTATTTAAACCATCTTCAGAACTACAAGAAAGAAAAAAAATGTTTAAGATGTAAAATTGATGATTAGTGTTGTTTTATACAAAAATATATATAAAGAACAAATATTAGTGTTTAATTTATATATATTATTGTATAAAACAACACTAATCATCAATTTTAATTTTACATCTTAAACATTTTTTTCTTTCTTGTAGTTCTGAAGATGGTTTAAATAAAATAAACCGAAACGTTAACCAAAAGTAAACTTGTTTCATTAAAAATTGACCGCAAGACCAAGAACAAAAAACTATCCTAAAATTTATTCATTAACGGTCAGGAAAAAAGAAAAAAAAAAACACATATATATATATATATATATATATATATATATATATATATATATATATATATATATATATATATATATATATATATATAGGTGCGGCGCCAAAATCCGGACAAAATTCAATTTGAATTTCTCGCCGTTCTATAATACTTCGAGAGGTCGCGATTGGCGTCCAAATAGCCTGACGCATGTACTAAACATTTATAACATCGAAACAGTCGCAATGTTGAAACCAAGTGCGGAGTATAATCAAAGAGCCGCGATTATCAAAAGTGTTCGCGCTGGGCGCTCAGCGACAGAAATCATTCGATTCTTCGGGTACCCAAGATTGACTGTATATGATGTTATCGCAAAGTATAACGAGTCGGAGAAATCCAACGAAGGTTTTGCAATACCTGCAAGGAAAAAATTGGTTGCCGGGCAACGTCGACCTATTTTGGGCCCAGAGAATTTTGGCCTCCCAACAACCCAGATTTTAAATCCCTTGGACTTCTATGTATAGAGCGTGGTTGGAAGGGTCACTAACAAGTTTAGACATCCAAAC
The DNA here is from genome assembly GCA_019049505.1 of Pachyrhynchus sulphureomaculatus. Taxonomy (NCBI): domain Eukaryota; kingdom Metazoa; phylum Arthropoda; class Insecta; order Coleoptera; family Curculionidae; genus Pachyrhynchus; species Pachyrhynchus sulphureomaculatus. The sequence continues at coordinate 38,250,971 of CM032447.1, read as the reverse complement.
GTCGCATCATCGAGAGCCGCTATTGAAGCTATATATATATACATATATATATATATATATATATATATATATATATATATGTTTATATATATATGTCTATATATATATATATATATATATATATATATATATATATATATATATATATATATATATATGTCTATATATATATATATATATATATATATATATATATATATATATATATATGTTTATATATATATGTCTATATATATATATATATATATATATATATATATATATATATATATATATATTATGTCTATATATATATATATATATATATATATATATATATATATATATATATATATATATATATATATCTAAGAGTATATTATTCTATATTTTATATCTATAAAAACAAATATTAAATATCACCTTACATTCATATTTCCTTCATAACCCTTTTCCTTCTTTACCTAAAGGAAAAAAAAAACTAGCCAATCATTCTCCATGTGTGGCAGATTCTGCCATCAACTTGAGATATTGCAAGTCACGCCCGGGGCAGATGTTGACAACCGTCTTGTTTGCTAAAGCGAAATAGAAACAACTGCATCCCTTATCCTTTCCATCTTGGCTTTTATCCTTTTTTATTATTAAGCCTATCTACGAGGAATTGTCTTCGGTTTTTTGCTAACATACGTAAGCGAGTCGATTGTTTCGTCACGTTGTTATTTCCCACCATATGTATAGACAGTGAAGCAACTAGTTATTATACAGGAAATGATCTTAAAGTGATCCTAAACAATTTAGAAAATAATAAGTACTTAAAGTATCACAGAAAATTCGTTGTAACTGCTACTAACAAGTTTTCTGTTTGGAATGAAAACTTTTCATTAAACAGAGAACTTCTAAACTTTATAATAACATAACAGCTCAAAAACCAAAAGAAAATTCAATTAACTCAAAAAATTAAATGCGAATTCCAGATACTCAAGACTTTCCGAACGAAATCAACAAGCAACATCATAGTCTGGCACAAAACACAAGATCTTTTATCTACAATATTTACGCTCTAAAAAATAAAGTCTCAACCAAAAAAAGCCAAACCTATTATACTCTATATCCGGTCTAAGTTTCTCTAAAAAGTATATTGAAATGACAACACAACACAACAGACTTAATGCCTTACATAAGCACAAACCAAATAGAAATTGTAAATTCGACTTTCAAAACACTAAAGTTGTCACCTAAGAAAGAGATTAGATAAGATAAGGTGATTTCGAAGTGCGTAACTTATTTTTATATTGGAAATTCATTAACATACACTATTGTTTATTGAGTGTAGTTTGTTCATAAAAATTTTTATTTTACTATAATTTCAACATCTTTTAATTTTATAGGCAATCCAACCGTCTTGCTGGCTGAAGAGGCTGACTGCAAAGGGTTAGTGAAGAGTATTTTCTCCACCCGAATATATCTAAAACCAAGTGGTAAGCAAATCTCAACGAGCAACAAGACATTTTCAGTTAAATAGCAAATTAATCAAGCCTGTGGAATCCTATATATATATATAGATATATATATATATATATATATATATATATATATATATATATATATATATATATATATATATATATATATATATATATATATATATGTATATATATATATATATATATATATATATATATATATATATATATATATATATATACCAGGTGTACAAGTATGAAATGCGGATTTCAGACAACAGATGGTGCACCAGTGCAGTTTGCGCTATAAAGATTTGACACTGCGCCATTTTGTTGTGTCATCAACAAGTGTCAGACGCGTACGAGTAATAAATTGGGAAAGTATGTGCATAGTGTTGTGTTCAATATGTCGAAATTTATACCGAACAAAGAGCATTCGCGGACAGCATTAATTTTTTGTTTTCATTTGAAGAAAAACCGCTGTTGAATCATACCCATTACTTCGAGAAGCTTATGGTGAACATGCTCCATCGCAAGATACGTGTGAACGATGGTTTCAACGTTTCAAAAGTGGTGACTTCGATGTTGCACACAAGGAACGTGGAAAACCGCCAAAAAAAATACGAAGATGTGGAATTGCAAGCATTGTTAGACGAAGATGATTCGCAAACACAAAAACAACTCGTCGAGCAATTGGGCGTTAGTCAACAAGCTGGTTCCAGTCGGCTACACAAGATGGGAAAGATTCAGAAGACCGGTAGATGGGTACCACATGAGTTGAACGACAGGCAAATGGAAAAGCGCAAAAACACGTGTCACATTTTGCTCACTCGGTACAAAAGGAAGTCGTTTTTGCATCGTATAGTTAGAGGGGATGAAAAGTGGATTTATTCTGAGAATCCCAAGCGCAAAAAATCATGGGTAGACCCAGGCGCACCATCCACATCGATCGCAGAAAGATGATGCTCTGTGTTTGGTGGAACCAGAGGGGCGTGGTCTATTATGAGCTGTTAAAACCTGGGGAAACGGGTAGTACTAAACGTTACCAACAACAATTGGCCTATTTGAACCGTTCGCTGCCTGAAAAAAGGCCAGAATACCGAAAGAGGCAAACACAAAGTCATTTTTCTTCATGACAATGCTCCATCACATACGGCAAAACCAGTTCGCGACACGTTTGAAGCACTCAGCTGGGAAGTTCTACCCCATGCGGCTTACTCACCAGACTTGGCTCCTTCCGATTACCACTTGTTTGCATCGAAGATGTGAAAAAATGGCTCGATGAATGGTTCGCAGCAAAAGGAGAAGATTTTTACTGGCGTGGTATTCAGAAATTGCCCGAAAGATGGGAAAAATGTATAACAAGCGATGGAGCATACTTTCAATAAAGCACTTTTCATCATTCTTCCGAATTTAACATGTTTTTTTTTTTTGGAAAAAAAAATCCGCATTTCATACTTGTACACCTGGTATTTGGGGACAGTGGTTAATGCAAAGTGGGACCAATCTGTTGAAATAAAGTCAAGAATCGAAAAAGCTCGAGCATCTTTTAATGGTATGAGAATATTATTTACATGCAATGATTTGTCACTCCGACTAAAAGTTAGGGAAAGATAAATAGCTAACGAGGTCTAGAGAAGAAGACATTCTTGGCTATATAACTTAAGACCATGGTTCGGACTTACGTCTGTTCAACAGTTTCGAAGCGACGTCAATAAGAGCAGGATTGCCATGTTAATAGCCAACGTCCGAAATAGATAGGGCACTGGAAGAAAAAGAATCCAAATATAAACATCAAATTTGAGAAAGCTCAATACAGTGGGCGAAGCATAATTAAAATCTATGTTTTTATAACATAAAAATAACCACAAACAAACGTATACCCAAGAATAAACAACAAAGAAAATATGGACTTTCTTAGTGGTGTAACGGACAATTCGAGACATGTGGCTGAATTAAAAAGATAAAAAAAATGTTATCGTGCACCTAAATATTTGTTTAATAAAGTATTTCAAATAAATTTTCGACTGCTTTTACTATACTCTTGAAAAAAAATACCTGAAATTAGCCTTTTTTCCTGGGACCAGGACTGACCTTACCCCTTAAAGTAACATTAAAATTGAAAATCTTTTCACAAATATGTTTAAATCATTTAGTTATAAACGTTATTCTCTAAGTCATAAACTTTTCAGCAGTATCAAGTTCGTCTCCCTTTCAAAAATACAATAACATAGTTGGGTACCCAAAATTAAACACGTACCAAATGGAACCAGACTGTTTTCGTATCGTATTTAAATAACATTCGTGTCCGAATATTTATTTTATTTTTTATATGCTCCGAAGCACGAGAAACATAAGCAAGATTCCATTGATCAGGTTTGGTTCAGAATATTTGGTGGTGGTGAATCATGAAGATGCTGCGTCAGACGTGAAAAAGAACCCCGTCTGCGCAACGTTGCCGCTACAAAAATCGATAAAGGATCTCCTACATTCTTATAATGTGAATCAAGATGATGATTGAAATTCTTTTAAGGTTAGTGATATAACTGAAGAGACAGATTTCCATGAAACTCGTTGTATTCAATTGAAAAACTATTTGATTTGTAATTAGAATTTACCCATGTATCATCCTATCTAGATGCATGGGCTATTCAATAGTGGGACAAACATCTTGTCATAATGAGTGAAAAGTCCCGGGACTTTGGAAGAAAAAACAATGTTTTTGCAAAAAATCGATTTTATTCATCAACATAGTTTCCTTCACTTATTCTAGTGATTTTCCAATGTTTGACTCTTCTCATATAGTACGATTTGTCGAGCCGGTTTTCAAATTTGGAAAGAGGTAATAATGGCTGGAGGCCAGATCTGGTGAATACGGCAGATGAGGAAGCAATTCCTAGCACCATTGGTCCAATTTCATCATCGATTTAATAAAGTTGTTAGCTAATGCAATACTTTAATGAAACTACACTTTTTTCTTCGCTAAGTGTGGCATTTTTTCTTGATTTTATCATTCAAACGATCCAATAAATCAACGTAAAAATCCCAAAAAACACTTGCCAAAACCTTTCCAGCTGATGTTTGTATTTTTGGACGCTTCGGTCAGCTTTCGCGCGATTTCAACCACCTTGTGAACTGCCTGTTGTGGTGGATACAGGTTTCGTCCATTGTTACGAATCGACGCAGAAATTCCATTGGATTACGCCGAAAGAGTGCCAAATAGCGTTCTGAATCGTGACTGTGTGCGACTCCCATCGGGCACATAACTTTTTCGTGAGCAAATATTCATACAAAATATGCCGCACGTATTCTGTTGGTATCTTCACGATGTCAGCTATCTCTGTCACTTTCACTTTGCGATCATTTAGAAAAATACGATGTTTTTTTTAGTGTTCCGTACGGAACACTTATAAGATCACTTCGGTGTCTGTCTGTCCGTCTGTCTGTCCATCTGTCTGTCCATCTGTCTGTCCGTTTGTCTGTCCGTCTGTCTGGCCGTCTGCCACACACGATTTTCTCCGAAACTATTTGTCATAGAAAGTTGAAATTTGGAATATAGGAATTGATGGCCTCATCAGAGCCATGTAGTTTTGAAAGTTAAATTTTGACTTTGGGGGCTCAAATCGGAAGTGAAAAAATTTTTTTTTTACTAGGTAATCGAGTGTGGTGTCAAATGAAAGCTTGTGAAAACACGAGTAAAATATATATATATATATATATATATATATATATATATATATATATATATATATAATGTAATACTTGCTCGCACTTTTCTTTGTATTATTTTTAAAAAATCACTAAAAATCGCTGTCCACCCGCCTTATCCGAAAAGTACTTATCAAAATTGAAAAAATTTTGGAATATTCTCCAAGGGGTGTAGATTGAACGAAAATTGTCACGAGTGCATTACCTTTAATAATTAATCTGGTAAAAAAAAACAAAAATTTCAAGGTCATCAATTTTCAGTAAAGATTGGAAACAAACTTTGTTGAAAACTCCTTTGGGGTGTGTTTTGTGAAGTCACTGATCATTTTATACTTCCGTTACAAAATTTTTTATTTTAAAAGCAATCAACGTACGGAACACTAATTGTGCAAGTTCAACTTGCACTTGACCGGTTATTTTTTGTGTTTTTTGGAGTAACTGCCTCATTTGGACATCCGGTGCTTGTACGACTGCATTTACGTTCACTATACCATCGAGATATAATTGCTTTCGACGGAGCAAATGTGCCATAAGACCTCTCAAGCCATTTTTGGGTAGTTTTTACGTAACCACCTTCTACATTAACATACTTGATCCAACTTGTCTCGAGTTGTTTCATTCCACACAATTTTTTTCGGTTGCGCGTCAAACAACGTCGCTGTAGCGTCTTTCAACTCATCATGTGCCGATAATTTTTGGTCCATGAGCTCTTTTTTTAGAAGCTTGAACAAAAAACAGTCGCATGGCACTAAATCAAGTCTATAGGTGGAGTTGCAACTCTTTGTTTCAACAACATTGGGATGGTGACTTGAACTAGGTAAGCCCTGTGGATTCTGAAGTTAACGTGCAAATTTTTGGTGCTCTATGAATTTGAACGTTTTATTTTAATAACCTTCTACAACTTTTGGAGAGATTTATAGAACGACGAATAATTGAGGGCTCTTTTTCCATATATACAATAAGCAAAATTCGTTCACACTCCCAACTAACGGTTTTTAGTAACTTTCTAGAAGACGACATAGTTTCCCCTTCTTTGGAGGAGAAGAGTCCTTATAAACCCACTGCATCGACTCCTGCTACAAAATATCCATTGAGCTCGATACGTTTGATCCAGTAGGATTCCCTTAGAAAAAAATTGTTTCCAACTGTGTATCATACTTATTTACAGCACAGGTAACATATTCAGTCAATGAAAATTTATTCTCTCCAAGCTAATTTTTGAGGTTAGAAAACAAAAAAAAATAGTCGGGGAAAAATCTAAGGAACAGGGTGCGTGGGGAACTATTTCGAAGTCCAGCTCGTGCACTTTTGTCATTGTAACGGCCGCTGTGTGAACAGGAGCATTCTCCTAGTGAAGGAGCACTTTTTTGCGCGATAATCTTGGTAGCTTCTGAGTTAACTCCTATGAAAGAGGTCCAATATGGTTGAGTAATAAGGGCAGCACAACTTTTTTATAGCAACGTTGGTGTATTTAAAACTTTGAACTGGCATAATATGGTAATTAATGTAGATGGCGAATATCTGAATCATTTTAGATTCGCGGACGGTATCGTCCTGATTACAGATAATATGGATGCAATCAAAATGGTAAAAGAGCTAAAACGGGCTCCAGGAAGAACTGGTTTAGAACGAAATATGGAAAAGAGCAAGCTCATGAATAATCTGATGTTAAGTGAAGAGATAAACACTGTTTTACCTTTTTTTCAAATAATCAATCAGGATGATACACCGTAAGTACAAAAAAACAGTTGTCAACACTTGTCCCAATGATAAAACTCTTTTTGGCTTTTTTGGTGCAGTTTCACCTTCATCAATCCACTGTTTTGACTCCCGTTTTATCCCCGGGGTGTAAAGACGCCAGAAATCCTTCGGATTACACTGCAACTTTTCCAAACACGCTTTTGAAATGTCCTTTCTTGTGAGTTTTTAATCTGCAGTCGAGAAACGCGGAACCCATAGCGCATTCAGCTTTTTCCTTTTTAGAAACATGTAACACCGAGCACTTACGATAGCTGCCAACAAACAACTGCGCGTTGCATCTGTTTTAAAACACAACAGTTACAAGAATCACGCTTACCAGTAGCACCACGCTTAACAATATATGATATGTTTTACTCATGAGTGATTCTAATATCCATACCCGGGGTAGGCTGGCGGTAGGTAATTAATTATCTTAAAAATGTAATATTACCTTTACAAATACCATAATGATTATGTGAGCCAACCAATAAATAAATAAAAATTTGCTAAAACATTTTTTTACAGCATCTCATCTTTATTGAACTGTAGTTATTCTGTAGTTCCATCGAGTAAACGAAAAACATCGAAACCACCGTTTCCTCTATTTTCTTCTATGATGAATCACGACATCCGGCAACATTGTAGTCTACATAACCTGAGGCTGTGGGCCAAAAGTGACCTTCAAAAAATACATTACCAGTTTTAAAACAAAGAATCCACTCTCGCTACGCCACGCTGAAGATGCAGCAAAACATTAAAAGAAGAGAAAAAAAAACGAAGCATACAAAATGAAGATAAAAATGCAATGACTTGTTAATGATGATTTGCAAGTCCGAATTTCATTATTTAGGAGTAACGTTCTGGTTTTGTTGATTTATTTTTCGTTAGGGTTTTCTTCATTAATTGCAATAATATTTTTTTGGGCCATTTTTGTATTAGTTGTTATGAAGTATAAATATTGAGGATTCAACTTTGGTAAAAAATAGGATGAGTTAATTCTTTAAGTTGCTTGAAGCTAACAGAAGGTGTAATTGGTTTCTTTCAGATACTGAATAAAATAAATTATCAAACAAATTTAATTACATAAACGTACTCGGGAGTGATTTAGAAGTTCTCGGACCAAATAGTATCGACTCGCGCCGATAGATGACGGTAAGTACATTCCTAACAACGCTGCGTGACAAGTTTCAACTTGCTATCTCATTCAGTATTTTCTCTACTGTTGTAACCGACGGTTGCTTTACTGGTCTGTAAGTCGATTAAAAAATAACACGTGATAAAATTTCTAACTGTTTATTAAGTAATCTATTAGCTTGGTATGAATAAAATCAATACTCGTAATAACAATATTTAATACTTCATGTTTTTATTAATAATTATGTCTTTTAAGTCTTTTGTTAATTAACTAAGAATAATAATAATGTAATAATATCTTCTCTAGCTGACTGTCTATTATTTTATATATTTACTCTCTAAAATTTACCATAGTCGTATTCTTAAGTTTAGCTTACAAATATTTACCTATCATCCTAATGATTAGATACAGAGTTTGGCGACTTCTCGGCGCCATCAAGAAGTTTACAAAGAAAATAATTAATTGTGGAAAGTAGTTGTTTTACTGAGCTATTAGTAAGTGTACATAGTATATCTTTTAATGAAAATTGGTTATTGTTAAACTATGGCTTTGTATTAAACTCATAGGCGTAGCTAAAGGGCAAAACAATATAGTAATATAATAATAAAAAATAGTAGGTTTACAAGAGTATGTACGTTTAAATTAATGTTTCATTGCGTCTCTTTTGTGGTAAAAAAATCACAATAGATACGTAAAAAAGTCCAGAGCGTGTGTGTGAAATTTTGTTTTAAACTAGCAGAACGCATGAAGTGATTTGGAAAGCATTTGAGGACCAAGTCCTGACCTGTACAGAAATTTTAGAGTGGTTTTCTCGATTTACGAAGAAAGACTTTTGACTGCAACTAAGTTACAGACGGCGCTCGAGTCAGTGACAGCATCGACATTCTGAAAAATGTTTGTCCAATGGAAAAGACGGTGGGAACGGTGCACTCGGGTATAGCAGGACTACTTTGAAGGTGACAGGAGTCACTTCAGATTTTATAGCGTTAGTCCGAGAACTCTTGAATCACACCTCGTAAACAGATCTATTTACTTAGTTTTTAAATAATTTCTGAATAAAAATTTTCAAGTTTATTTATATCATTATAAAGAATAAAAAAATAATTTTATTGTAAAAACACCTTGCTAGAAATCGTATATATGAGTTTTTTTATTACCGAGAATGTTGTTAATCAAACTTAACCTCAACGCACTTGTTAACAAGCGCTTGTTTAGTGTAGTTTATTTGAATTGATCGATAAGCTTTGAGCGGCTATTCCAACAACAAAAAAGTTTTCTATTCAAAAATTTAAAATAAACTGATTGAATTTTCCAACATAAGTGTAACGATCCTTGCTTTTTAATTGTCTAATAAAAACTATATTCCTTTTTGCCAATGCATTCTTTTCTGGTATATTTTGGACACACTATATTATCATACCAATATTTTTAGAAGAAAAAATTCTTCCCAGGAAGTTGACAGTAAGCTAAGTTAGTTAACTCTTAACCATTGTCCGGTAAGCACAGATAATGCCAAATGAGTCTTCGTTTAGTGGCTTCCTATGGGTAAGACACTCAACTCCAACAAGTCAGCATTGAAAATGTCAAGTGAAACCTTGGAAAAAACGTCTTCAAAATTCTACTCGGAATGTAAGAAATATATATATATATATATATATATTATATATATATATATATATATATATATATATATATATATATATATATATATATATATATATATATATATATATATATATATATATATATATATATATATATATATATATATATATAACTTTGGGCGCTTGGGCAAAATAAAAACAGAATTCAAATAGGTTCAAATAGGAACTTTTTGAAGTTTAATACCGAAATAAAAAAATTTTCTTGTAAGAAATATAAGATTTTTGTAGTGTTAAAATGAAAAAACAAAGTAGGTTTAAAAAACGTTATGTACTTTAAATGTGCAGTCGATCTCCGTATAAAATATCCTAGGTTGTACATTACATCCACTACCACACTTTCTGCTATATTATACACTTTCTACAGCTTCTTTAATTAATCCATTTTATTAGTCTATGTTTAAAAAAAACCTATAATACACTGATCTTTACCTCATTTTACTCCGGACATATTGTAAAATTTGTAAGCGTACACTGTAAATAAACAAACTAAACGTGAACGTTTTGGTAGAGGGATTTGTCATTGGCCATCATCAAGCAGAGAGCCACTAAAAAACCACCGACGCCGATAAGAAATCCTTAGTTGTCGACAAGAGATCCTTTGCCGGCTTTAAAAGAAAGTAAGGCCGTCATTTTGACAACGAAGCAAATAAAATTATGAATTACTTGTTTTAAAATTTTTACTTATTATAAATATTGAAATATAAAACTTGTGTAATTAATTTGTTGATGTCACGAAGTAATTACTTTAAAAGATAACAATTTTTATATTTTTATTAAATTTGTTGAGAAAAAGCCTGCTCAAATATGAACTATACTGTAGACCTTACGTTCTGCTTAACGATCGTCGATTTTGTGGAGTTCACCAGTGGGGGCGTGAAAAAAGATTAATTTCATCATTTCTTTAAGGTCGATTTTTTTTTCCCTTTATTATTATATCCGCTATTTAAAGTGAGTTTTCTGCAATCGGTCTTGCTACAAGGAGGCGCCAGTTTTAATATATGCAGTGAATTCTATAATACCCTATATATATATATATATATATATATATATATATATATATATATATATATATATATATATATATATATATATATATATATATATATATATATATATATATATATATATATATATATATATATATATATATATATAGAAATTAGTTTTCTTGTCCTTCGAAGTAACACAAGAAAACTAATAAATGGATTAGACAACAAACAAAGGTAGACGATATCACCAAACGGATAACATCTCTAAAAAATGGAGCTGGGCTGGCCATGTAGCGAGAGCGACGTGTAAGTGGAGTGGCAAGATCACTAGGTGGAGACCATGGGATGAAAAGCGAAGCATAGGAAGGCCCCAACAGAGATGGAGCGACGATCTGAAGAGAGTCGGAGGGCTTAACTGGTATCAACAAGCACAACATAGAGAAAAATGGAAAGATTTGAGAGAGGCCTATACCCGACAGTGGGTAGAGAGCGGCTGAAGGAAGACGAAGAAGATATATATATATATATATATATATATATATATATATATATATATATATATATATATATTATCATCCTCAGTCAATTCTCGTCCACTCCTGGACATAAGTCTCTCCAAAGCTCCTCCACTCGTTCCTATTCTGAGGCGTTTGACACTAATATTTTCCACCTATTCTGCGCACGTTGTCTACTCATCTCGTTGGTTGTCTTCCTCGTCCTCGTGTTGTTTACGTAGGCCGCCAAAGGGTTATTCTTGATGTCCATTTATTACCATTATCTCTTCGTTTGATAATATCTTTTGTACCCTTCCTGCGTCTTATCTCTTCGTTTCTGATCTTATCTCTGAGAGAAACTCCCAACATTGTTCTCTCCATGGCTCCTTGCGTTATTCTCGACCTATTTGCACTTTTCTGTGTTAGAGCCATAATTTTGAGTCCGTAGGTGGCCACAGGCAAAATGCAAGAATCAAACACTTGTCTTTTTAGATTTAAGGAAATTTCTCCATCCTCTAATATATAGTTCAATCTTCCAAAGGCAGCTTAAATAGTCCAATTTTCCGAGAAATTTCTAATGTTGTAATATTATATCCCAGGTATGTATATTCATTTACGTTTTCTATATTATTGCCATCTATCTTGATCTAGGAACTGTCCTTGTTCATTATCTTTGTCTTATTAAATTCATCCTAAGACCAACCTTCCGTGATGCTGAGTTTAGTTCTAGTAGCATCTGTTCTACTTCCTTGATGTTCGAGGAGGTTAAAATTATGTCGTCTGCAAAACGCAGAGGGTTCAAGTAAGTTCCATCAATATTTATGCGCTTACCTTCCCACGAGAATTCCTTAAAAGCATCTTCCATAGCCAAGGTGAAGACTTTTGGCGAGATCGTGTCGCCCTTTTGGATTCCTCTTTCTACTCGAATTTTATCGGATTTTAGTTGGTCATTATTTTTTACGTGGAAAGTAGCATTTTGATAGATATTTTCAATAATTTCAGTTTATCTGGTGTCTATCCAGGTTCTTTGGAGTAATTTGAGTATTGGTCATATTTCAATACTGTCAAACGCCTTTTGAAAATCAACAAATTCAAAATGGATAGGAATGTTGTATTCATTTGCCTTTTCAATTATTTCTCTCACAGCATGAAGATAGTCGATGGTGCTGTATCCTTTTCGCAATCCGGCCTATTCTATGGGTTGGCAGAAACTGAGTTTCTTTGTTAGCAGTTTAGTTAGTATCCTTGTAAATAATTTGTAAAGATTCTCATCTACTAATATATGTATATATATATATATATATATATATATATATATATATATATATATATATATATATATATATATATATATATATTGTTACAAAGTGGAAGAAATCGGTTTAAAGAAACTGTTGAAATATAAATATACAATTTATATTTGCTTTCATTGCGTGTAAAAAGTTGACTCAATCAATAACCGATTACTTTTTGTCAAAAATAGATTTATTCCCCACAAATCTAAAACGAACCACTTAAACCAACTGACACTTCCTCTTTAGACACTATGACTTTTAAACAATAAATTGTTAAAATCCGCAGGACATGCACTTTAGTCACGCTTTCAGATTAGCAACGGCTGATTTTTTTAAACACTCATTTTAACTTATTGTAACCCCTTTTAACCAAACAACATGTGTCAATCTTTTGAAAAAGAATTAGACACCACCCATGCTCGACGTTGATGGTATATAAAAATAACACCATCCAGATGTTGGGCGTAACTTTGCGTAATTCAATTATACCAGAATCTATTATTTGGTTGCTACAAGTTAGTAAGTCGTTGAATTTTGATTTCATTCTAAAATCATTGGTGTAGCATTTTTTTTTCGGTTCTTTCGATACACATGATTTTACACACTTATTACTTTCTTGCCAAAGAGAAGTATTGTATTCGTGAAAACTAGTATGTTACTACGAGTTTTATGCATTTCTTTACGTTTCAAGGAAAAACAGTTCTGCATTTTCGTCATTCGAAATGAGATTTCGATTTCAAACTTGGTACATATACAGGAATAGAGCCTATAGTTTTTGTCTCAGAGACGTGCCAACAAGTTGAAAACAACGCAGAGATCGATGGAGGAAACCATGCTTGGCATTAGCCTACGGGACCGAGTAGGTAATAAGGATATCAGAGCCAGGACTGGGGTCCCCGAGGTGATCGAGAGAGTAGCACGAGTAAAATGGCAGTGAACAGGACATATAGCTCGAGGTCTTAACGACAAATAGACAAAGTGGCTTCTGTGTTGGCGTCCAGGAATATCTGCACGGAGTGCAGGACGTCGCCATTGGAGCTGGAGTGATATAAGGAGGCATGCGGGTGCATCGTGGGTGCCACTCGCCCAGGACCTCAGAGCATGGAAATTGATCAGGGAGGCCTACGTTCAGGAGTGGACTGCGACTGGCTGAAGAAGAAGAAGTTTTTGGGAGATAATACTATCGGGGAAGGGGTGAAAGGAATGGAGTCGTAAAATTTTGTAAATTTGAGAAGTTTTTTTGGTTTTTGGTGGAGATAATGAACAATTTTTAAGCATAATTATATATAGTTAAACACATAAGGTGTTCAAGGCGTTGGGGAGGGTGTTAGAGGGTTTACTTCGTATATATCGTGTTATATATAACATTTATAACATTGTTAGAATCGTGAAATCTGAAAATTGTGTTATTTCTATTTCATTATTTTTAATACCAGAAAAATAGAAGAACACAAAGGATACAAAACTTTCACAAAGATCATTAAATGAAGGACAACTGCAAATAACAAAATTAGTAGATGAGAGCAACCAAACAATAACCCAAACGAATGAACTAAGAATGACTATAGAGAGATTCTATAAGAATCTTTATGAGAGTAAAGTTGAACCACCACCAGACAACAGCGAGTCAGTTCGAATTCGAGTAATAAATGAAGGATCTGAATAAATTCCTAACGTCATAAAATACGAAATACAAGATTCTTTAAATAAAATGGCAAGAGGGAAAGCAGCAGGTGAAGATGGCATACTTGTAGAAATGTTGCAACAGGGCGTAGAACCCATACTACAGATGCTGAATATGTTCTATAATAAGTGCCTCAATATATATAATGTGCCTCGATACTGGGATAATGCTGTGATGATTCTGCTGTTGAAAAAAAGAGATAAGTCTAAACTAATCAACTATAGACCAATAAGCCTTCTATCTGTATTGTACAGGTTATTTATGAAAATAATAACTGCGAGACTTACAAAGAAATTGGACGCTTACCAATCCAGAAAACAAGCCAGATTTATAAAAGGCGTCAGTACACTGGACCACCTATAAGTGTTAAGAACTCTAATAAAAAAATCAAACGAATATAACTTTAAGATTTGGGTGGTGATTGTGAGTTATGAGAAAGCTTTTGATTCCCTTGAAATCTGGGTAACATTGAATAATTAGATATTCGCAGATTACTCAAAATAAATATAAAAACCAATATTTCAGACTGTATTGAAAGAACACACCAACAAGAAAGAAATCACCGAAATTGTTTACGTCAGCGCTAGAAAATCTGTTCAAACAACTCTCTTGTATAAATAAGAGTGTAAATACAGGAGGAGAGCAACTAAAGCAATTACGATTTGCGGACGATATTGTGCTTATAGCTGACACGATAGAAGAATTGGAAAAAATGCTAAACGATCTTAGCAACAAATCCAGAGCAATTGGTCTGAATATAAACATCGACAAAATAATGTTCATGATAAATAACAATAACTGCGTTAAAGAAGCAATACTGAACCTTAAGATCGCGAAAATCACAAGAACGGATTCTTACATATATCTTGGCCAAAAAATAGCAGCGTTTGAGAAACTGCGGAACATCTTCCTTTCCAATGTTCCAAATATACTAAAAGCGAACACATTTGATCAATACGTATTTCCAGTGTTGACATACAGAACGGAAACGCGGGCCCTAAATCGAGAAATTTTAAATCGCCTACAAGTAGCTGAACGAGAGATGGAAAGGAGGACATTGTACGTACCATCGAGGGATAGGCTGACGAATAAATTCGAAGAAGGTCCAAGATAATTGGTGTAGCTGTGAGAGTGAGCGGATTGAACTAAAGGTGGGCGGCTATCATTGCTAGACTTTCTAATAATCTATAGGCCCAAAGAATAATCAACTTGAGGCACTGGAATGAAAAGGGAAGTACAGGACGCCCACAAACCCGATGGTTTGACGACATCAAAAGAGTAACGGGATACAATTGCATAAACAAGGACCAAGATCGAAGAAGATGGAGGATGATGATGAAGTGTAAATATCTCGAGAGCCCGTATTGTGCTCATATAGTCGTGGAAAAACGCCTCGTTTGAGATACTGTAGATACCGAAAAAAAAATTTTTCGAATATTCGTCGATTTCTTTACATCTTGTTATATTACTGCGATAATTACCGAAAAAAAAGCAAGAAATTGATTTAAAATTTGGTACATTTATACTATTTGTAGTAAAAAAGAAACCTAAAATCTTTGAATACTAATCTAATCTTAACAGAACTAGTGTGTAGAGGAGACTGGAATCGGATTACTTTTACCAAAGCAATGATATAATATATGCTGTTTGTTGATTTAAGAAACTATTTCCCTAGGGATTAGTCGCTTGCTAGATTTACAATATTTAACTGAACGAGACATGTCTGCATAAAACCGAAGTACTATACCCAAATGAGAAGAACATAAAAAAATGTGTAGAAATGACAAAAACTGGGAAAAAAAACATTCACAAATACTAGAAAACTCATCGTCCAAAAAAAAAGGTCAATGCAATTAACGAAAGGTATAAGACAGGGATGCATTCTTTTACCACTTTTGTTCAATCTTTATTCTGATGCTGTGTTTAATGAATCCGTGTATGAATCGATTGAAGGAATAACAATTAATGGAAGTACATTGAACAACATACGGTATGCTAATGATATTGTTCTATTAGCAAATAATATCAAAGATCTCCAGCAACTGATCAATCGAGTCGTAATAGCCAGCAAAAGATTTGGATTAACTATGATAAAATATAAGAAAAAACCAAGTGTATGGTAATAACAAAGAAAAATCTACCACCATAATTCCTCGAAATCAGGCCGTAGAACAGGTCTCCACATTTAAATATTTAGGAACCAATATAAATGACAAGTGGGACCCAAGAAAGGAAATATTTTCCAGAATTGAACAGGCTCGAGTAACATACATCAATATGATTAAATTTTTCCATCGCATAAGTGTTGAACTCCAAATGAGAATCGTGAAAGCGTATGTATTCGCCATGCTATTGTATGGATTTGAGTGCTGGACCCTTGACCCTGGCTCAGAGAAACGACTTTTGAAACGTACAGAGTAGTCCAAATTGGACACTTTTAAAGGTAAACCCCCTTATCTAAAGGAGATAGACGAAAACTGATGTCGGTGTTTGAAGCTTAATGTTTATGATAAACTCAATGGTGAAAACTGCATATCGTTTCAGATGTTTTTCAAAAAATCCTATTGAAAAAACATTCTCAAAACACTTTTTCACGTGGATTTCAACAGTATAAGTTACATTTTTTACAACTAATATTTCAATAGTTATTAACGCAAAAAATATGTTTTTTTAAATGGGATACCCTGTATATTTTTCCTTATCCGAATAGAGCTTTAAATTACCATCCTAAAAATATAGCACTCTTTATATTTTGCTTAAATCTATCTCAAGATATAAAGGTTTTCAGTTTTTTACGCGAGTTTTAAATGCACATTTTGTAAAGTAGGCTTTGGACGGAGCGGCAATATCAATTGTTTACCGATAGCAGTCAAATCGTCAAAAAAAATTCCCAGAAGTAACTCTAAGAGTCATAACTACAATGAAATTTACTAAATGCTATAGTACTATAAACTATGTAGAAAATAAAACAAAACAACAATAAAACAATTTATTCCGAGTAGAGCAAACTAAAACCAGTTTCATTTACACATAGGCGGCACCTTTTCTGGATACTTCTTACTGAGTTGGTTAGTTCAAGAGGAATGAGAGCTGCAAAACTCTGTATCACTGCGACTTCTAACTCTTGCCTGGTGTTTGTCGGCAATTTAAAAATTAGGTCTTCCAATCTTCCCCAGAGATAGAAGTCCATGGGTGTTAAATCCGGTGACCTTGCCGGCCAATGGTTCGGACCTTGGTTGGCTATCCAGTTATTATATTATATATACTGATAACTGCAGCGTTATGAGGGGGTGCCCCGTCGTGTTGAAAAAAAATATATTTCTAAGGTCCATTAACGGCAGTTCATCAACAAGAGGTTCTATTTGCTGCGTTAAAATTTCTAAATATCTCTGAGAGGTGAGTGTCCTTCGTAAATAAATGTCTCTCTAAAGATTCCTGCCCATACATTAAATCCAAATCTGCCTTGATTTCTTTGCTCCACAACTACATGAGAATTTTCTTGTGCCCACGTATAAGAATTGTAACGGTTAAAAATACCTGCATTGCTTACATAAGCTTCTTTTGTCCAAATGCAATTTAATGAAAAATTCGGAACATGGTTACAATTCTCCAGAAACCATTGGCAAAAATCCATACGTCGTTGAAAATTTCCGTCTCTAAGGTGATAAACTTTTCTTGTCCTATATGGCCTGAATTTGTACTTCTTCAAAGTACGACTTAAGTTAGTTCTTGGTAGTCCAGTCGGGTTGAAGTGTTGGGATTATTTCCGTTAGTTCCTAAAACTCCTCATCCCTGTTTGATGCATAATTTTTGGGTCGTTTCTTTTCAAACTGGCCACTATTAACTAGGTTATGTCGCAATCGAGCGAATATATCCTTGAAAGGTTGACGCCTCCCTGGATACCGTTCGTGGTACAAATTACTTGCCGCTTCCGAATTTTCTCCGGTTTGTATGAAACACACTATCATATTCCATTTTTTCATAATTTTCAAACTTCATTGCGATTTATTTGACAATTCAATAAACTGATCCTGAAGTAAAATTTGACACTTACGAGTGAACAATTGAATTAAACCATATGGCCGCTCCGTCCAAAGCCTACTTCACAAAATGTGCATTTAAAACTCACGTAAAAACTGAAAACCTTTATATTTTGAAGTAGTTTAAGCAAAATATGAAGTTTGCTATATTTTTAAAATGGTAATTTAAAGCTCTATTCGGATAAGGAATATATGCAGGGTATCCCATTTAAAAAATGCAGATTTTTGAAAAACACCCTGTATATCTGAAACTGTACTAGATATCGATATGCGGTTTTCACCATTGAGTTTATTATAAAAATTGAGCCTCAGACACCGACATCAGTTTTCGTCTATCTTCTTTAGATAAAGGGGTTTACCTTTAAATGTGTCCAATTTGGACCACCCTGTACTGCCTTCTTCGCATCTCCTGGGTACAAAAAATAAAAAACACAGAAGTACTGGAAAGAATGAACAAAATGAAGGAATTACTACCAACCATAAAAATAAGATAAATTCAATACTTCGGACAATGAGGGACCCAAAGTAGGAAATGCTACGTCTAATTATTGAATGCAAAATAAAGGGAAAATGACAGAATTCTTGGCTGAAGGACATGAGAAGGTGGTTTGGATGTACTTCGAGTGATATTTTTCGAATAGCAGTATCTAAAGTTCATTTAGCTATATGGATTGTCAATCTTCGTGAGGAGAAGAATTAACGGGAATTCCATTCCCATTAAACATTGAGTATTGTCGGCAATATCCCCATTCTTGTTACTCTCGACTATAGTGACGAAAAGAGACTGATGACCGATGACGTCCGGCGTTTAATGTAAAAACATTCAAGGACAAGATCACACTAACGTGAAATTAGCTGCTCAATATATTGAACCGAAGTTTAGAACTAACAAAGTCGTTGAAAATGGCCTTCATTTCCTATATATTAGGCATCCTACCAAAATTAGAAGCAATCGTCCCTGTTCATTCTCAAATCCTTCCATTATGTGGTATTTAATTTACCTCATAATTCGACCTAATAAGCATTGAAACTTAATAACTAAGTAATCTGGCCTAAAATTGTTAAAAGTTAATCAAATAAGTACTATTTGACGATAAGAAATACAGTATTGTGTCAGTTATTTAGAAAAAAAAATTAGAGGATTACTCTTTTCAAATGGAATTTAAAGGAAAATATTTTTAGCTAGGTTTTCAACTTAAATAATGTGCGACATGCCGAGCAACGATCAATAATTTGACCTCTGGCTTAGCACAGAACTAGGAATATTTTTATGTAGATTACGTTATTGTTAAGTAATAATTTTCCAGGGATTATGTCACAGAAAATAAAGCTATCGCTACAGAAATACGAACAGGTGGAACGAAACGCCGCACAGTGGGGAAAAACTAGCACAACTTGGTTTGAAACTGTAAGCGTTTTCTGTGTCTCAATCGCTATATAATCAGAAACCAACGTCCGCCATTTTGAAACAAAAGTTTAATTGAAAAAATCGGCTCCGACAACTTTGTTCGGAATTTAATACGCTTCAATTTAAAAAAAAATCGTCCAAATCGAACAAAATTGAAGGCTCTAGACAATTTTGAAACACGATTTTTCGTTTTTTTCCCCACTGTGCGCCGCCGCAAAACGAATCCGACTGGATATCGTTAGATCGTTAAAATCTACATAGTCCATTTTTTCATCTCTGAAAAACTCGCAAGTATTGTTGCAAGTTGTATTATAGGTAACAATAATAAGGAAATAGGCATCTTTGAGAAACTCGACTTCGGCTTCGTTTTGCGACGACTTTTTGTTCCACGTATTAGTCTTTCTATAACGATGACCATATTTTCTGTAATTATACTTTGTTATACGAGGACTACCTTTTAAGTTTTTGCAAAAACAATGAAAAAAAAAAAAAATTTTTTGGTACAACTCGTTTTATTGTTTTTCTAAATATTCCCCTTTAAGATTTACTTTTGCATGCATTCGAGCCAATTCTCGAAACGTTTTTTCCACTCTGAAATTGGCACCTCAAAAACATGGTTTTGGAAGGATTCAACAGCTCCTTGAGATGATGAAAATCGCTGCCTACGCATTTTTCTTTTGACATTCGAGAACAAAAAGAAGTCGTTAGGTGAATAAGGGCAATGAGGGATTAATTCGATGTTTTTCTCCGTCAAATAGTCAATTGTTCGACGTGCTGTGTGAGAGCTGGCATTTTCATGATGAAGAATAATGCGAGGTTTTCGATTGTTTTTCCTGATGTCATCGATGACTTCTGGCAAACAAATTGTTGTATACCATTCAGCATTAACTGTTCTTCGATCTTCTAAAGTAATGCTTGAAACATGTCCAGTATAACCAAAGAAACAAGCGATCGTTTTCTTGGAAGTGATTCGGGAACAAACCACTTTTGTTGGACTCGGTTCATCTTGGAACATCCAAACAATTGATTGTTGCTTAATTTTCGGCTCGTATGAATATATCCAAGTTTTGTTCCCTGTTACGATGTTCTATACGGATTTTGCAAGTCTTCTGTCAAATTTTTAGAGCATTTCCTTATACCAATTGACACGAGTTTGTTTTTAAGTTTCGGTCAAATCATACGGAATTCATCGGGAACAGATCTGTTACACAGCTAAATGTTCATATAAAATCGAATGTACTGCAGTCTTCGATATGCCTAAAGATGCCTCTATCTCATACATCATCAGCGATATTTTTTGCAAACCAATTGTAAACAGTCTCTTCTGATGATAATTCGTTGCCAAAATTTGAACGAAGCGATTCGAGGCATTGTTGTTGAGTCAGGCCTTTACTAAAATAGTAAAAAATGATCCAACTAAAATCTTGATGTGAAATTTCCGGTCGTTTACAAAACTACTTTTTATAAACGCTCACTGTAAACAAACTACTCGGCCAATTTCTGAGCTGCCACTGTTTTAACAATAACAAATGTCAAATTTTACAACAATGTTAACGTCAATATCGCCATCTAGTGGTCGTTTATAAGAACTTAAAAGCCGCCCCCCGTACCATAAAGAATCGGTTCATTTTCAATTGGTTTTTAACTATAAATATTTAAAAAAAAAATTAGGGAACACTTTGTATTTCCAAACATTTTTTAACAGTATTTTACACTATTCTTTTTTATCATATGTACGTACACCTCTGTTCAAATATGAACACAAAATTCTGTTACAGTTTTTTTTTCATATCTGCTTACCCTTTACATAAAAAATGAGTTGTTCAGACGCCATAAAACACCTTCATAGATTCCTAGGTCGTATTTTGTACCACAAAAAGATTTTTCTTATTGTTATTTACCAAATTAATGGGGTTCTTTGATTTTGTGGTTTACTTTTAACGGAAACGGTATAAATATGAAGGGTGAAAAAATGGGGTGTTATTTAATTATTATTACTTTAGCGATACATGTATTTTATTGCAAGAAGTTGGTAGATCCATTTATATAGGATGTCACATAAATTCCAAATTTGTTTGGTTTACTGCGCAAACGCAACTGGTGGGAGGGGTAAGGTCGTACCTGCAGCCCTTGAAAATTTAGGTGTTATGAAGCATTTTATTCGAGCGGAGCGTGCATTTTGCGTGTGAGAATTTTAATCTACGACTATCGCAACATAAATGAAGCACCGAGTATTTAATTGATTAAAACAAGTGTACAAAAGTTGGAAAAAACTGAATATATCTCATATATAAAGGCAACCTCCTACAGATAACTTCATAATTCTTTGGTCGTGCCCAGAAAATTGACAAATCACTTTCGACCATGCAAAACTGTGGTTTATCCAAAAGGGCTTTTTTTAAGGAGACAGAGACATTAATGGACTACAATAAAATGTTTTTTTTTTCTCAACGATACATGGAGATCATTGAAAATGGTAAAGACCTCAGATTTCTTAATTTAGATACTGAATTGAACTGAAATTACGTCAGAATCCTCTGTGTTCTAAAAATCTCTCAAAATATATATGTTATCAGCAGTGCCGGTTACCTGAGGGGGCGACGGATGAATACAAACGGAAAGTTTCAAGCAGTACCAAGAGTTTTCGCCGTGAACTGAAAAATATTACGAATCAGGACAAAATTAACGTACCGAAATGACGTGGCACGAACTTTTTTGTGACGTCTATGCTCTTACATTATTATTCCGTGTTCATATACAAATCATCGGATGATTATTAGTTTATTTTCATTTTCTACCGTTTTCAATATTATTACATTCTTAAGATAAAAGTGTTTTGATCTATCTCCACTAAAATATTGCACTTATTTCTTTCATGGTGCTACATTTTCAATGCAATCTTATCCTGTGACTCCAGTCTCTTATGAAATTGTTACACTTTTTATAGGAGATAGAAACTGATGAGTTTGAAATTTTTTTTTATGTACTAGATAAATTATTAAAGTTCAATCTACACCCTGTAGAGAACATTCTAGAATTTTTTCAAAATTTTTTGATCGGTACTTTTCGAGATAAGGTTGGGGGACAGTGATTTTTAGCACTTTTTTGAAAATAATACAAAGGGAATTATGCGCAAGTACTACATTATATATTTTTGAACTCGTCTTTTTACAGGCTTTCATTTGACACCCCACTCGATGACCTGGTAAAACAAAAAATTTTTCACTTCCGATTTCACCTCCCAAAACTAACCCCTTAAGTCAAAATTTAACTTTCAAAGCTACACGGCTCTAATGAGGCCATCAATTCCTATATTAGTACCAAATTTCAACTTTTTATGTTAAATAGTTTCGGAGAAAATCGGTTGTAACAGACAGACACCGAAGTGATCTTATAAGTGTTCCGTAAGGAACGCTAAAAAAACGCGGTCCTTGCAACAAACCTCATAATTACAAAGGAAATAAGCCCTTAGAGGTCGATGAAGACTTTAAAAACGTAATAGGAAGAAAAGTCCACCATTTTTTTGTTAAGAAATACCTACGCTACATAAAGTTTTGCAAGAAATCAGAGAAAACCAGAAATTATGGAATATCCTTCATTACCTGAATTTTCGTTGGGAAAAATACAATAGAAAATTTATTCTTTCATGGTACTGCATTTTCAACGCAATCTTATCCTGTGACTCCAGTCTCTTATGAAATTGTTAGACTTTTTATAGGTGATAGAACAAGCCAAGAATTAGCCGAGGAAATGTTTACTTTATGTTTATGTCAACCAGATAAATTTTACTCCAAGTGTATCTTAATATGATATCTCTCAAAATAATTATTACACAAGTAATTTTTAAAGACTAAACTAAATTTATTTTCTATCTAGTTCTATAATTAACTATGTGCCTCATTTTAAAATATCCCAGGGAGTCAAACTAGGAAATTTGTGGTATGGAGGGTATTTCACAGCGTTGCTGAATACCTTTCGATTTTTGTTGGAAACTGATGACCATGAAATTTTTGTTTTTTTTTTATTCACCAGATAAATTATCCAAGGGGCACTGAAATCCTGTGGTACTTCAGATGAGGCACCAAAAGAAGGACATTTAAACCTATTATACTGAACATATTGAGATCACTGTGTTAGATATGACTGGAAAAATGCACAAAGTTGTCAGACAAGCCGAACGCTCTGAGCTAGGCTATAATGAACTTGTGTCACGATAGTCAAGAAAAATAATAATGGAGACTTTGCCGACTCAACGTTTAATACGAACGGAATGGTAAAGGCCTTTCATTTTTGTCGGTACATTTTCTACACAGCCCAGGGTACTTTTTTTTTATGGGTCTGGCACACGTGCTACAGGGAAGTCCCTAAAGCGCTACAGGAGCGACACGTGTGCGGAGAAAGCGATTCACGTTGTTCTTGAATCGCTGTAGATTGTACTCGGTGGGAAACACAGTCCTGGGCAAATTATTCCATAGGGATGATGTTCTCCATATAAAAGACTGCTTGAAAAGCGTTGTACGAGGAGTAACAAGCTGAACCTCATACGGATGTGAAGAATTAGCGCGACGTGTACTTCTAACATGCACCGCTCTGGGACGAATTAAGCGGGCCACATCCTTCGAACACTTTCCATGAAAGTACTTGTAGAATAGGCTCAAGTCGCCAACCGTTCTTCGATGTTCCAGCGAATCAAGGCCGACGGTCAGTTCCAGGTCTCCAATCAGACGAACAGCTCTTCTCTGAATAGAATCCAACAAATGCAGTGTATGTTTGGGAGCGGAGCTCCAAACATGGGAGCAGTATTCCATAGTTGGTCGAATTTGAGCTTTGTAAAGAATTAACAGTTGTTGTGGAGTGTAAAGCCTTCTGGTTCGAAATAATATTCCCAACTTTTGAGAAGCTCTCCTTGCTATGCCTGCAACATGTTCATGCCAGGACATATTTGCTCCCAAATTAACGCCCAACAAATTGAGTGACGATGTTAGAGGAATGGAGTGCCCCGACATAACTATGTCGGGTTCAGCAACGTTAACTTTTTTAGAAAAAAACTGCCGCCTGGGTTTTTGTAGCGTTAAATTCCACTTGGTTACTGACACCCCAAGATAGAATTTCTTCCAGGTCTTTGTTAAGTTGAATGACTTCCTGCTGTCTGCGGATATTCGTCTGAGTAGCCGATGTCCGAGCGTTTAAAGTGACTGAAGAGATAAGTGTACTGTCATCTGCAAAGCTGTAGATTGGATTCTCGGTCTTTTCCAGCAGGTCGTTAATGTAAATGAGAAAGAGAGTAGGAGACAGTGTGGAGCCTTGGGGTACACCGGCGTTGATAGTGAAGGTGTTAGAAAGAAATCCATCGACTGCCACTCGTAAAGAACGCTCTCTGAGGAAACATGAGAGCCACAAACAGAACTTTTCCGACATACCATAAGAACGTAGCTTAGCCAACAGCCCATCGTGCCAAACACGGTCGAATGCCTTGGATATGTCAAGAGCAACCGCTCGAGATTCCCCAAAGTGTTCAATTGCATTGTTCCAAACATGTGTTACATAAGTCAGAAGATCTCCTGTTGATCTATTTTTACGAAAGCCATATTGGTGATCGCTAATAATGTTGAATCCTTCAAGATATTTTAGAAGATGCTGATTGATAGCCTTTTCCATGACTTTCGATATTATTGAAAGCAGTGCGATTGGTCGGTAGTTATTTGGCAAGGTCTTCTTGCCTTTTTTAGGTATCGGCTGAACTGTAGCACATTTCCAGCAGGAAGGAAATATTCCCTTTCTGTAGGATAGGTTGAAAAGTCTACAGAAAACTGGTGTTAGTTCTCTCGCGCAGATTTTAAGAACTATGGCGGGTATTCCGTCAACGCCAGAAGCCTTTTTGGTGTCTAGCTTCATTAGAATACGCTTTATGATACGCTGTCTGAATACAACATCGGGCATACTTGACTGCACTATGGGAATAATAGGTGGTGTTTTTCCTTGGAAATCGACAGTAGAATGTGAAGCAGAGTTCAGCCAACAAGTTCGCTTTCTCAACAGGTGTCGTTGCAATAGAATTATCTGGCCGTGTGAGTGGTGGTATGGTGGATTTGGTGAAATTTTGACTAACTGCCTTAGCGACCGACCAAAAGGACCTTGAATTGCCGGGACAAGCGAGAAGTTTGTTTCTAATCCGTTGGCTGTGTACCTCCTTGGTTTCGTCAATAATTTCTTTGCATCTGTTCCTGGCACGAACAAATGTGTTACGATTTATGGTGTTAGGATTTTCGCGCCATTGTCGGTATGCAAGATGTTTAGAAGCAACAGCTTCTTTGCATTTTCGGTCAAACCAAGTCTTGCCGTTGGAAGGGCATTTTTTCGAAAAAGGGATGTAAGCCTCCATACCGGCCAAAATAACATCGGAAACCTCCCTGGCGCAGTCACATGGGTCGTCGGATCGAAAACAAACGTCTAACCAAGGGAAAGTTCGAAAATATTCCATGAGATGTTCCCATTTAGCAGACTTGTAGTGCCAAATCTTGCGCGGTTTAGGCGCCTCTCTGTCATTGATTGGTAGAATACTCGATGTCGAAAGTAGTTTATGGTCGGAAGACCCTATAGCGAAAGTATCGATAGTATACCGACCATTCTATTCATGCTCTCTACGCTGCCTGTCAGATGTCCTTCCCTCACTGTCAGCTAGTTGCGCAGAACTTTATTTTTGTTGATAAAAACTTGAAGTTAATAACTTCTTGTAAAAATAGTGATAGATGATAATTTTCATTCAATCTATACCTTATAGAAAATATTCCAAAATTTTTTCGAAATTTTTTGATTAGTACTCTTAGAGATAGTAGGGGGAAAAGCAATTTTTGGCAATTATTTTAAATAAGTTAAAGAAAACTTGGCGAGTAATACATCATATATATTTTTGAACTCGTGTTTTCACAAATCACCTAAAGTCCGTTTATTTGGAGTTGATAGCACACAACATGGGTTATAAACATTAAAATGTCAGAAACCATAAGCGTTCGAAATTTCTCTACCAATTATTTACATTTTTAGTTTTAATCACTTTGATTTTCTATCGCTATACAACAATGCGATCTTTTTCTAAAATATATTTTATTACATGCCTTCTAAACTTTAGAATAAGCTATATAAATCAACGCATTTCAAAGATTATTTTAATGAGTAAATGATGAAACTAAAAATCTTATTTGTATGATAAAGGCCTAAACAAGTACAATTAACAATTCTTAGGAACTAGAAGTCTACAGTGTTATAAAGCTTAATGATAATAGGTACAATAAAATTATTTGGGATTCTAGCAGTTATTGGAATGTAATTAACTAAAGTACTTATAGGTAGGTAGGTGCCTAAGTACCTAAGAATGCAATAAAAATATTCTCTGTAAGTATAAAAATAAAGCAAAAACCTATAATATAGTTCAAATTAGAACAGCGATGGCTTCAACTTTCAGTCAAACTTCGCGGAGTCTGTAATCCTACAATTTCCCTGCGAGAAAAAACAATGATACTTAACGTCCACGATGCCCTAGTGCATCAACAGCCAATAAACCAAGACCGTGAGATTGCGAAAACCGGTGCCAATATGACGGGAGTTGGATCAGCAAATAATTATAGAATTCTAAAAGAAAAATAACCGGTCCAGTGCAAGTTGGACTTGGGCAATTGTGTGTTCCGTACGTTGATTGCTTTCGAAATAAAAATTTTTGTTACGGAAGTATAAAATGATCAGTGACTTCACAAAAACATCCCAAATGAGTTTTCCACAAAGATTTTTTCCGATCTTTAGTGAAAACTGATGAGCTTGAAATTTTTTTTATGTACCAGATAAATTATTAAAGTTCAATCTACACCCTGTAGAGAACATTCTAGAATTTTTTCAAAATTTCTTGGTCAGTACGAGATAAGGTGGGGGGACAGCGATTTTTCGCACTTTTTTAAAAATAATACAAAGAGAGTTGTGCGCAAGTATCTCATTATATATTTTTGAACTCGTCTTTTTACAGGCTTTCATTTGACACCCCGCTCGATAACCTGGTAAAAAAAAAAAAATTCACTTCCGATTTCACCCCCCAAAAGTAACCCCTTAAGTCAAAATGTAACTTTCAAAGCTATACAGCTCTGATGAGGCCATCAATTCCTATATTAGTGCCAAATTTCAACTTTCTATGTCAAATAGTTTCGGAGAAAATCGGGTGTGACAGACAGACAGACAGACACCGAAGTGATCTTATAAGTGTTCCGTACGGAACGCTAAAAATGCGGTCCTTGCAATAAACCTCATAATCACAAAGGAAATGAGCCCTTAGAGGTCGACGAACGCAATAAGAAGAAAAGTCCACCATTTTTTTTTTATTAAGAAATACCTACGCTACATAAAGTTTTGCAAGAAATCAGAAAAAATCAGAAATTATGGAAAATCCTTCATTACCTGAATTTTCGTTGAGAAAAATACAATAGAAAATCTATTCTTATCGATAAAGCAGAAATAATTTGTTGGAGAAGAGAATATCTACGAGCAATCAAGAAATGTTGAGCCGAAAAAGAAATATTTTTTATTTAAATGAGACTTGAGTTAATGAGCGACACACAGTGAAAAAATTCTAGATTGACAAAAACATTAAGAGCGCCAAAAGGCTAATTATAGCACGCACATATTGGTAGTGAAAACGGATTTTTCGACAGTGGTTTGTTGGAATTCGAATCAAAGGCAACTAAAATTTACCCTGAGAAGATGACGGCCGATATTTTTTAGGAGTACTTCCAACAAATGATTGAATGTATACCAGCAGAATCAGTTATAGTATTAGACAATGCCCCATACTATTCTCGAATATTAGAACGACTCCTGACAAAGTCATGGATGAAACCGGATATTCTTCAGTGGATAAGAGACAAAAATCTAAAACATAAAAATGGTATGTTAAAAGCGGAACTTCTCAAAATTGCAAAACAAAATAAGGCACAATTCAAAAAATACGCAGTCGATGAGATGGCAAAGGAACGGAATATTTCAGTGCTTAGATTACCTCCATATCATTGGGAATTGAATCCCATAGAACTAATTTGAAAACAAAAATAAAATTTGGAAACTTGACGAAGAAACTGTGGAAATAGAATCTTGAATTTAAGAGATGTCGAGTCTTCAGATTTTAAAGATGATGATTGTTTTTGATTGTAATTAAAGTAGTTATATATGGTATGATGAATTGTGAATTTGTTTATATACATAAATCTATAGATTAAAAAATTTTTGGTAATAAATCTTATATTTCTATAACTATAGCAGGTTACGCTTGAACGGCTATGCTACCGATGAACCCTCATTTACATTTTATGACTCCACTGTATAGCAGAGGTTTTCTGCCTACAATAGGGTGAACCCTTAAAAATAATTCAAAACAGGTGGCAAAATTCAGTAAAATGTATAAGAAATCTCTTGTTTTTTTGTGTGCGCACCCCAACATGTAGTTGCATCTACAATGAGAGAATTCTGCTATCATCTACAAACAAATACACTTTAGCAAAATTTTTTTTCTCTTCCGATATCTCCCCCTAACGCTAACTCCTTAAGTCAAAATTTAACTTTAAAATCTACACGGCTCTGATTGGGCAATCAATTTCTACGAGGCTGGTTTGAAAAGTCCGTGCAAAAATAAAAACTACTTATGTGTTTGGGGTAAACCTCTTTTATTTTTCGACATAGTCTCCTTTTAGGCTTATACACTTCGTCCAACGATGTTCTAGTTTGTTGATCCCTTCCGAATAATAGGATTTGTCCAAGTCTGCAAAATATCCATTAGTGTCTGCAATCACCTCCTCGTTTGAATAAAATCTTTGTCCCGCCAGCCATTTCTTCAAATTGGGGAACAAATAGTAGTCCGAGGGAGAATAGGGGGGATGTGAAACGAGTTGGAATCCTATTTCCATATGTGTGCTGGTGCGTTGTCGTGATGGAAAAGGACTTTCTTATGGGCCAATCGCGGGCGTTTTTCTTGCAGTTCGGTTTTCAAACGGTCCAATAACGATGAATAATATTCACCTGTAATAGTTTTACCTTTTTCCAGATAGTCGATGAGGATTATCCCTTGCGAATCCCAAAAGACAGTCGCCATAACCTTTCCGGCCGAAGGAACGGTCTTCGCCTTTTTTGGTGCAGATTCCCCCTTGGTAACCCATTGTTTAGATTGTTGTTAGGTATAGTAATGTATCCATGTTTCATCCACAGTGACGAAACGACGCTTAAAGTCCTCCGGATTCTTCTGGAACAGCTGCAAACCATCCTTGCAACACTTCACACGATTCCGTTTTTTGGCCAAGCGTGAGCAATCGCGGCACCCATCTTGCAGATAGCTTTCTCATGTCCAAATGTTTATGCAAAATATTATGTACCCGTTCAGTCAAGATGTCCATAGCACTAGCAATCTCATGCACCTTAACTCTTCTGTCATCCATCACCATATCATGGATTTGATCAATGATTTCTGGAGTCGTAACCTCCACAGGCCGTCCAGAACGTTCAGCGTCACTTGTGCCCATATGGCCAGTCCGAAAATTTTGAAACCACTTATAAACTGTTCTAATCGAAGGTGCAGAGTCACCATAATGTTTATCAAGCTTCTCTTTAGTCTCCTGAGGCGTTTTGCCTTTCATAAAGTAATGTTTAATCACCACACGAAATTCTTTTTCGTCCATTTCTTGAAAATCACTCGACTTCCTTGATTCACACGAATGCCAAACACAAAGAAATAGACCAATATGGCTGAAACTTGGTGTGCGTTCATTCAAGAGATGCTACTAACTAAACATGACCTCGATACGCGCCGGTGGTGCCATCTCTCGGACTTTGCACGGACTTTTCAAACCAGCCTCGTATATTTGTGCCAAATTTCAACTTTCTATTGCAAATAGTTTCAATAAGTGTTGCGTACGGAACACTAACTATAGCTTCCTTTCTTACATCAAGTATTCTATGTGCAGCAAATTTAAAATCAATGCCTTATCTCTTTCAGAAGTTATAACAGCAACAACCTAGAAAGTTTTCTATAATTTAATGTTTTTAAAACGTACAGAAAGAATAAATTTAGTGGGTGATTTACCACATTTCCCTTGGCGAGAGAGGTAAGAATAACAGATACCCATTTAAATATTTAAAATGGCAACGTTTAACCAAATTACCCAGATTTTATTCATAATTATTTACCTTTCCTTGCGTAACATGCGGTAGCAATGTAAGGTAAACCACAAGAAGGTTAGTAGGTACTATAAATTCTATAGGTTGTATGAAAACAAGTTAAAAGTTTAAAAAAGGTTTGGCATACCTGCTAAACGTATATGCAGGCATGCATCGTTGGGCGTCATTCAGGAGGTGTGAAAAATGTGCGGCATGGCGCTTAATAGTCACCATATCATCGGCACATTCTTAAAGAAAAAGATACGAAGAAAAAAGATTTTGGGTTACGTTGTATACCTAACCTAACCTAACCTTTCTATATGAGTAGTACCTTTTTCTTTTAACCCAGATATTATGCATCCGGATACCTTCTTGGCTCGTGCCTATTTTGACCTGATGAAAAAGGTGGTTTTTGTCACTTGATGAATTTAAAGTATCTAATTTACAGGTATCTAAAGTAACTACATTGGAATGAAATGTCACTTTGGTGTGATAATAATTAAATAGGTTTTTCTGAAACATTAAGAGCGGATTTCTCAGATAGCAGGTAAAGATAGTCTTTACATTCAAATTAGCATAATTAATTGTAGGTTAATTAACTTGACTTGGAACACAAACATACAAGTACTCGTATATGTAGACTTATATTAGAGTTTATGTTCAGAATACTTCATGTAATCATCGATAACACTGAAGGTTAGAAGATAACTGTGGTTCCCTAAAGATGTTACAGCTAATTGTATCACAAGTCTTTAAAGTCTGCCAAGTAAAAACGTGTCTGCGATAATTCATTTTTGGTAGATGCGATTCTAGCGATTCATAGAAAATCGGTACGACGCATTTTAGTAAAAGTAGTGGCATGAAAGAGCCATGTTTTGAAACAGTCACTTCCATTTACGCGATAGTTTTCGAACGAATGTTGTACAAATCACTGTTTTAAAATAGCAACACTGAACAGCATTCGCCACAAACCTTTGACAGTTCACCGAAAACAAATGGCGCCGCGCGCCGGTGCAACGAGTTGAAGATTTCGTCATCATAAAGTAAGTTTTTGAGCTCATTTTATTAGTGTTCCGTACGGAACTTCGGTGTCTGTCCGATTTTCTCCGAAACTATTTGTCATAGAAAGTTGAAAATTTGGTAATAATATAGGAATTGATGGCCTCATTAGAGCCATGTAGTTTTGAAAGTCAAATTTTGACTTAAGGGGTTAGTTTTGGGGGGTGAAATCGGAAGTCAAAAAAAAAATTTTTTTACTAGGTAATCGAGTGTGGTGTCAAGTGAAAGCTTGTGAAAACACGAGTAAGTGCAAGTTGAACTTGCACAATTAGTGTTCCGTACGTTGATTCCTTTTCAAATAAAAAAATTTGTTACAGAAGTACAAAATGATAAGTGACTTTACAAAATACACCCCAAATGAGTTTTCAACAACACACAGCGATTTTTCGCGATTTTTTAAAAATGATACAAAGAAAAGTGCGCGCAAGTATTACATTATATATATATATATATATATATATATATATATATATATATATATATATATATATATATATACATATATACATATATATATATATATATATATATATATATATATATATATATATATTTTACTCGTGTTTTCGCAAGCTTTTATTTGACACCACACTCGATTACCTAGTAAAAAAATTTTTTTTTCACTTCCGATTTCACCCCCCAAAACTAACCCCTTAAGTCAAAATTTAACTTTCAAAACTACATGGCTCTGATGAGGCCATCAATTCCTATATTATTACCAAATTTCAACTTTCTCCGACAAATAGTTTCGGGGAAAATCGGGTGTGATAGACGGACAGACAGACGGACAGACACCGAAGTGATCTTATAAGTGTTCCGTACGGAACACTAAAAATAGCGAAAAATCGCTGTCCACCCGCCTTATCTCGAAAAGTACTTATCAAAAAATTTTGAAAAAATTCTGGAATATTCTCCACGGGGTGTAGATTGAACGAAAATTATCACGAGTGCATTACCTGTAATAATTTATCTGGTATATAAAAAAAAAACAGAAATTTCAAGGTCATCAATTTTCAGTAAAGATTGGAAATAAACTTTGTTGAAAACTCATTTGGAGTGTGTTTTGTGAAGTCACTGATCATTTTATAGTTCCGTTACAACATTTTTTATTTTAAAAGCAATCAACGTACGGAACACTAATTGCGCAAGTTCAACTTGCACTTGACCGGTTATTATTTGTTTTCTGACGGTTACACATAAGAAAATAACAGCAATATGATCATACTATAATTTTGTGTATTTATTAACCCTTCCAGTAACACTTGAATTGATTCAGGCGATACTTGGTGGAAATCCATAACTAGAAGTTTTGCAAGAAGTAAAACACTACTTAAATTTCCACTAAATGACACCCTGACATGTTTCGCTGTACGACAGCTTCTTCAGATAGTTTGTTATAAAAAAAAAATAAAAAAAAAGAAGAAGGTGTCGTACAGCGAAACATGCCAAGGTGTTAAAAAAAAAAAATTAGTGGAAATTTAAGTAGTGTTTTACTTCTTGCAAACCTTCCAATAACGTAAACATTTTGAAGCAAAGCATAAATTTCGTTACTGAATCTCGAGGTTATAATTTCTGATAGAGTTTTAAAAGAGCCGGTATATGGTTTTATTTTTAATAGAAAAAATCTTTTTTATTTCAAGAAACAAATATGCCATCTGAAACAGCATAGCCCTGCCCAAAGAAGCGTAAAAGGCCAACAACATTTACAATAGAGGAAGCTGTTAGTGAGATGATGGCTAAAGGTCAGTCTATAAACAAAACGGCTATTTCCCTTAAAAATTTCAAGAGCTTATTTAGCTAAAATAGTCAAGAAGGTAAAAGTTTCGAGCGAATCATCCTACAAACATAATCCTAACATAAGTAATAAGCATATTTTCACTGTGGAATAAG
This sequence comes from Pachyrhynchus sulphureomaculatus, assembly GCA_019049505.1. Taxonomy (NCBI): domain Eukaryota; kingdom Metazoa; phylum Arthropoda; class Insecta; order Coleoptera; family Curculionidae; genus Pachyrhynchus; species Pachyrhynchus sulphureomaculatus. Next base: position 38,217,242 of record CM032447.1, on the reverse strand, counting down.
AGAGTTTGCTTGCAGATTATTTAAAAACTGCATCTAAAATGTGCTATGGACTTACAAGGCAACAAACCAAAAAACTGGCATTTCATTATGCAGAAGCTCTTTCTATTTATCCAAATAAATGGAAAGACTCTCAAAGTGCAAGTGATGATTGGTTGAAAGGGTTTATGAGCAGACACAAAGAATTAGCAGTAAGAAAACCTAAAAGTACTTCTCTCTCCAGAGCTACTAGTTTTAACAAAACGAATGTAAGCACATTTTTTGAAAAATTTACCGATGTTTACTCAAGATATAATTTTCAAATACATATGATTTTTAACGCAGATGAAAGAGGCTGTAGTATTGTAACCAATCCTCCCAAAGTGACTACTGAAAGAGGATCGAAACAAATCGGACAAGTGACAATCAGGCGAACGAGGGACTTTGATGACAACTTTGTTTTTCATTAATGCAACAAGTGGTTCTTTACCTCCAATTCTTGTCTTGCCACGAGTGAATTACAAAGACATAATGCTAACCAATGGTCCACCAGGTGCACTTGGATTGGCAAATATTTCAGAAAGGAAGAATGAAGAATGTTTCGTTAAAGCCTTGGAACATTTTGTGGCGCATGTGAAGCCTTCTAAGGAAAATCCGTCATTGATCTTAATGGACAATCACAGTTTAGATGTTAGTCTCAGAGTAGTTCAATTTGCCAGAGAAAACGCCATTATAATACTCACATTGCCGCCACACTGCAGCCACAAGCTACAGTCACTTGACGTCACAGTATATGGCTCCTTCAAAACCAGGATTGCTATGAATGAGTGGATGTTATCGAATCCTGGTAAAACAGTGACCATTTATCAAGTTGGACAATTTGTGAAAGATGCATATCTGTTAGCTTTCAGTCCTCACAATATTATGCAAGGTTTTCGAATCCCTTGAACTCCAACATATTTGGCGACGAAGAGTTTCTGTCATCATTTGTGACTAATAGATCTGATTCATCTGCAGAGGTCGATTCGGATAAGGAAAACGATAATGACGTGACTGAAATTTGGGACTTTCTTCGCATTCACCTGATTCTGCATCAGGGACTTCAGAGCAACAAATTATATCACAAAACAACCGCCTTCGCCTGCTTCTGCCCTTGTACTTTCAGTTCCGAGCACTTCAGGACAACAAATTATCTCATCGCAAATAATTAGACCATTTTCAAAGGCAGGCCCTAGAAAAAACACTGTTCTTAATAACCGGAAAATATCATCTGCCATTGTAACGGATACTCCAAAAAGAGACAAGATAGAAGAGAAGGAGGCAAATGCAAGCCAAAAAAGAAAAAACGTCAAGAAAATGATGACAAAAAAATCTATAAAAGCGCTTACTAAGAAATCAAAAACAAATATTAACACAGATTCTGATTCAATAGATTCTGACAATATATTATTGTCACAAGTTAATGTTTTTTCCCCCCCCCCCCCCCCCCCCCCCCCCCCCCCCCCCGGGAAGAAAGTCTCAGTCAAGGGTTATAATAAAAGGGGAAAAAGACAGGATGATTGTGTAATTGTGTAGTGTGCAAAGAAAATTATAGCAATTAAGAGTGGTTCCAGTGTAAAATATGTTTCGTTTGGGCACATGAATCTTGTGGTGTAAAAAGGACATTGCATTATTTTTGCCAAAAATGTTTTTGAGTTTTTTGAATTGTTTATTTTTGATTACATTTTTAATTCTACTAACTTTATAAGTTCCTAAAAAGACTGTATCTAGATAGTTTTGCAATTATTAATCTCAAAGGGCTGATTTAGTAAAAGACTCTTAGATTTTAAGTAAAAACTTTATAAAGAATTTGCGTAAAGTAATACTTTCTGTATAATAATAACTATTTTTAATAGATTTTTTTTAATAGCAAGAAATTATCGACGAAACCAAGGAGGCACACAATCAGCGAATTAGAAACAAACTTCTCGCTTGTCCTGTTAATTCCAGGTCCTTTGTGTCAGTCGCTAAGGCAGTTAGCCAAAATTTCACCAAATCCACCATACCACCACTCACACGGCCAGATAATTCTATTGCAACGACATCTGTTGGCTGAACTGTTTGCTTCACATTTTTACTGTCGATTTCCAAGGAAAAAATACCACCTACTATTCCCATATTGGAGTCAAGGATGCCCGATGTTTATCTTCAGACAGCGTATCATAAAGCGTATTTTAATGAAGCTAGACACCAAAAAAGCTTCTGGCGCTGACGGAATACCTGCCATAGCTGTCAAAAACTGTGCGAGGGAACTGACACCAGTTTTCTGTAGACTTTTCAACCTATCCTACAGAAAGCGAATATTTCCTTCTTGCTGGAAGTTCAGCCGATACCTAAAAAAGGCAGGAAGACCTTGCCAAATAACTACCGACCAGTCGCACTCCTTTCAATAATATCGAAAGTCATGGAAAAGGCTATCAATCAACATCTTCTAAAATATCTTGAAGAATCCAACATTATTAGTGATCACCCATATGGCTTTCGTAAACATAGATCGACAGGAGATCTTCTGACTTATGTAATACATGTTTGGAACAACGCAATTGAACACTTTGGGGAATCTCGAGCGGTTGCTCTTGACATATCCAAGGCATTCGAACGTGTTTGGCACGATGGGCTGTTGGCTAAGCTACGTTCTTGTGGTATGTCTGAAAAGTTCTGTTTGTGGCTCTCATGTTTCCTCAGTGAGCGTTCTTTACGAGTGGCGGTCGACGGATTTGTTTCTAACACCTTCACTATCAACGCCAGTGTGCCCCAAGGCTCCATACTATCTCCTACTCTCTTTTTTATTTACATTAACGATCTGCTGGAAAAGACCGGAAATCCAATCTACAGCTTTGCAGATGACAGTACGCTTATCTCTTCATTCACTTTGAACGCTCGGACATCGGCTGCTCAGGCGAGTGTCCGCAGACAGCGGGAAGTTGTTCAACTTAACAAAGACCTAGAAGAAATTCTATCTTGGGGTGACAGTAACCAAGTGGAATTTAACTCTACAAAAACCCAGGCGGCAGTTTTTTTCTAAAAAAGTTAACGTTGCTGAACCCGACATAGTTATGACGGGGCACTCCATTCCTCTAACATCATCCCTCAATTTGTTGGGCGTTAATTTGGGAGCAAGTATGTCCTGGCATGAACATGTAGCAGGCAGAGCAAAGAGAGCTTCTCAAAAGTTGGGTAACCAATGGAATTTATTTCAAAAACCAGGCGGAAAGTTTTTTACAAGTATGAAATGTGGATTTTTTTTATGACGGGGCACTCCATTCCTCTAAAATCCCTCAATGTTGAATTTGGGAGCAAGTAATGATGAAAAAAGCAGAGCAAAGAGAGCTTCTCAAAATCGAACCAGAAATTCAAGTATGAAATGTGTATGCTTCAGAGGAAAGGGACTCCTGACGTCTTTTTTTGCTCTAAAAAAACATCGCTTGTTATACAAATTTTTTCCATCGCATGTTTAATTTTTCCCATGTTTTGGGCAAAATCTTCCCCTTTTGCTCCGAACCATTCATCGAGCCATTTTTTCACATCTTCGTACGAACCAAAGCGCTGCTCAGCAAGTGCGTGACCCATCGATGCAAACAAGTTGTAATCGGAAGGAGCCAAGTCTGGTGAGTAAGCCGCATGGGGTAGAACTTCCCAGCTGAGTGCTTCCAACGTGTGGTGAACTGGTTTGCCGTATGTGATGGAGCACTGTCATGAAGAAAAATGACTTTGTGTTGCCTCTTTCGGTATTCTGGCCTTTTTTTCAAGCAGCGAACGGTTCAAATCGGTCAATTGTTGTTGGGAACGTTTAGTATTAACCGTTTCCCCAGGTTTTAACAGCTCATAAGAGATTACGCCCCTCTGGTCCCACCAAACACAGAGCATCGTCTTTCTGCCAAAGCGATTCGGTCTTGCGGTCGATGTGGATGGTGTGCCTGGATCTACCCATGATTTTTTGCCCTTGGGATTCTCAAAATAAATCCACTTTTCATCTCCTGTAACTATACGATGCAAAAACGACTTCCTTTTGTACCGAGCGAGCAAAATGTCACACGAGTTTTTGTGCTTTTCCATTTGCCTGTCGTTCAACTCATGTGGTACCCATCTACCGGCTTCTGAATCTTTCCCATCTCTGGAAACAGCTTGGTGACTAACGCCCAATTGCTCGGCGAGTTGTTTTTATGTTTGCGAATCATCTTCGTCTAACAATGTCTGCAACATCGAAGTCACCACTTTTGAAACGCCGAAACCATCCTTCACACGTATTTTGCTATGGAGCATGTTCACCATAAGCTTCTCGAAGTAATCGGTATGTTTCAACAGCAGTTTTCTTCAAATAAAAACAAAAAATTAATGCTGTCCGCGAATGCTCTTTGTTCGGTATAAATTTCGACATATTGAACACAACAACACAATACTATGCACACACTTTTCCAATTCATCACTCGTGCGCGTCTGACACTTGTTGATGACACAACAAAATGGCGCAGTGTCAAATCTTTATAGCACAAACTGCTTTGGTGCACCATCTGTTATCTGAAATCCGCGTTTCATACTTGTACACCTGGTATTTGGGGAGCAGTCCACTTTTTTAATTAGAAATATTTTATTACTGCACGATAAGCAGCTTTATCCATTTTTACTGAACGTGTAACATCGATCACTTACGATAGCTGCCAATAAACAACTGTGTGTTGCATCTGTTCCAAACTTTTAATACAATTGTTACAAGAATCCGACTTACAAACAATCGCGATTTCATAGAAATTTACCAGACTTATCAATCCACCCACGTATATCTTCAAATATGCTCTGCACAAAAGAACTATTTTTCTAAATTCTTATTCAAGAAGTTCCTAAATCATTTTATTTCGTATATTTGCCGCTTTATTACTTTATTCTTTATTTTAACATGGTAACAATTTCCAAAAACTAGATTTATTATTTACATAAACCCACAACAAAACCACGACACAAATCGCAAACTTTATCTCCAACTTGTTCAAAGATAGACCCAAATATCTTAAGACACGCGTCAAGATATCTTTTTCCCTAACCTTTCCCAAGAAAAGGAAATCGTCATTTTTATATAACACAACTCGCAAAAACAACTTCGGGAGTCCCTTTACAAAAAGGGACGAACTTCAGGTCATTTCACCGGTCGTCTTAATGTGCTGAATGAATTTCAGCTGCTGGGGATCAGATTATTTGATATGGTCTTTGTGTAAAGATGATTTAATATAAACCTGTTTTTACTTTGGGCATAATTTGACGTGACGTATTTGAAATATGGAAATTTTCTATGTAGTGTTAAAAAAAATTGGGAAAGTGATTTATTCAAAACTTCCTTTGCAAAAACACAGTTCTGAAATAAATACTGAATTTAATTTTCCTACACTAAGGATTAACTTAATGCTAGTAGCTTTCCAGTGTAATATTTTAAATGATAAGCACTTTATGGTAAGGTATTATTCACACAAGAAGTTAAACACATAAATCGCTTCTATTACAATTAGTTGGTTGAACATTCGATCAATATAAACTATAGTGCAGTAAAAAAAGCATTTGGAATTGCAGTCTAGATACAGCAATATTATGATTTTATCCCCTCTGGGGTCTGACCAGGATTATTGTTCTGAGTTTTGGACCTCGAAAAACTTGTGCTCTTTTGTATATAAACAGTTTAGGTTTTTTGAGCTTAAAATGTGAATAACTCGTGTTAACTATTTCTCATTAGTTTTAAGTTATTCAAGTGAGTACATAACTAATAGAATTGAAATAACAGACAAAAAATTGTTTTTTTTTTCATTTGATTGTACAAGTCGACTAAGTGAACCGATTGGTTTGAAACTTTCAGAAGATTTACCTTTTGTTATAGCAAAAATACCCTGAAATTTTGGTACAGACATATTGAACCCAGTGGGCACAATTGAATTTGTTATTTAAAATTTGAATTGCCCGCCATATTATGCCATTTGGTCCAAAATGTATCTTTTATTTTTCAAAATTTAGGTCTCGACGCCAGCTTTTCGATGCCACTAAAAAAAAATTTTTTGGAGTTATTTTAACCGTTTTTTTTACATTTGTTTATTAATCAAATAAAAACGTTTTTTCGGTCATTTTGAACAACCAATTGAAATTTTTTTATCACATTTGGTAGAAAGTCGCGAGATCTTTATCAAAAAAAATCATTTTCATTGACAATCTTTTTTCCAAAATGACCGAAAAAACGCATTTGTTGTTATTTGATTAATAAATAAATGTAAAAAAAAAACGGTTAAAATAATTTTAATGGCATCGGAACGCTGGCATCGGGACCTAAATTTTGAAAAAAAAAAGATCCATTTTGGACAAAATCACCTAAAATGGCGGGCAATTCAAATTTTAAATAACAAATTTAATTGTGCCCACTCAGTTCAATATTTTTGTACCAAAATTTCATGGTATTTTTGCTATAACAAAAGGTATATTTTATGATAGTTTCAAGCCGATCGGTTCACTTAGACGACCTGCATAATAAAATGAAAAAAAAAACAGTTTTTTGTCTGTTTTTTTTTTTCAATTTTGTAGGTTATGTACACACTTACGCCACTTAAAACTAACGAGGATTTGTTGGAAATTTCATTACGAAAGGTTTGGTTCTTTTTTGTCTCGATCCGACTTATATAACAGGAGTTATTAAGATTTTGAGCTCAAAAAACTGTCGTAATAAAATATAACCTAGAACCTGGCCAAGCAACATATGCACTAACGGACAGACAGACAGACGGAGAGACGTTTCATTTTATATACATTATAGACATATAGATATACATATATATATATATATATATATATATATATATATATATATATATATATATATATATGTATATATATATATATATATATATATATATATATATATATATATATATATATATATATATATATATATATATATATTCAATATATATATATATATATATATATATATATATATATATATATATATATATATATATATATATATATATATATTATATATATATATATATATATATATATATATATATATATATATATATATATATATATATATATATATATATATATATATATATATATATATATATAAATATATAAATATATATATATATATATATATATATATATAATATATATATATATATGTATATATATATATATATATATATATATACATATATATATATATATATATATATATATATATATATATATATATAAATATATATATATATATATATATATATATATATATATATATATATATATATAAATATATATATATATATATATATATATATATATATATATATATATATATATATATATACATATATATATATATATATATATATATATATATATATATATATATATATATATATATAAATATATATATATATATATATATATATATATATATATATTTATATATATATATATATATATATATATATATATATATATATATATATATTACAGGGAGAAATCCGCCTTATGGATTTCTGGAGCAGTCTGCGTCACCGTATGGGTGCCCTAAAGTGCTTCAGGTATGTGGGGCTCTCCAACCTGAAGGGTTGGCATACCCACGAAAACTCCTTGTGAGTATATAATATATATATATATATATATATATATATATATATATACTAGCCGTGCCCGTGGCTCCGCTCGCCTGGACTTGATTCACTGCTATCGTCACTGCTTATTCCTTATGTTACCTAACGTAATAAAATATCTGCCATAATTTCCCCTTATCTCCCATTATTTCTCCTTAGCTACCCTTAATTTCCCCTTATCTCCCATTATCTCATATTATCTAGGCTTATCTCGACTTATCTCGCAATATTTCTCCTTATCTCCCATTATTTCTCCTTATCTCCCATTATCTCACCATAACTCCCATTACGTAGACTTATCTCTGCTTATCTCCCATTATCTCACCTTATCTCCCATTATCTAGGCTTATATTGAATTATATAGTGCATATGTATAAATTTATAAAAATATGTAAATCGGATAAGTGGTTCTCAAGTGATAAGCGCACTAACAGACAGACAGACAGAGACGTTGCATTTTACATATATTGTATTCTTTGCAACATGATATTGTTCCATATTTAATGGTTTAGGCAGGGTATTGCTAGGGAACTCGCTAACGGTTACCTTTTTTCCGACTTGATTCACTATTATCGTCACTGCTTATTCTTTATGTTACCTAACGCAATAAAATATATCCTATAACCTGGCCAGAGAACATACGTATGTTTAAAAAAGAAGCACGTAACGTACTAACGGACAGACAGACAGACAGAGAGACAGACAGATTTTATATATATTACAGATAGATAACCTGGCCAGAGAACATATGTATGTTTTAAAAAAAAGCACGTAAATCGGATAAGTGGTTCTTCAGTGATAAGCGCACTAACAGACAGATAGACAGACAGTCAGATACGCTGCATTTTATATATATTATAGATAGATAACCTGGCCAGAGAACATATGTATGTTTGTAAAAAAAAGCACGTAAATCGGATAAGTGGTTCTTCAGTGATAAGCGCACTAACGGACAGATAGACAGACAGAGAGGCGCTGCATTTTATATATATTACACTGGTTTACAGCCAAAAAATACCAAGAACGCCACATGCCTAGATAAGTTAATTGGGACCTCCTGAACACGAAAAACGCTATAATTTTTTTTTTTTAAGTACCGTTTTTTAGATAACGGTACTTTTGTGTTTTTCGGTGTATGGTCCCACTCAAACCCTTATGGAGCCCAACCGAAAAGTCCGATCGAGATAAATGTCATACCGTTGGAAAGGCAACTAAATGCCTTTTCCGGCGGTATACTATAAATTTCTATGTGACAAGAAGTGGCTGAGTTTATAACACCTCAAAGTTCAAAATTTGCCTATTTTTTACGTTTTTTTTTTTTTTTTTTTTTCAAAATTTTTCATTTTTATTTGGTTTTTTTTCTACGTTATTGTAAAGATCTGGAATGTTTTATTTTTTTACCAAGTAGTTTATTTAATAACCAACATTTTAAACGTAATTTGAAAAAAAAAGGATGAAAAATAAAGTTTTTATTAAGGATTTTGTGGAACGACAATATTTTCATTTTCATTGCTCACACGCTATATTCGGCGTAAATTAAAAAAATTTAAATTAAAATGACGAGTGACTTGAATTTTTCCGTTTTTTTTCGGATGTATCTTCGAGAATGAGGAACCAACAATAGTCTGCCATCATTTGTTCATCCCACCAGCCCTTGTAACGTCTCTCGATTTCTTGCATTTCCTGGTGAAATCTTTCACCCTGTTCATCACTTTCGGATCCCAAGTTCATGGGGAAAATATCCAAATGACTGAATAAAAAGTGTAGTTTAGGTGTCATATTTGAACCTAAAAGTTAAAAAGAATAAATTTCAAATAATTTTCAAATGATAACGGCCTTTTTGATATACATGCTTTCACTCAACGCTTACCAATGGCATTGAATTTTTGCAGTAATGTATCGATCTTCTCAGCGTAATCAGGACTTCTGTAGTTTCCCAAAAAGTTGTAAACGATGTCCTGGAATGCTTCCCATGCCTCCAAATGAGCTGGACCTAAACACTCATTAAATGCTTGGTCACCGTACAGAGCCCGAATTTGAGGTCCATCAAATATACCAGCTTCAATTTTGCTCGCTGTGGCTCTCGGAAATTTTTGTTTAAGGTAATTCATGGCAAGACTGTCTTTTGGCAACGTTTTCACAATATTTGTAAATAACCCAAGCTTAATATGTAGTGGAGGAAGTATTATCTTCTCCTGAGGAATGAGTGGGTCATTTTTAATATTGTACTCTCCGTGCGTACGCCCACTTCGTTCGGGCCAAACTTTTCGGATGTAGTGATTCTGACGGTCACGGCTGTCCCATAGACATAGAAAACAGGGAAACTTCGTATTGCCCCCTTGCAATCCAGATAGTATGGCAACTAATTTAAAATCAGAGCAAACTTTCCATTGATGTTGGTCATATTGTATGAGAGCGAGAAGTTCTTTCATTGCTTCATATGTTTCCTTTATGTATTTTCCATATCCGATTGGAATTGATGGTTTCGTATTCCCTTTATGAAGCAAGACTGCCTTCAAACTATCCTTGCCTCCATCCAGAAAAAGACGCCATTCCACTGGGTCATAACTTTGTTGGAGAGCATTGAAAAGACCACGTCTGTTGGCACAAAATCAAAAGTTTCCCGTTTTTGGGAAAAAAACTGCAAGTTGTTTGCTACGATCACGGTAATATGTAACACGTGTCTCAGGAGCACAATATCCCCACTGTTGCAATCGCGATGCAAGTAATTCAGATTTCGATTTCGGCAAATACAAATCTCGGCACAAATCATTAAGCTCGGCCTGAGTAAGTAAATGGGGTTTCTTATTTGATTGCATTTCTGATTCACTGCACTCATCTGATGAATCACTTATTGTTGTTCTTTTTCGTATTTTTGTGGGCTCTGCTACAATCAGCTGCGGTTTGGGGCACGATACTGAGTGCGGCACTGGCAGCGTCACCGAGCTAACAACTGGATAAACTGGTTCAATTCTACGTCCGACAGCCTTTTCCGTTAAACAGAAATAACAATCTGTTGTATGACTGATCGGGTTTCTCCATTGCATTGGCTTTCCAAATGTGAAGAAACACTCTTGACCCTTACCAATTTTATTTAATATTGTTCGGCAGTTGTTACATGCATTATTCGGTGTCCACGGTTTGTCCAGAGACGCAGGTCGAAAGCCGAAATACTTCTTATACGCTTCAGATAAATTTTTTCGTATTCATTTTTTCGCATCAAATGCTGTGATTTCTTTTTCACAAGAACTCCACAAACATAACAAAATTCGTTGGGATCGATTGAACACATTTTATTTTTTGCACGTACAAAGCCAAACTGTTTACTGTGATCAGATTCAAATTCTGATGGACGCCGAATATAGCGTGTGTCAGGGCTACCAACGTATACAGTGATTCAAATTCTGATGAACGCCGAATATAGCGTGTGAGCAATGAAAATGAAAATATTGTCGTTCCACAAAATCCTTAATAAAAACTTTATTTTTCATCCTTTTTTTTTCAAATTACGTTTAAAATGTTGGTTATTAAATAAACTACTTGGTAAAAAAATAAAACATTCCAGATCTTTACAATAACGTAGAAAAAAAACCAAATAAAAATGAAAAATTTTGAAAAAAAACGTAAAAAATAGGCAAATTTTGAACTTTGAGGTGTTATAACTCAGCCACTTCTTGTCACATAGAAATTTATAGTATACCGCCGGAAAAGGCATTTAGTTGCCTTTCCAACGGTATGACATTTATCTCGATCGGACTTTTCGGTTGGGCTCCATAAGGGTTTGAGTGGGACCATACACCGAAAAACACAAAAGTACCGTTATCTAAAAAACGGTACTTAAAAAAAAAAAATTATAGCGTTTTTTTCGTGTTCAGGAGGTCCCAATTAACTTATCTAGGCATGTGGCGTTCTTGGTATTTTTCCAAATTAAAAATTTGTAAACCTGTGTTATAGATATAGATTATTATTATTATATAACCTGGCCAAAGAATATATGTATGAATTTAAAAAAAGACACGTAGATTGGATAAGTGGTTCTCGCGTGATAAACGCACACACAGAGAGACATTGCATTTTATATATATTATAGATTATAGATATTCTTTTCTACATAATATTGTTCCAAATTTAATGGTTTAGGCTGTGTATTGCAAAGGAACACGCTAGCGGCAAACTTTTTTCCGGCTTCATTAACTATTACCGTCACAGCTCATTCCTTATGCTACCTATCGTAATAAAATATAGCCTATAACCTAGCCAGAGAACATATGTATGTTTAAAAAAAAAAAGTACGTAAATCTGGTTGTTGGTGGGGCTGGGTGGTTCTCCAGTGATAAGCGCACTAACGGACAGATGGACGTTGCATTTTATATATATATATATATATATATATATATATATATATATATATATATATATATATATATATATATATATATATATATTGTAGATATATCCGATTAAAGAAACATTCACTAGTTTTTTTCAGCTAGTACAATTAAAAATTTGGTTAAAGTATCATTTATCAACTCTTTCAGATACCCCACTAATAAAGTATCCAAATATTCATATTTTTCTTAAAGTATCAGTACTTTCGAACAAATAATATTTCTGATGGAAACTTCCACAATTTACCGAGCTTATAGTTAAAACTATTCGGGATTTCTCCTGTGTCGATTAAATAGATGATGCTGACTTTTTACCTATTATTCTGTCGAATTCTTCAAAGTTTGTTTCGAAATCTAGGACGAAACTGGATCAGTATCACTAATTCAATCGATACAGGAGAAATCCAGAAAAATAATACTTATAAAAAGTACTTCTTTAAAACAATCTCACTGCCAAGTTAAAAAAAATCACAAAAATCTCTTGTTAATATAAAATATGTGCAGTCACTTTTTACAGTTAAGAATAACGTGTGATCATTTAATGAGTGTATAATAACTTCTATACTGCACCAGTAAAGAACGCATGATATTTTGTCATTCTGCAGTCCCACGATTGTCTTAGATAATAGAAAAATTACTCTTAGAATTTTGTAAACTTAAGGTAATATTCATTTTGTGTGGAAAATGTTTTATCTTTTTAAACCGTGCTTGTTTCGAATACGATATTTATTAAAGTTTTTATCCTTTACTGAAGCCCACATGCTATATTGTGTTTTTACATCAATAAGGAAACTTGTTACATTGCGTCGTTACATCAATAAGAAAACTATGTTATAATAAGGTTTTTTTTTAAATATTCCTGAAGCTCGCTTAGTTCTTTCTTATGATTAATATCACACTATTAATAGAAATCACCCTTAATAGCCTCCTACATGTTATAAATGCGACTCATTCATGAATAAGGAAATATTTCCATTAAGTACAGGTGCATTCCACCCCTACATATATGTATAGATACCTATGTAGGACTTAAAATTAAGTCTGCAAATGAATTTCCGGTCTGACATGCATTTCCTGTGAATTCAGGGTCGAGTTTGACCCTTTCTAAGGGTCAGGTGAATCTTTTGTATATGGAGAAAAGGGGTGATGACGGTATAGTTTGCGTTTTTATTTTGTATAATTTTATTCAAATTTCGGCTTTTGCAATGTAGGAAAAAACATTATAATTAGTATTTTTCATTGAAATAATTGGCAATATTTAGCAAAATTTCAGTATTAGGTTAGTAGGAAATTATTGTTGGTTTTTTATGTTTGACTTTGCTACTTGTTTTTGCAATAAACATTTCTTTTAACATCAACTGACCTTCTTTTTATGGGAACGAAGAAAGACTGCCTCGAACCGACGCGCAAACAAGTAACTCATTTTGGATTTTACATGATTTCGACGACGGTTCGGAATCAACTGATAATCTTACTAAAATGCATCGTAGACAAAGGTTCCCTCTACCAATTTTTTGTTGAATCCCTAGAATCGCCTCTACCACAAATCAATTATCGCGGACACGTTCTTATTTGACATACTGTAATATATTGTTTTATTATTTTTGCATTTAATATTATACAAACATGACCCATACAGCACATATCAAACAGTATATGTCCAGTTAGGCTCCATCATTGATTGAAACGTCTATAGAAGAAATGGGACGTTCGCAGGACATATTTTTTCTCTTTGGTTTGAACGAACAAATTCGTATGTCCAAAAAGATTTACCTAGGCCTTAAATTCAGGAACGCCGTATTATGGACGTTTACCATCATATTCTAGTTAGTTAATTTAATTTTCTCTAGATGGCATTAGTGTACAAGTCTCTAGATTACAGCGATTTTAAAAATAATATAAAGAAAAGTTTGAGCGGGAATCATATTTTATATATTTTTAAACTCGTGGTTTCACAAGCTTTCATTTGATACTCCACTCCCAATTTCACCCCCCAAAACTGAACTTTTAAAACTATACGGCTATGATCAGGCCATCAGTTACTATATTTGTGACAGATTTCAACCTTTTATGTCAAATAATTTCTGAGAAAAGCGGTAGTGTCAGACAGACACTTCACACAACGAAGTGATTCCATAAACAAAATTGCAAAAAATGAACACTAAAGATATAGTTTCACAGTTTTGTCGGTCTGTGTGTTTGGTTTGTCGACCTTTTGGAATGATAATTTCGATCGAAATAAGATATCTATTTAAAATTCGGTACATATATAATAATTGAATCGATCATTTTTGAAAGAGGATATGTGTCAATGGGATGAAATTTTTTTTCTTTGTTCTACTACACATAACTGACGTAAAGGCAGCACTCCGAGTTGAACCCGGACATGTGCTGAAGATGACAATGGGAGTATTTTGTTTTAAAAGTTTAGTTCAGTGTTGAAGAGATATATATTTTTGAACTCGTATTTTCACAAGCTTCCATTTAACACCCTATTCGATGATCCGGTACAATTTTTTTTCCCTACTTTCGATTTCACCCCCAAAACTAACCCCTTAAGCCAAAATTTAACTTTCAAAATTACACGGCTCTAATGGGGTCATCGATTCTTATATTAGTTCCAAATTTCAACTTTCTATGTTAAATAGTTTCGGAGAAAATCGGGTGTGACAGACAGGCGGACAGACAGCGATCTTATAAGTGTTCCGTACGGAACACTAATTAGGTTTTCGGCCAAAAGGAAGAGCCAAAGAAAATTTCGTAAACAAGTGTACGTACTTACTTACATAATAACTAATTCTAAGCAAATATTCCACTTAAAAATTTTCATATTAAGGGAATTTACCGACTGCAGATTCTGAGAGTATGAAAAATGTATTCTTTTAGAATATGTTATAAGCATAAGGAAACCTCGAAGTTTCGCTCCCATCAATTTGTGGGGCTTACAATCTACTGAGGTTAAAACCATAAATTATATTTTTTTCACTAAAAACTAATAAGAAAAAATAGACCCAAAGAAAATTCTCAAAATTTCCATAAATTTGCTTCAGTTTTCAACAAAAAATTGATTTTTTTTATATCCTCGGGGTATGCAGGCGGTAATATGAACAGTAGTTTGCAGAATTTTTTACAAGAGAAAGTAACCATTTTGTGTTTTATCTTTTGATTATCTCAAAAATAATTATCGTGGATACCACCTTCCAATTATAGGACTAGGAAAAACTGCATATAAAAAGCAGGTTAAAAAAAATATTTAAAAAGAACGAAGTAGCGCGACGATATTGTTAAATAAATACAATACTTATCAACTTATCAATAAAAATACGCAGAAAACCCCCCTTTATGTCATACAAAACTGGGTTACTGAGATTTAACTGCCGGCAATTGCTTTTAATAAGCGCGAGAGCTACTTCGAACTGATGTTGCCAGATTTTGTAAAAAATCAGGCAGAAACATAAATTTGAAACTTTCCGCGTAAAGATAGACCAGATTTTGAACTGTAAACTTTCTGTATTTTAAATGCTACTATAAATATTTAAGGGGACGTATCAGTGTAACTACGTAAAAATAAGGATATTTTTCTAGAATTTTTTTAAAGAAAACTACTACATCATATGTTTCAAAATGTTGGGTATCTATTTATTATTTGCTTACAAATACACATAAATTTTTTCCGACCAAAATATATATTTACGGAACTTATGCCCCAGTAACGGGACAGGTGAAAAAAAAAGTAACTCCACTGCTGCCGTGATTGGCTCCTCCACATTGCCTGGAATCAAAAAAACAAAATGATCATTAAAATAGATATAATTTTCCGTATCATCAACCATGGATTTTAAAAAATACTGAAAATTATAAGAATGGCAGAGTTTAGAAAAAAAAAGTATAAAATTTTCGCCGAAAAAATGTCCGTTTTTTGCATGCCAAATTGACATTTTTGCAGTCCAAAACAAATCCATACGACAAAACATGTCCTTAACATGCAAAAATTATATTGATCCAATAAATTGTGTTCGAGTTACAGGAACAGCAAATTTAAAAAATGCAGTTTTGAGAAAAACGCATTTAAAGAATGACTAACTTGTAATACCATATATAAATAATGATCACTTGCCACGTACCTACCTTTATGACTATTTTGAGTTCACTGAGGTATTAGATTTTTAACTTCCACTTACGTGACGACAACACGACATTGAAATTTTAATACCTGCTCTGGTTCACGTTACGCTTCAAAAACGAGTTTATGGCCCCCCCAAGCAGTTGTATTTTCAAAAATAAACATAGGCCGACTTCGATAATTCGACCTCTTATTTTGTACATATTGAAGCATCGAGATACGTAAAAAAAATTGATTTTTTGAAGTTATCACACTGGTATGAAAAGCCCCTTAAGCTGAAAAGTTTTTCGTCTGACACATAGATGTCACCGTTTTCAAAAATCCATATGATTTTTAGTAAGTACCAACCTTCAAACGATACGTGTCAAAATTTCATGACACTTTGACGATTAATTTGCAAGTTACAGTTGTTTTAGTGACGCTACTTCTGATATTTTCAAAACAATGGAAAAAATCAAATTTTATGTGTTAATTGAACACTGTTTTTTGATCGGAAAAAATACCGTTCAAGCAAAGCAATGGCTTGATAAGTGTTACGGGGACTCTGCCCTTGGAAAGTCACTTATCATTTACTGGCATGCTGAATTTAAACGCAGTCGTACATAGGCAAATGATGCTGAACGCTCTGGATGCCCAAATAAGGTGGTTACACCGGAAATTCACAAAATTGTTTCGGATGACCGTAAAGTGAAATTGTGTGAGATAGCTGACACCCTAAAGATATCAAAAGAGCGTGTTGGTCATATTTTGCATGAACATTTGGGCACGGGAAAGCTCTGTTCGAAATGGGTACCGCGTTTGCTCACAGTGGACGAAAAACAACAACGTGTTGATGATTCTGAGCGCCGTTTATACCTGTTTAAACGCAATAAAAAGGATTTTTTTCACGCGATATGTGACAATGGATGAAATATGGATCCACTACTATACACCGGAATTAAATCGGCAGTCAGCTGAGTGGACAGCAACCAGTGAAAGCCGCCCGAAGTGACCAAAGACACAACAGTCGGCTGAAAAGGTTTTGGCCTCTGTATTTTGGGATGTGCATGGAATAGTTTCCATCGACTATGCTGAGAAGGGAAAAACCATCAATAGCGAATATTATATAAAGTTATTGGTGCGTTGGTGCGTTTGAAGGCAGAAATCGCAAAGAAACGGCCCCAAATGAACAAGAAAAAAGTGCTCTTTCTTAAAGACAATGCAGTGTCACAAGTCATGGTTACGATGGCAAAATTGCGTGAATTGAAGTTGAAATCGCTTCCTCATTCACCGTATTCTCCAGATTTGGCCCCCAGCAACTATTATCTATTCGCAGACCTCAAAAAAATGCTCGCAGGAAAGAGATTTGGCTCCAATGAAGAAATTATCACCGAAATTGAGGCCTATTTTGAAGGCAAAGACAAATTCTTCTGCAAGAAAGGTATAGAAATGTTAGAAAAGAGTTAGACTGATTGTATTGCTCTTGAAGGAGACTATATTGATGAATAAAATCAAATTTTGCAAAAAAAATATGTTTTGAGTAGCTAGACCAAAAACTGTTCAGCCAAAGTGTTAAGATTAGAAGCTATAAACAAGAAACGAAATAACAAATTTATTAACATGTATCCATCCATGCATAGCCTATTTAAAATATAAAAATTCCACTTATTGACAAACTAAATCAGCTAGCCAACTGCAAAATGCACCTGGACCCTGTGACGTGTTGACAATTCTCTTTCCTTTGACTTAAATAAATGCTTTCTCTGATAGGAATCAAACCGATTCGTTGGTGACGAAGAGCTTTTTTCAACTTTCGGCCTTTTGTGTCCAATTCTTGTTTACGCACTGCTTTCATTTCGAGTACAATCGGAAATCTATTATTGAACATTTTTTTGTTATTGGTTTTCACCCGCATAAGGTTCAGGTGAAGAGTAACGGAAAAATGTTTTTAGGAAAAAAAATTTAGGGTCAGCACTTTAATTAACATTTAAAGGTATAGAAACAAATATAATTAGTTAAAATAAAGAGATCATATTATTGATAATAGAATGACAATATGTCTTGAAGCCTTTCAACAAAGTTTTTAGAAAAGGGAGAATACTTAAATATATTTTTTTGTAGACTAAATGTATTAGTCTCTATTAAGGGGTTACATACACCTCGAATATTCGATTTTTCTACGGATTTTTATTCTCTCTACTTCTAAATATTATTCAAAAAATTTTTTTAAGAAAATTCCATTCCATTACGAAGTTATAGCATTAAATGTAACCTGCTGTCGGGTTGGGATCGCTGCCTGTGTTCAGACACTGTCTCAGTCAATTTTTAATACTTTTTAACCTTTTTTTTTTAATCTTAATAATTACTTTTTCTATAAAATGTCGAGAGATTTTTTTAATTTTTCTAATAGACAATTTTTTATAAATAATTAAACATAAATTTTTTGGTCGAAAATTCTATACTAAAGTTTGAAACACGTATTTTTTTTAGTTTTGAAAAAAAAAAAAAAACCCTTCGACGATTTTTAACTACTATATTATTTTACAAGATTAATTTTTATTTTTGCACATTGGATTATTTTTTGTGAAGCTATCCTAAAGACAAGAAGGTGCCATAAGTTTTTTAACCTGATAAAAAATTAAGTTGGGAATGTGGAATCTTTGGCACAATGATACTACTCAGTATATATCACCACTACACCAAACACTTTATTTTTGCACTCGACGCGCGTTTCGCTAACCATGTTAGCTTCATCAGGAGCGATGATTGACTCAATCATTGCTCCTGATGAAGCTAACATGGTTAGCGAAACGCGCGTCGAGTGCAAAAATAAAGTGTTTGGTGTAGTAGTGATATATACTGAGTAGTACTGATAAAAAATAATGTTAACATTTAAAATATATTTAAAAATTTCTTATAATTTAAGGTACAATAACGATATATACTCCCATTCTTTTTTATTATTCACTTAATAAATTTATTTTTTTTTTTTAATATACATACTTTTTGCAGGCGCCCAGGTGTGTGTAATCTCTTAATAAAACAATTTCTAAAATCCCCGGTATTGCATTTTCCGAATTTTTAATAGCTAGTGTACCCTAGTTATTTATAGAGGAATGCCTATTACCCCGTCAAAAAGTTATTATTATGACGAGTAGAAATTACAGCAACATACGAGGGTGAATTGTTAAGTCTGGTAAGTTTCTACATGGAAATTTTGTTGAGCGGCGTGACTGCTGGTAAGCGTGATTCTTGTTACCGTTGTGTTTAAAGTTTCAAGCGGATGGAATGCGCAGTTGTTTGTCGGCAGCTATCGTAACTGATCGGCTTACACGTTTCGTAGAACTGGATAAAACCGAGTATCGTGCAGTGACAAAACGTTTCTATTTAAAAACATGGACTGCGGCCCAGATAGAGACTGAACTGAGTACTCTGCACCAGAATATATTACTGGAATAAGGAAAACCGTACGAGCATTGCAAGTTCAGCACGTCTGATTGAGATTTCTTCTGAATAAATGGCCGATAAAATTTATGATACCGTGATGGAAAATCATCGCATTTAGTGCAACGATATTCCTTTTTAATACCCTCATTATAATAAGATTTATTTAACCCTTCAAAATAAGCGTTCACTCAGCTTTTACTTAATTATTTGAAGTGAATCTTCTTCCAGCCAGTCATTTTTTTCAGGTTTGGAAACAAGAAGTAATCGTTAGGAACCAAATCCGGGAAATACGGTGGATTTAGAAGCAGTGTGAAAAGAAGATCATGCAGTTTTGCAGCAACAATCCGAGAGGCGAGTTAAGGTGCATTATAGTGATGAAAAAGCACTTTATTTTTTATGAAGTGTGGACGTTTGCCCTGAATAGCACGCTTCTATTGGTCCAATAGTGATGGTTCCACCTTTCTCTAGTTAGTCTATGAGAGCAGCACTATGAAAATTGCAAAAAATTGTAGCCATGATTTTTCCTGCAGTTAGAACCGTTTTTGCCTCCTTGGGCGTACTTTCATCTGCTCCCGGCTACTGTTTCGACTGCTCTTTCATCTCTGTTGTGTAATGATGCATCCATGTTTCATCTACTGTTATGAAGCGTCGAAGAAATTCACTGGCATTATGTTAGAACAAGTCTAAGCATGCTTGGGAAATGTTCATTTAAATGCGTTTTTGATCGATTGTTAACAAATATGGCCCCCATATAGCAAACAGCTTTTTCATACCCAAAACATCGTGTAGAATGTGATGCGACACCGCCTACCGAAATATCTACAATGTCAGCGATCTCGCTTACCTTCAGTCGCCGATCATTTAGTGTACGCTATTGTGAATTCTTGTCACAATATTGTCGGTCATAGAAGTGTTCGGACGTCCTGAGCGTTGATCGTCTTGATTGGATGTACGACCACGTTTAAATTCAGCAGCCCACTTTTTAATCGTCGAACACGCAGGGGAAGAATCATTTAATGTGATATTTAATGTTTTTTTAATCTAATTTGGAGATAAATTTTTTAAGATGCACTTAAATTGTATGCATTTTTACGATCGTTACAAAAAGACAACTAAACGCACGCATGCATCTGAAACTTCTCAGCACGCCTTCTAATAGATAGCATTTAACAAATATCATAATAATTTTGTTACCTTGGCACCATATCTGTGTCAAGCCGAGAACTTTTGTAACGAACCTCGTAGATAAAATTTATTAAAAACAAATGCAGTAGACGAAAAAGTGACATACCAAAGATCACATGGATAGAAGGATGCAAAACGTTATCTCCAAGCCGAATCGGAGACGGGATGACTAATTTTACAATGTTCAGTAAAATTATCTTAAATAAATTGACCTGCTATTAGGTTGTTATTTTTTAATGTTCCGTACGGAACACTTAATGGATCACTTCGGTGTCCGTCTGTCTATCCGTGTGTCACAACCGATTTTCTTCGAAACTATTCGACATAGAAAGTTTAAATGTGGCACAAATATAAGAACTGATGGTCCAATTAGAGCCGCGTAGTTTTGAAAGTTGAATTTTGACTTAAGATGTTAGTTTTTGAAGGTGAAATCGGTAGTGAAAAAAAAAAATTTAGCCAAGTCATCGAGTGCGATGTCAAATGAGAGCTTGTGAAAATACGAGTTGAAAAATATATATGATGAAATACTTGCGCACACTTTTCTTTGTATTATTTTTAAAAAATGGCCAAAAATCTCTGTACCCCACTCTATTTCGAAAAGTACTGATCAAAAAGCTTTGAAAAAATTCTGAAATAGTCTAAATCAGGGGTGCTTAAACTTGAACTGCTGGCGATTTACCTCAATATTGTTAGACTACGATCGATCGACTCTGAGAGGCTGCAAGTAAGTGTGATGCAGGATTGTCGTATAGGTAGAGTGTATCATGGCATAGATATGCATTTTTTTAGTCAAGGTAAGTGTAGGTCTGCTCTAAAATGTCAATGAAAAAACTCATAATTATTCAAAATTGCGAGTTTATTGGTTCTTTCAAAACAAACGAGTTCTAGTGCCTAAACTTAATTAAAGAGTGACTTTGGATGTTGAAGCGTGGCACTGCATGTCCTCAGCATACTTTTCATAAGATGGTACGTAATTACCGAGTGCTAATCGCAAGCATGATGACATATGTTCGTCAGTTAGTCGATTGCGATATTTTGACTTAATTATCTTCATTTCAGAAAATGCAAACTCGCACAAGTAAGTTGACCCAAACATTGCCGTCAGTTGAGGGGCGATTTGCCTTAGATTCGGATATTTATCTTCAGATATAAAACACCAGAATTTTGTATCAGATGCTGTGGCTTTGAGATGTATATCTGATATAGTCTGCACTAACTCATTTTCAACAGAACATGAGTCCATGTTAAACTGACTTGCTATTTCAGTAGCTAATTCCTCAATGTTTTTACACGAAAAAGGATAACTCATAAATGATGCGATATTTGCCAGTTTACTGAAATCATAAAAACGTATTTCGAATTGGCCCAAAATATTTGATAATTCTGCCTCATAAATATCATAATTCAACTGAGGAATCCTTGCTTTCAAAGACGGAAAATCTTTCAGATCTTTCTTTTCAGTTGATCTATCATAAGTTGCAATTTATTTTTCCGTTTTTCAACATCTGAGTGTCATCACCTCTTTCGTCCAGAAAAGCTGTTATTTCGGGCAATAATTCTTGAAACCTTTCTAGGAATTTTCCGCGACTCAACCACCTGACGTCCGTGTGAAGAACTAAATCAGTGTGTTCAGCTAACTCACTATCTTCCAACTGCAATTTAAAGAGCCGTCGTTGCAAGCTACGTGCACGGATAGAATTCACAATTTTTATTGCAATGCCCATAATCTCCTCCATGTTTAGAACTTTTGAACACAAAACTTGTTGATGTATAATGCAATGGAAGGAGAAAAATGAAGGGAAATCATCATTAGCTCGACACAACGCCACAAAACCATTTTCGTTTCCAGTCATTGCTGGTGCTCCATCGGTTGTAATGCACACTAGTTTATATATTGGTAGCTTGTAGTTTGTTACAAAATTGAAGAAAACGTCATATATATCTTCGCCACGGGTCTTTCCTTTCAGAGGAATCATTGTTAAAAACTCTTCCTTAGCCGACATGTCATTGAATACCATTCGAATAAAAATACACAGCTGGGCAGTGTCTGTCATATCGGTGGATTCGTCGAACTGTAAAGAAAAGTATGTACATTCCATGATATCATGTTTTAGTTTATCTGCCATGTCCTGACTCATGACTTCAACACGCCTTGTGACAGTCGGACGAGATAACTGAAGTTCTCTAATAGCAGACATAATCTCTGTTTTATTTTTAAAATCTCCAAATAAAGTCTCACCCGCTTCAATAAATGCTTCCTTCACAACCAATCCACCATCAAATGGTTTCTTCTGTTTCGCCAATATATGAGATATTTTAAATGACGCGATCGTTGCAGCTTTTGATTGTTTGGCTGGTCTTGTGAACATGGTTTGTTCTTTTTTCAAACAAGTTATCAAATCACGTACTTTTCGTTTTCTTAATTCACTCTGTGACAGAAAACCCTTTTCATAGTTTTTATGATGCCTCTCTAAGTTCCCACGCTTAGGTATTGCAACTGACGCACGGCAAATGAGACAAATGCACTTATCCTTTACCATACAAAAGAAAAATTATTCCTTCCAATCGTTATTAAAATGATAAGTTTTACTTTTCTTCGCCACACTCATTTTGGACTATTTATTAATAAACTTTGTATCGATGTATCGCCTTCAAGTTACAACCCAGACTGACTCCTATTCCTGCAGGCGCAACATTTATATCGGCGCGAACGAAGTCTCGAATGTTCCCGTCAAACACGCCGCCCGAAGTTTCTAGAAAAATCGGCGGGAATAAAAAACGCGGCTATTCTTTGACAAGTACCGCGCGTTTCTTTGATAAAGCCGCCTTTTGCCGCTAGCAGGGGGTTATTACGATAAAAGAAAGTGACGAGGGGGTTATTCTGGCCTAATTGTGGATCGAATAAATTTTAGTAGTTTATTCATTACATTTTGTTTTAGTTACCTAAAACAAAATCTGTGAATAGTTCTATATCGGAATTTTTTTCTCGAGATCGACTCAAAAAGCACTCGTGATCGGCTTGTCGATCGCGATCGACCGTTTGAGCACCCCTGGTCTAAATAAAGTGTAGGTCGAAAATTATCACTAGTGCATTACGTTTGATATTTTTTATGGTATAAAAAAACTATGTGGCATGACAGAATGATGCAAGTTTGGCAAGCTACGAAATATCAATACGTATTCGGTGCAATCAGTAATGTCATGGTGACGGATAGGTACCGAAGACAAAATAACTATATTTCATTTGTTTATAATTAAACAAATATTTAGGTAGTCAATATTTGTTTTACACTTTTACTATAAGATTCTAAGTTGAGCTAGATTCATTTATTGACTATTAGATAGCTAATTTTTATTCTAAAGGTAATCACGGTACGGAACCACTAATTGCGCAAGTTCAACTTGAACTTGCTCAGTTTTTTATTGAAGAAATTAGTTTAATATTTTTCTTTACATTTGATCAGAATAATTTTAATACTACTTCAAATCAGGGATAACTCGAGTTTCTTTTTTTATAATACGTATATACACTGAACATAGATATACCCCTTTTCGGCTGAAAGGCCCTTGTTGAACCTGTTCAAACATTTAAACTTTTTTATGTTCTCTTTTTTATTTGATGCTCGACAGGAAGTCCTCTTTTATTAAATCGCGCACAGACGTATTTATAGATATGTATGTGCGATATGCGAATCTCTCTATTTACTTTTGTATGTCAGAGAGAATCAGTTTACATGTAAGGTAGTGTTGGGTTTCGTTTCCGTTTGCAGGGAGAGTTTTTTGCCAATACTGTAAAACTATTGTGCCGCTCTTATGGAGATAAGCTTTAAGTATAAGTCTGTCTGTATATGTGTAAGTGAAAGCTTATTACATTTAATACCGGATGTCCCATTTAACTTGAAAAATACGGATAAGTCAAAAAATAAGCTTTGTCAAAAAAAATGTTTCAAATAAAAGATGCAGGATTCAAAGGGGAACATACAATCGTAGTAAGAAATTTGACCTTGAGTGGCGTTTTCAAGGTCAAATCAAGGTCAACCCAATTTTTTGAATAAAAATCTATATACTTTTTTGCAGATTCGTATTCTACATGGAAAAATAAGAAACTTTTGTTGGAAACACGACAATTTCTTAACATATTTAATTAACTAATTAATATTTTTAGAGAAAAACTGCGATTTATCTTTTTTTTTCACTAAATATCATAAAAACTGCAAATAATAATAAAAGATTCTTGCAGAATTTTTCCTTTTTTGATGCATTTTAAGTAATTATTTTCGAATAATAATAAAAAAAAGTAGGATAAAAAAAGTGCATCAATTTTTTTTTTTTAAATTCTTAAAGATTCTTTGCTTAAATATAAGCATATTTTGCCTTTTGCATTTTTTCTTAAAAGTTGATGGTTTTTGTGTTCTTTTTTGCTTAGTACCATAAAAAATTGACATTTCCAAAAAAAGTGTTTCATACATCAGCTTCTTATTTTTTCATGTAGAATACGAATCTGCAAAAAATATATTAGTTTCTATTTAAAAAAATTTAGTTGACCTTGAAAACGCCACTCAAAGTCAAATCTCTTACTACCATGCTATGTCCTCCTTCGAACCCTGCAATTTTTGTTTGAAACATTTTTTTCGATAAAGCTTATTTTTCGAGTTATTTGTATTTTTCAAGTTAAATGGGACAGCCGGTTTTAAATGTTATAGGCTTTCAGTTACTCATATACAGACAGATTTACACTCGGTCTGAAACAGAGAGAGAGAGAGAAAAGTCCGCGACTGGCACCTCTCCGCATAATCTCGCTGCATTCGGGCAAGATCACTCCCACCGGACCAAGGTCCAGTCAGTTAAAAAGAAAGCCCTCCGGATTATAGTAGAAGCTCCTTGGTTCGTCCGCAACAATCAGTTGCACAGGGAGTTTGATATGCCCATGATTAAAGAATTCATTCTTGATTCCCAGCTTCGCTTCCTTGAGAAAGCAGCGGCCCATTCTAACCCAAAGATTGCTAACACCTTCAGAGCCAACGTAAATGTCGACATTCGATACTTACGACCAACAGACATTCTACACCAGACTAACATTAGACACAACTTGGACTACCCTTGACTCAGTTTTAAGTTAAGGTCGTAGGTTAGTTGAGCCCCTCTTTCAGTTTAAAGTGTAACAATATACACCACTAACAAAAATAACACAACACCCCCAGCAATGGGGAATTAGGTTAGGTTAGATTTAAGTTAGGATAAGGTAGGTTAGTTCTAGTTACTAGAAAATTAACCTTAGAGTTAAAAAATCAACAATCAATCTAGACACATAACAAGATCAGTCATGTAAAAGGAGTAGAGGGTTTTCCCGGCTCACAAGGAGTTTAGTGGGTATGCCAACCCTTCAGGTTCGAGAGCCCCACATACCTGGAGCACTTTGGGGCACCTTATGGTGACACAGACTACTCCAAAATCCATAAGGCGGATTTCTCCTTGACAAAAAAAAAGGGCAAGATCACACTAAAATAAAACAAAGTCCCTCACCGCGTCTGTCTATCCGTACGCCATATTCTTAGGAACTACTCAACATATTTTAATTTGGTTTTCACTAATGTATAGAGTGTTTAACGAGGAAGGTGTATAATTTGTGGATATTTTCTCTAAATTAATTGTAACGTTCGGATGAATAGTTTAGATTTTACAAGGGTGTTTCTGAACTCCCGCTACCCACAAACTAATTTTAAAAGTAGGAGCTCCTGTAATATTGCTAGGTAATTTAAATCTACCAAAATTATGATGTGCCGCAAAGTTATTTTGGAAATTGTCAACCTATGAGTCGACAATTTACTGGATTTATTTAGAGAAAGGTATAGCTTGCTGAGGAGTTGTTTGGCTTTGGGAGTGGTATATATATATATATATATATATATATATATATATATATATATATATATATATATATATATATATATATAAACCTTTTAATTTGACATTTGGTCAGATTCGCTCCTTTTCGAGAAACGAAAATTACACAAAAGAAAATTTTTAAAAATGCCCAAATCTAGGGGCGAAACGTCAAATAAAAAAAAAATTAAAACAAAGAAACTCAAGTGTATTAGTTAAACGAACCAATATCTAAGACAAAAATTAAAAGATTTATGTACATAAGAATTTAAAAAATCAATAAAGCATATATATATATATATATATATATATATATATATATATATATATATATATATATAATATGGCAAATGTTATCTCGACCGTGACATAACAAGAAAAGAAAAACTTAAACGGGAAGCTGTCTGTTTTTAGGTCGGTAATTAATAACTCATTTATTTAAATACTAGCTATATTTCGTCATTTATTTATGACTTTCTCAGGAAACAAAGCTAAAATATAATGTTAATAAACAATAAGGAATAAAATTTAAAAAAAAAACACAAGTTGAGTCAATAAAACTGTCCTATAGCGTACATAATATGAAAAACTAATTACATTTAAAAAAGTTGTATTCATTGATCAACGAGCGATCACACATTGTCCAACATCCTGTCCACATTTGTATTTTTAGTATACTACTTCAATAGCTCGAGAATAACAGTATTTTGGGTACCAACAAACACAAAAAAAGGAAAAAAAAGGAAAATCTACAAAAAAAAAAAAAAAAAAAAAAAAACAATAAAACATTCAAATCACCGTCAATATCACAATAAAACCGAATACACTTTCTCTATTTCTCTCTAAGGTATTTTTCTTTCCTTTCTTTGATTTGAGTATAATTATAAGGGTCTGGTAAATATATCATTTATTATTCTATTTAATAAAGTAAAAACCTGAACCTATGATACTAAATTTTATTTCAAAATGTTACAATAAATGGTACTTAACTGGTCAATATCCGACTTGGAGTTTACTGATTTGTCTTCTTTAGTTATATGTACCATTTCCAAAAACAGTCTTTTGTATAGTTACTTTTACGTTCCAAGATAGATGTTTTTTCAAAATCAAAATTATGGTCCATCTATTGAAAATGAATAGGCAGGGCACACGATTTTTTACCTATTCGACTATCACTTTTATGTTGAGTAATACAATTTTTTTTAATTCTGCGGTGTTTGGCCTAAGTAATGCATTTATCGTATTGTTTACAAGGTATTTTGAGTCTGTAAGATAGCACACAACACTACAAGTCTGTAAGATAGCAGTTTTGTCTTTTGGTTTTTAGTGAACAGCCTACCAATCTGTTTAGAGAAGAAATGTGATGATATGGGTAGTAAATTTCGCTATCTTTATATTGTTTAATGGCTTGAAATCGGACAGTTTTATTGACTCAAATTGTAAGTATTCTCCAAGGTTCCTGTTAATTATTAAAAGTAAGCTTAATTAAGGTTCAAGATTTACTGAGTAAAATTCTTCCTAAAATCTTATTACTACCTTATCAAAACGCACATTATCGTGAAATAAAAAATGTAATCCATCTTGTTGTCAGCAACTTTTCTCTTAACTCTATTTTCTCTTGTAGAAGTAAGGCCTTAGCCAGAATATTGCACCTCTGTTAACAAGATATCACCATCAAGGGTAGCCTATCAGCAAAATTTCCGTTATCCCATAAAGCTCATTCGCCCGTGGATCTATTGTATAATATAATCATATAGTCTTAAAACTCATTGTTTTTTTAAAGACGAAAAGATAATAAAGATACTTTAATTTAGAAATAACGACCAGGTATAAACTTGATAAATATTCAATAAGTATAGGGAGTGTTTATTAAATGGGGATGAAAAATGGGCTTTAACAGAAACAGTACCGTCGACATTAAGGCAGTTATATTTAGAATCGCTCTGTTTTTCAAATCAATTACTTTATTGTAATTTTTTCGATTTGATACCGCTTCGGCTTCAGAAAAAATTGAGATTAAGTTCCAAGTCATTATAAACTGTATTAAAATGTTTAAATTATTATTTACATATATATATATATATATATATATATATATATATATATATATATATATATATATATATATAATCAGGGATACGGTAAGAAGTAATGGTACGTGTACTAGAATTTTCATGCGTACATTTTTTGTACATAAGTATCTTGCAAGGTTTCATCCTTTACTTTTGGTCCTACTCAGAAACAAAGTCACATGGTGGAAAATTTAGGCCTCAGAAAACATACAAAGATATTACAAATCAGGGCATTTAAGCTCATTTCTGTTTAAGTCAGAAGAACTGTTCTGGAAATTAAACTAATTTTCATTTGGTAGCAAAGTGAAACTTGCTACAGTAGAATAGTTAAAAGAAATGCTCATTTCAAATAGAAAAACAACTTATACCGCTGTTAGTTTCACGAAAAAAATGGTACTTTTTTCCAATGAGCATTCTAGTCAACTTTCGTCTTATATATGTCAAATATTTTGAGACTGAGTTACTGAAAATCAGTTACTTTTTTATTTTCATTCGATATTCCAAAATAACGTTTTACAGCAGCCCTAATAGAAGTACTATTTCTTGTTGGAGTTCTAATATGCTAGGTAATGAAGTAATCAAAATAATTGGAATAGCTACTGTCACACTATACAAATTTAAATTGCTCGAATTTCAAATTTTGGATAACTATCACATTAAAATAATTGAATTTCGAACGCCGATAATGTAATAGGAAGTTTTCAAATATAGGAATGATGGCCCAATCAGAGCCGTGTAATTTTGAAAGTTAAATTTTGACTTAAGAGATTAGTTTTGGGGATGAAAACGGAAAAAAAAAATTTTACAAAATCATCGAGTGGGGCGTCAAATGAAAGCTTGTGAAAAAAAGATATATGATGTAATACGCACACGTTTCTTTGTATTACTTTAAAAAAAAAAGTCCCTGCCCCCCCCCCCCCCTATCTCGAAAAGTACTAATCAAAAAATTTTGAAAAAATTTTGGAATATTCTTCATAAAGTATAGACTGAGCGAGAATTATCACGAGTGCATTACGTATGATAATTTATCTGTTATAAAAAAAAAACTCTTTGACTTGACGATATAGCTGTGATTTTCTTTCGTAGGAATTTGTCAATTTAACTGGGCCTAAGAGCTACGAAATATCAATACATATTCGGTGCAATCAGTAATATCAGGTGTAAAAGTATGAAATGCGGATTTCAGACGACAGATGGTGCACCAACGCAGTTTGTGCTATAAAGATTTGACACTGCGCCATTTTGTTGTGTCAACAACAAGTGTCAGACGCGCACGAGTGATAAACTGGAAAAGTGTGTGCATAGTGTTGTGTTATTATGTTCAATATGTCGAAATTTATACAGAACAAAGAGCATTCGCGAACAGCATTAATTTTTTGTTTTCATTTGAAGAAAACTGCTGCTGAATCATACCGATTACTTCGAGAAGCTTTTGGTGAACATGCTCCATCGCAAGATACGTGTGAACGATGGTTTCGGCGTTTCAAAAGTAGTGACTTCGATGTTGCAGCCAGACGATGTTCTGTGGTTGGTGAGACCAGAGGGGCGTGGTCTATTATGAACTGTTAAAACCTGGGGAAACGGTTAATACTAAACGTTACCAACAACAATTGACCGATTTGAACCGTTCGCTGCTTGAAAAAAGGCCAGAATACCGAAAGAGGCAACATAAAGTCATTTTTCTTCATGACAATGCTCCATCACATACGCAAAACCAGTTTGCGACACGTTGGATGCACTCAGCTGGGAAGTTCTACCCCATGCGACTTACTCACCAGACTTGGCTCCTTCCGATTACCACTTGTTTGCATCGATGGGTCACGCACTTGCTGAGCAGCGCTTTGGTTCCTACGAAGATGTTAAAAAATGGCTCGATGAATGGTTCGCAGCAAAAGGAGAAGATTTTTACTGGCGTGGTATTCACAAATTGCCCGAAAGATGGGAAAAAATGTGTAACAAGCGATGGAGCATACTTTGAATAAAGCACTTTTTATCATTCTTCCGAATTTAACATGTTTTTTTAGAAAAAAAAAAATCCGCTTTTCATACTTGTACACCTGGTACACTCATATACTTTTCAGTACATTACTGCCTTAAGCATTTAGCGAATCACAGATAAAATAAATTTCCATGATGACTGGTGACCAACAGATAGGTACCTAGATAAAATAATTTTATTTTATTTGTGTATAATTAAACAAATATTTAGGTAGTAAATATTTGTTTTAAACTTTTACTACTAAGATATCTCGCTTTTTATATATTCTTGGTAATTCTTATGTTGAAGATGAATATGTGACTGAATTTCATACTTCAAGCAAACACGGAACGGAACACTAATTGTGCAAGTCTGACTAGCACTTGACCGTTTTTTTTTTATATTTGGATTACTGACAAGATTAAAAGGTGTTGAAATTATCGTAAATAAAACGTTTTATGTATAAACATTTAATAATAAACAATGTATTATATTTAATAAATTTCGAATATAAAAATAAGTTACGCACTTCGAAGTCATGTTATTTATTAAAAGGTTTTAATCGCACTAAAAAGGAAAAAAAAAGATAACGGGAAATTGTTGTTGCTCGCTACTTTATCAAATACATCTGATAATGTAGCAAAAACTACAACACTGCGGTCACGCTGGAACAAAGTTTTAATATAATGATTTGTTTAATAAAGAAAATACTTTTTTTGTTCATACTAATAATATAATTACATAGTAACGGACGACAATAAAACGTTACAATTTTGTTTGAAAATTTTAAGAGTATCCCTTTTAATAGCGGGTCATATTTCTGAACATGGCTCCTCTATTGGTGTAGTATCTCGTGCCTGTTATTACCAGTGGTGAAAAAAGATATCTAAAATCTGACTAGACTTTGGCTAGTCAATGTGCTTGCATTGCATAAAACATGGCGTCTTATTAGCCTTCAGATCCTTTAATATAAGCTTGTGTCTCTATCTGGCTTAAATTATCGGTATAATTGTTCTAATTACCTAAAAAATTAAGTCTGACTGAGTCTGATGGAGGACAGGTATACTTTTAAATTTTAGGCTTTCACCAGCCAGAGATACAGTTTGCTGAATCCTGCCGCGACACTTGCATTGTTTAAAATAATTTCTAATGCAGCTTCAACTGGTGTCAATTTAAAAAATAAATTCCTTTATCTTGTGATGTAAATATAAACACTTGAAACAAGACATAGTTCCAGTTTAAACCAAATATTATAGAAAGATTTTTATATTAGACCCTTGAGACCTCGTCTTGACGTCAAAAAGTTACGATTTTAAGTTATAATCAAAATTGTATCAATATCGTATAACTAAAAGATTTAACGGCTTTAATAATCCCACCCAGAACCCTCTAACAAAATAATTTTAATTTCAGAAAGGCAAAAAATGAACGCTTTTCAGAAAAAGTAACGTTTTTTCAATATTTCTCACACCTTTCAATTTAAATTGTACCAATCCCTTCGCAATCCTATCCACCCCCTTCAAAATTTACCCCAAAATGCTAAAAATACTTCGTACTTCCCTCGTATACCCTCATATTCCACAAAAAAAAACACCAGACAAAAACCACCTATACGAAAGGTGTAAATCGCGGAAGATAGTTGCGGAAAGAATCCGGTAAAGGTGTATTTAAGGGTGAAGAGTGGGGAAAGAGAGAAGAATAAGGGTTGAGCATCGTGGGAAACTGCAAGGGTTTTAAACGCCGATGATGTCAGTAAATAAAACGCAGCTGCACATCTATTAAGAACAGAGATCTGTTGAATCTTCACATGGAACATCTTTAACGGGGTGATTATAAAAAGTTGGGCATTGTTCAGGGCTAATTGGAAGTTAAGATAATTAGGCAAATAATTGTGGAGCAATTTTATTTCATATTGTATGATGTTACGTATTTTATGCTTTTTTGGAGAAGAATTTCAAGATTGTGTTCGATAATTTTTTAAATAAATTAAATCTCAGTATCAACTATTAAAATTGAACGAAGTCACGGACTTAAGCGGTTATGTACTATTCTCTCATCTGTCAATTCATCTCAAGACATATTTCGTTGTATCACTATTCATCAGCCGAGTTAAGGGCGACGACGAAGAGAACATTACCCAAATTACTGATCACCGTAGCGCAAAAGAATTACGATTCAACAATTTGGATCCTTGGCTATTGTACACCTGCCTTCTGTCATGAACTGTTTAAGGCCATAGACCGATATAAAGATAGTTTAGCGAGTTGCTAACAATTATCCGTGAGCAGCGGAATGGTTTTACGCCACATATCAATTAATAAAATGAAAGAAAGTCCATATATCAGCAGTTATTTACTATTCTCTCATCTGCCAGTCCATCTCGGGATGCGTTTCCCATATATACCCATCAGCCGAGCCCGGTATGTCTTTAAAAATAGGCTTACCACAGCCAAGTATTGAAATTAAATTTAATGGTGGATTTCAAATACCTTCAATTTTTATTATTTTAGGGAACATAAGTATCGCGATCTATATATATATATATATATATATATATATATATATATATATATATGTATATATATATATATATATATATATATATATATATGTATATATATATATATATATATATATATATATATATATATATATATATATATATATATATATATATTTCTTGGAGAATCAATATATGCCTTGTTTTTCTGGTTTTACTATACCATCTGATAGCAATAACAGCAGCACATTAAAAATAAAACAATTAAATTAAAATCATATAAACATACTAATTTAATTACTGAACACTATCCATTAATAATTAGTATAAACGGAAGATGAGCACACTGAATTCGAAGTAAAAAAAAAAATTAATTATAAAAAACTAGAATTCTAGTCGGCAAGGCCAGTTGAGAATCATATAATAATGCAAGATCCAAATGGGGCTATTGACAGTTTCATTAATGAAATAAAAATCTTTTACTGGAATCTACAAGATATAAAAAACCAAAAGAAAGAAACAAAATTAAACCTAGAAAAAATTGGATATCAAATGCTACAATTAATTCCTGTAGGATTAAAGAAACTCTATATCGTAAGTGGACAAAAGATTCAAGTAATGTTATTTTAAAAAATAATTACAAAATATATTCCGAGATATTAGATAAAGTAATAAAAGATGCTTAAATTAAATATGAGAAAAAGGTTTCTATGGAATTATGTTAAAACTAAAATTAATAATTAAGAATCACGTAATGCAAATGAAATAAAATATCTTATTCATGATGAATAGAAAATAAATAATCATGTAGAAATAGCAAACGCTCTAAACTCTTATTTTTGTGAAATAGATTCTAAGTTAAGTGAAAAAATAAAAAAAAGTTAATAGTAGGTCAATAACACTTCCCAATATTTACACAAATACAATTTTTATTAGTCTTGCTAATCGTAATGAA
Organism: Pachyrhynchus sulphureomaculatus; assembly: GCA_019049505.1. NCBI lineage: Eukaryota > Metazoa > Arthropoda > Insecta > Coleoptera > Curculionidae > Pachyrhynchus > Pachyrhynchus sulphureomaculatus. The sequence continues at coordinate 38,183,089 of CM032447.1, read as the reverse complement.
ATAAAAAATATAATTCATAATATGAAAAATAAAACTGGTGGAGTCGATAAAATTAATATAAAAGTTCTAAAAACAATATCTGATTATATAGTACACCCTTTGACCCACATTTTTAAAAATATGCATTGAACAATCATGTTGGCCTGGTGCTCTTAAAAATGCGGAGGTTGTCCCAATATTTAAGGCTGGTGATAGGTATAGAGCTTCAAACTATAGACTTTTTTTATGGGTCTAGCACACGTGCTGTAGGGAAGTCCCTAAAGCTCTTCAGGAGCGGCATGTGTGCGATTCACGTTGTTCTTGAATCGCTGTAAATTGTACTCTGTCAGAAACACAACCTCGGGCAAATTATTCCAAAGGGATGATGTTCTCCATATAAAAGATTGCTTGAAAAGCGTTGTACGCGGAGTAACAAGCTGAACTTCATACAGATGTGAAGTATTAGCGCGACGTGTATTTCTAACATGCGCCGCTCTGAGAGGAATTAAGCGGGTTACATCCTTCGAACGCTTTCCATAAAAATACTTGTAGAACAGACTCAAGTCGCCAACCGTTCTTCGATGTTTCAGCGAATCAAGGCCGCCGGTCAGTTCCGGGTCTCCAATTAGACCAACAGCTCTTCTGTGGACAGAATCCAACAAATGCAGTGTATGTTTGGGAGTGGACTAATATTTTTGATTTTGAATGTTGCTAAAATCTTCGAAAGAATTACTCATAATAGACTGTATGATTTTATTCCAAATGTAATATAATATTTAAAAATCAATTTGGTTTTGTTAAAAATAAAGGTACCTTGATGCTGTTCAATATATTTCGAATATTATATATAGTTCTATGGATAACAGTAAACCAGTACTTGTAACATTTCTTGATTTGGCAAAAGCTTTTGACACTGTAAATCACAAAATGCTTTTGGATAAACTCTTTAACTATGGTATAAGAGGAGTGGCTTATGGTTTGTTGCAGAGTTAGTTAACAGTTAGTTCCAAACGGTTAGAATAAATAATTGTGTTAGTGATCATAGATACGTTACTACAGTTGTCCCCCAAGGAACAATCTTAGAGCCATTGTTGTTCATATTGTATGTCAATGATTTGTTGGGGGCATGCTAGGTGACTCAATAATGTCATATGCGGATGATACAGCAATTATCTCATCAGAGGATAATTGGTTAGATACACAAAACGAAATGAAAAGGTATCTCGAAAATGTATCGAGCCGACTTGCTCTGAATAAATTATCTTTAAACATAGATAAGACTATGTACATAACTTTTGGAAATTATTCTAATAGCGTTCCTAATAATTTAAATATAAGAATTAAAGAGCAAGGAATAAAAAGAGTAGAAAATTATAAATATTTGGGAATTATGTTTGATTCACAGCCCCCAAAAAAAAAAGTGGGGTATACTTTTGATGCGATATATCAGATCCGTATTATTTTTGCCCGCTGATCACGAATCTGACGTCAGAATATCGCCATCACATCTCAATTTTTTTCTTACCTCAAAAAATAGGTAAAAATTAGTAAAAATTAAGAAAAATATACTCCTAAAAAAAATTAATTCAAGCTTTTTCATGAATCCAAAGATGTATTAATATGTATTCGGACACACTAAGCTAATATTCATCGGTTGGATTGAGCCATACAGTTCTGTTTTCTTTCTAACCTCAATAAATCAGACAGATATAGTGCTTCTCGAATGCAAAAACGAATTCAAATTAAAATTCAACCGATCCTTACCAAATTTGGTACACGGGGATTTTTTGGGTCGCTGATCACGAATCTGAGGTTGGATTTGCAAAATTCAAGATGGCAGATGTTTTCGCGCCATTTTCGAACGCCGAGAAAATTCATCGGTCGATTTTTATTTTTCTACCTGCATCCAGGGCACCTCCACGTGGTGACGGTGGGCAACGGTGTTACTCCACTAGCCGGCAGAGTCCCTGGATAACGGCTTAGATGCCGTCATGACAGGTAGAAGAAAGAGAATTACGATGCAGGGACTCGGAAACCCAGTATCGGCGGTTGGTCAGGTTGGGAAAGCGGGCCGCAGCCGTCGTCATCCAGCGACCGTAGCTCTTCATGTGTGGGTGACTTGGCTCATGTAGAGTATAATGCTACAAGAAAACGGTCTCACGGTACAAGGACTTTTCATAAGTGCGATAAAAACAGTGATTCATTTTGTTATATTTGCTGTCAACACGTATTGAGTAAAATGGGGTCACCGATAACGGATAAGATTAAAACCTTATATAAGGATTGTTTTAACATTGAAATACAGCACCAGGATACAGATTGGGTTCCCCACATCATTTGCAGTTCTTGCAAAATAATGTTGTACATCAATAAGAAGGCGATTAAATATTCCAGACCAGCAATATGGAATAGACCATACAGTGAAAATGATTGCTACTTTTGTATGAATGTTGTATCTAGGCATAACCGAAAAAATAAAAGCACTATTACTTATAACGATGTTTCGACAGTAACAAGACCAATTAAACTAATTCCGCCTCCTGAACCACTTGATGCTGATGTTATGGAAACAAATGATTTCACCTTATCAGTTCATGCCGAAAACATTGAGACTGTCGAAAAAGATTCAAACACTGTTACTAATGAATGTTCTAGTGACAACCTATCATATACTAGTGACACAGATAAAGAATTTCTACCATACAACCGTAAACCAGAACCAATACTCGTATCACAGTCAGAACTTAGTGATCTAGTCAGAGATTTAGGCTTATCCAAAGCTGATTCAGAGCATCTTGCTTCCTTTTTAAAGAAAAGACATTTACTTAAGCCAGAAGCTACGATTTCTTATTATAGAAACAGAGATGAAGAATTTCGAAAATATTTCACAATGGACGAGGAATTGTCACTTTCATATTGTACCGATGTAAAAGGTCTAGTGGATGAATTTCAAAATAACTCATACGATCCTGAAGAATGGAGACTGTTCATTGATTCTTCTAAACGGAGCATTAAGGCAGTTTTGCTGCATAATACCAACGTTTACGCTCCCATTCCGATTGCTCATTCCACAGTTATGGAAGAGCAATATGAAAAAATGAAGCAGCTTTTGCCAACAAGAGAATCGTTCACTCCTGGTGAAAATAATGTATTGTTTCCACCATTGGTTGATCGAAGAAAAGTTCTTATTCCCCCGCTTCACATTAAGCTTGGACTTATGAAGCAATTCACGAAAGCATTAGATACAAACGGCCCATGTTTCAAATATTTGCATAAAAAATTTCCGAAATTTTCTGAAGCTAAAATTAAGGCAGGCGTATTTGACGGGCCACAAATAAGAAAATTGTTTCAAGATTCATTATTTGTTACTAAAATGAATAAAGTTGAAAAAGCTGCTTGGGTTAGTTTTAAAGAAGTCGCAACAAACTTTTGGGAAATAATAAAAGTCCTAAGTACAAAGAAATAGTCGAGAAAATGGTAAAAAACTTTCAAACATTAGGTTGCTTAATGAATCTAAAATTACATTTTCTGGACTCCCACATCGATGATTTCCCAGATAATCTTGGTGACTACAGTGAGGAGCAAGGGGAACGTTTTCACCAAGATCTGAAAATCATAGAAAATCGGTATCAAGGACGATGGGATGACCATATGCTAGCGGACTATTGCTGGTCGCTAAAAAGAGAAACAAGTCCTCAAAAGCGTTTGGGCAGAAAGCCTTTGAACAGGTCATTCGAGGAAAAAAGAACAAGATACAGCCAAAAAAAGGAAAGTTAGGCGCGGGTCTAACCTTCGCAATTCTAGGGCTTAAGGGTCTACTATTTGAGAGTATATGGTTTAAAAGTCCTGGTTTTGAGTTTATTGGGTCTCATTTTTAAAGTTACAGGGTTATTGAGGTATATTTTTTGAGGTTACAGGGTGTGGGAGTCTAAGGTTTCAGGGTTTAGGGTTTAAGAGTATCAGGTTTGAGGATTCCTCAACTGTATACCAAATTTGGTAGGAATTGGTTGGTTTTCAAAAACTTTGTCCGCCATCTTGGATCCGCCATTTTGAATTTTGCAAATCCGACCTCAAATTCATGATCAGCAACCCAAAAAACCCCCCGTGTACCAAATTTGGTAAGAATCGGTTGAATTTTAATTTGAATTCGTTTTTGCATTCGAGAAGCATATCTGTCTGATTTATTGAGGTTAGAAACGAAAACAGAACTGTATGGCTTCATCCAACCGATGAATATTAGCTAAGCGTGTCCGAATACATATTAATACATCTTTGAATTCATGAAAAAGCTTGAATCAATTTTTTACGAGTATATTTTTCTTAATTTTTACTAATTTTTACCTATTTTTTGAGGTTAGAAAAAAATTGAGATGTGATGGCGATATTTTGACGTCAGATTCGTGATCAGCGGGCAAAAATACTACGGATCTGATATATCGCATCAAAAGTATACCCCCCTTTTTTTTTGTGGGGCTGTGTATAGTATGAAAAGGGATATACATATAGAATATTTAGTTAAGAAAATAAAATATTTACTGTTTATTTTTTTCAAAGTTCTCTAGGATTATGGATACAGACACATTGCTGATGATATATCATGCATTTTTCCATAGCCGCATTATGTATGGTATAATTGCTTGGGGTGGTGCTTACAGAAACTCAATAAATGTGTGTTTCAAGAATTGCAGAATAGAATATTGAAAATACTGTTAAAAAATAATTATAATACTTTCAAGCATCCATTAAGTTTGAATCAATCATTTATTCTGGGATCTCTTGTGTATCACTACAGTGCACTTAAAAGTACATACATGACATCTCAGAATGTAACTCGAAACAAAAATTTGCAATTACCTAAAATAAATAAGTCAATTGGCTAGAAAAATAGCTACATAATTACGTAGCTATTTTTTGCTATCAAAACGTATAATAAACTGCCTAAAAATCTGAAAAATATAACCAGTCATGAGAAAACTTAAAAAAAAAAAAACTAAAAAAAAATGGACTAGATTAAATAACTCATGCTAAATCAAGTAGATATATTATCATGATCCCATATTATATTATATTGTATTATGTTAGAATATGGTATGTAACTAAATTAATGTCTCGAGTGACTGAAGTATTATAAAATTGTTGATTATATACTAAGTAGTTCTAAGTTTGAAGGACATTAAAGTACTTTTTTTTGTCCTTGTTTTCCAGTCCTACGTGCAAGTAGCTTGTTTGTAGGTGTTGCAGTTATGTAGTATATGATTGTAATTATGTATCATATGATTGTAATCAAATTCTGGAAATAAATAAATTATATATATATATATATATATATATATATATATATATATATATATATATATATATATATATATAAATATATATATACAGTGGCTCACAGCTTAAACGATGCAGTCGCTATAAGAAAAGACTAACTGGTCTCAGTGCCTCTTTATTTATTTGGAAAAAACAACTTATTGAAATTAAAGTAGTAAAGAGTCTTCTAAAAAAGTATGAATTACTTTTTGTTTAAAATATGCCTTACTTAATTAACAATAAATAATTAATCAAATCATATGCAATTTTAACGTCACAGCTTAAATGATGCAAAATAACAACAGGGGTCAAAACTTATCGCATTTTGAAATTTACGAAGGCGGCGTTGCTTTGATTTCTTAGTGCAATTGTTTTTTGTTTAGTTTGACATTTTTTCATTCAATAAAACGAAATTGTTTAAGAATGGGTCGTCGAACTACAATTTCTGAGAGAAATTTAATTATTACTCATTACAGGAATGGATACAGCCAAAGAGACATAGCCAAAATGGTAAATAAATGTCCGTCAACTGTTCAGCATATCATTGAACGTTACCGGAATGAAAATAGAGTCGAGAATAGGTCAAGGTTGGTTCCAAATAAGATCTTCAATGAACGTAAAAGATGGATTTTAAAGAGGTATCAAATAATCCAAAAAAAAGTACGCCAAAGTGGTACGCCGAGGTGGAAAGACAGTTTGGAAAAAGGTGTAACCCCGAAACAGTTCGACGGATCTTGCGAAATAATAATTTACATGGTCGAACTGCTAGAAATAAGCCTTTCATTAGCCAAAGAAATAGTCGCGTGAGATTGGAATTTGCCAGAGAGCATATCAATAAAGACTTGAATTTCTGGAATTTAGTAGTATTTGCTGATGAGACCAAAATAAACTTATTTGGGTCCGATGAAAAAATATCAGTGTGGAGACAGCCTAACGAAGAATTAAAATTGAAAAATATGAAAGCTACGGTAAAGCACGGTGGAGGTGGAGTGATGTTATGGGGCTGTATGTCATCTGCAGGAGTAGGTAACATGCATTTCGTCGAAGGGAATATGAGCCAATATGTGTACTTGGATATACTAAGGCAGCATCTCGTCGCTAGTGCCCAAAAATTAGATATTGAAAACAATTATCGGTTCTATCACGACAATGATCCAAAGCACACGTCATTTCGAGTCCGCAGTTGGTTGCTTTATAAATGTCCAAATGTTATTAAAACACCAGTCCAGTCACCAGACTTAAATGTAATTGAAAATTTGTGGCTGACATTAAAAAAAAAAGTAAATAGTGCCCCAATATCAAATAAAACTGAATTAAAAGTAAAAATTACTGAAGCACGGAACACTATTTCCCCGGAGTATACTAGAAAGTTAGTTGAATCAATGTCCAGAAGATTACAAGCCGTTCTTGATAATGAGGGACGCCCGACCAAATATTAGCAGGCTTATTTCAAATTCTACAGTTTGTTTTCTCTAATAATTTTGGTATATTGAATTTTGCATCATTTAAGCTGTGACGTTAAAATCGCATATAATTTAATTAATTATTTATTGTTAATTAAGTAAGGCATATTTAAGATAAAAAGTAATTCATACTTTTTTAGAAGACTCTTTACTACTTTTCAATAAGTTGTTTTTTCCAAATAAATAAAGAGGCACTGAGACCAGTTAGTCTTTTCTTATAGCGGCTGCATCATTTAAGCTGTGAGTCACTGTATACAGGGTTACAGGGAAAGTCGTCCTAGATAATTAAGGACGTTATAGTTTAGGTCGTTTTCTGACCGATTTGACTCTATGACATGATGTCCTAAACTTAACTGTTTTCGAGATATTGAAGTTTAAAGATTTTCTAAAAAAAAACATGTTTTTTTTTGCTTTTATATCGATTCTTTTTATTAGAGGTTCTCGAGTGCGATTTTTTGGTTATTTTTAGTTAGTCTGTATGTCAAGTATCAAAAAATCATCAGCTAGTTACTAACAGTTTCAAATGGCGCCTTGTTAATGTTTCTAAATTACGAATTTTTACCAAGTGTTTCCTACTTTAAATCAATAAAGAGAAAAAAAAATGTATGGAAGTTATTCTGCAAATTATTTTAAAAACTTTTACGTCTTTTTAGTTATCTAAAACGGTATAATATCTACTGGATCTATTGAAAATTCTAAGAAAATGAGATTTCAATAGGCCCAAATGTAGAGTAACATAATAATAGAATTTAGATACTACCAATTACCGGTTTACTACTTGCACCTTCAAACAATAAAAAGGGTTGGGTAAGCATTTTTCCCGGTCGGGGTACTCTCTGTGCGAGTGACATTTTCTGTTCACTAAACAGTATTGAATGATTTTTTAGTCTGCTCATGCGATTCGTCCGTGGTAGATGTGCCGTACCGTGTTTTTTTCAAAAATATCTGTGTTTCATCTTCTGACTGTGTGAATTGGCTCGTAACTGGATTTTGATCTCTGCTTGTGAACATGGCAACGTATACCAACGAGGAATATGCTGACATCCTAATGTGTTACGGATTTTGCGAAGGAGTGTCGTCGCGTGCACGTGATGAATACATACTACGATATCCTACTCGTCGTGTACCTGATGCTAGCGTATTTGATGGAACTTATCGAAGACTATGAGAAACTGGTTCCGTACAAAGACGGCGGACTGACATGGGACGACCACGTATCGTTGACGATGACGAAGAAAACGAAATACGACGTCTCTTTGAGGTGGACCCAACCACATCTACAAATGTTGTCGCACAACAGCTTGGTATTTCGCAGTGGAAGGTATGGTTTGTAATGCATACTGTTGGGCAACACCCTTACCACTATACGCCCGTGGGGGATCCGTTGCGACGATTAGAATTCTGCAGATTTATGCTCAATACCGATGTCGAAGATGCATTTTTTTTTAAGAAAGAACTGACGAGTCGAAATTCGACAAAGACGGTCTTACAAACTACCACAATGCCCACTATTGGGCTTCTAAAGAGGAAGGCAACCCAATCAAAAAAAGAACGAAAGGATCACAAACAAGATTCAGCTTAAATGTGTGGATGGGTATAATTTCAAATTATTTGGTTGGGCCATTCTTCCTGCCAGATAATTTGAATGGCGAGGAATACGACCATTTTTTGCGGAACGATTTACCTAATTTGATGGAAGACCTACCTATTGGTTTGAGACAAAAACATGTACTTTCAACACGATGGCTGCCCAGCTCACTACAGAGGAAGTGTTCGTGCATGGCTCAATGACAATTATCCCAACAAATGGATTGGAAGAGGCGGACCCATACCCTGGCCGGCGAGAAGCCCAGACCTAACACCGATGGATTTTTATGTGTGGGGTAACATGAAAAGTCTCGTATACGACCAGATGACTCCTATCGAAAACCTGGATGTCCTAAGACAAAAAATAATTGATGCGGCTGACGAAATGAGGCGGCACCTCACAACCAGCGTTGTGAAAAAGTAATTTAAGAAAAAGAATGAGAATTTGTGTTAGAAATAGGGGCGACCATATAGAACATGAATTATAATTAATAAAAAATATTAAATCGCAAGGTTTTTTGTTTTATTTGTGTATTTTTCGTATTTTCACCTAGAACTAAAAATTTACCTTTTGCTACCAGAGCCCGCGTTAGGTGTCATTCTGTGTACAGTTTTCCTATTAAACTCCTAGTATTATACCTTTTTTGATAGCTAAAAAGACGTAAAAGTTTTTAAAATAATTTGCAGAATAACTTCCATACATTTTTTTTTCTCTTTATTGATTTAAAGTAGGAAACACTTGGTAAAAATTCGTAATTTAGAACATTAACAAGCCGCCATTTGAAACTGTTAGTAACTAGTTCAAATTTTTTTGATGATTTTTGATACTTGACATACAGACTAATTAAAAATAACCAAAAAATCGGACTCGAGAACCTCTAATAAAAAAAAATCGATATAAAAGCAAAAAAAAAAACATGTTTTTTTTAGAAAATCTTTACACTTCAATATCTCGAAAAACGGTTAAGTTTAGGACATCATGTCATAGAGTCAAATCGGTCAGAAACGACCTAAACTATAACGTCCTTAATTATCTAGGACGACTTTCCCTGTAACCCTGTATATATATATATATATATATATTATATATATATATATATATATATATATATATATATATATAATATATATATATATATATATATATACAGTGGCAGAAAAGTGTGCCACATATGTGATTTTTCTTTACTAATAAATTTAGAAGAAAAGTGAGTTTACAGATGGATTCTGCATCAGTTGAAACCCGGAACATTTGAACTTTCTAAAGGATAAAAATCCAAAAAATCACATTTTTATTTTTTGAATTTGAAATGTATTTGTTAGATTCGTACAGTTTACATATTTAGTTTTTGATTTTAAGTTAGGTTTTACTTGTTTTACAATCGATAATTAAAAAATTCTGATTTTCGTAAAACCGCAACTGTTACACGGACAAGTATCGAATATTTTCATCTTATCGCTTGGAGTTTGAGATTTTTGTTTTTTAAAGGACACTGTAGCTATCATAATTTATTCCAAAACAAAGAAAAACAAGCCCTTTAACATTTATTAACGAACGATAAATTTATTTTATCCCTTTGAATGTTTCCGAGATTTTCCTTAGAGTCAAATTTGTATTAACGTATATTGACATGCTTTGTAAACAGTTACATCTCGGCCAGCGAAATTTCAAGACACCGCTCGATTTTTTTATAGGACTATCTCAAGAAAAAAATTTATATTCTGAGACCCCTCAGAAATAATGCAATAAAAAGTGTATAAACGACATTATTCCGCACATATTCTTCTTCTTCGGGTACCATGACCGTTAAATGACCATTAGTTATCATGTTGGCTACCATGTTGATGATGATGGTTTTATTGACAGCCGCTCAGAAAAATTGAACCGTAGACTTTCTGTACCACGGCCTCAAATTTTTTAACCACAATGTTCCCCTTCTCCCTCAACTACGTCTGCCTGGAATCTTTCCCTTTACCAGGTGTACAAATAAGAAATGCGGATTTTTTTTCTAAAAAAACATTCGCTTCGGAAGAATGATAAAAAATGCTTTATTCAAAGTATGCTCCATCGCTTGTTATACATTTTTCCCTTCTTTCGGGCAGTTTGTGAATACCACGCCAGTAAAAATCTTCCCCCTTTTGCTGCGAACCATTTATCGAGCCATTTTTTCACAACTTCGTACGAACCAAAGCGCTGCTCAGTAAGCGCGTGACCCATCGATGCAAACAAGTGGTAATCGGAAGGAGCCAAGTCTGGTGAGTAAGCCGCATGGGGTAGAACTTCCCAGCTGAGTGCTTCCTACGTGTCGCTAACTGGTTTTGCCGTATGTGATGGAGCATTGTCATGAAGAAAAATGACTTTGTGTTGCCTCTTTCGGTATTCTGGCCTTTTTTCAAGCAACGAAGGGTTCAAATCGGTCAATTGTTGGTAACGTTTAGTATTAACCAGATTTTAACAGCTCATAATAGACCACGCCCCTCTGGTCCCACCAAACACAGAGCATCGACTTTCTGCCAAAGCACTTCGGTCTTGCGCTCGATGTGGATGGTGCGCCTGGGTCTACCCATGATTTTTTGTGTTTGGGATTCTCAAAATAAATCCACTTTTCATCCCTGTAACTATACGATTCAAAAACGACTTCCTTTTGTACCGAGCGAGCAAAATGTGACACGTGTTTTTGCGCTTTTCCATTTGCCTGTCGTTCAACTCATGTGGTACCCATCTATCGGCCTTCTGAATCTTTCCCTTCTCTCGCAGCCGATTGGAAATAGCTTGTTGCCTAACGCCCAATTGCTCGGCGAGTTGTTTTTGTGTTTGCGAATCATCTTCGTCCAACAATGCTTGCAATTCCACATCTTCGTATTTTTTTGGCGGTTTTCCACGTTCCTTGTCTGCAACATCGAAGTCACCACTTTTGATACGCCGAAACCATCGTTCACACGTATCTTACGATGGAGCATGTTCACCATAAGCTTCTCGAAGTAATCGGTATGATTCAACAGCAGTTTTTTTTTTCAAATGAAGACAAAAAATTAATGCAGTCTGCGAATGCTCTTTGTTCGGTATAAATTTCGACATATTGAATACTACACTATGCACACGCTTTTCCAATTTATCACTCGTGCGCGTTTGACACTTGTTGATGACACAACAAAATGGTGCAGTGTCAAATCTTTATAGCGCAAACTGCATTGGTGCACCATCTGTTGTCTGAAATCCGCATTTTCATACTTGTACACCTGGTATTTAGTGAGATGCAAAATTTCATATTTTTCTGGATGTCTCATAATGTGGCCAAAATATTCTAATTTTCGTCGTTTGATGGTCGTGACCACTTCCAAGTTTTTGTCCATGCGAGTGAGAGAACGCTGTTGTACTAATTTCTGTCTATCCAACTGATTTTCAGCAATCGTCGATACATCCACATCTCGAATGTCTCCAGACGTTTAAGCATTGCTTCAGTTACCGTCCACGCTTCCATGCCGTACAAAAGAACCGTAAAGATATAGCAGCCTACCATTTTCATCCGTAGTTTCGATGATAGAAAATGTTTTAAAAGAAAATATTTTTTAGTGCGACAGTTGCAGTTTTTCGAACACCATCATTTTTTAATTATTGGTTGTGAAAAAAGTAAAACATGGCTTGAAATCAAAAAATAAATTTTAAACTTTCTCTCTAACTAATATACTTCAAATTCAAGAAATAAAAATCTCCTTGCGATCAAATTTGTATTGCTCAAAAACTGACAAAATATGATTTTTGTCCAATCGATTTAAAAGTTTGCACTCTACCATAAATGCAATTCTAAACATTATTTCCTAAAAAATATGTTCGATATTTTAACAAACAGAAGAAAATTCAAATTTTGCGCCAAATCAACACTGTAAAATTATTTTTTGAGTTTCAAGTATTGCAGAATCACCTAGAAATTCAGTTTTTTAAAAAAATTTAATAATAAAGAAAAATTCTACATGTTTCCTACCCGCTTATAAAAGAATTAAAAAAATAAATCCTGGCCGTTGCACCGATAGCAAACAATATTTATAGTAATACATGCAATAAAACTTATTAAAAAAAACATGTTCAACCAGAAAAGAGTTCGTAAAGTCGAGAGATACAGTCATGTTGAATTTCTAAAAGTTCCTCTCTAAACTAATGAATTTAAATAAACTGGGAATGTTCTGAATTTTGCTTTTGCAATTAATCCAAAAATGCCTCCGACTTAACTGATATAAACTCTTCTTTCTCAGAAAATTTTACCAACTCCATTAAAAATAAATAACCGGCCAAGTGCTAGTCGGACTTGCGCAATTAGTGTTCTATACGTTGATTGCTTTTAAAATTTTTGTCATGGTAATGATCAATGACTCCACCAAAACACACCCCAATGAGTTTTTAACAAAGTTTGTTTCCGATCTTTGTTGAAAACTGTTGACATTAAAAATTTTTGTTTTTTTTTATATACAAGATAAATTATTAAAGTTAATGCACTCGTGAGAATTTTCGTTCAATCTACACAATGTGGAGAATATTCCAAAATTTTTTCAAAATTTTTGGATGAGTACTTTTTAAGATAAGCGGCAATCTTTATAAATAATACAAAGGAAAGTGTGCGCAAGTATTACATTATATATATATATTTTTGAGCTCGCATTTTCACAAGCTTTCATATGACACCCTACTAGATGACCTTGTAAAAAATATTTTTTTCACTTTCGATTTCACCCCCAAAACTACCCCTTTAAGTCAAAATTTAACTTTCAAAACTACACTCTGATGGGGCCATGTATTCCTATATTAGCGCCAAATTTCAACTTTTTATATCAAATAGTTTCGGAAATAAGAGTGAGACAGACGGACATTCACCAAAGGGAACTTGTAAGTGTTCCGTACGGAACATTAAAAATATATGCAGAATGGCTTAAGATATACAGAGTTAAACTTTTTGCCCAGCCTTGTTAGTATATTATAATAATATTCACACTTGATTTGAATTTTTTTCGAGTAAAATAATGAAAATCTGTTTGTTTACTGGCGTGTATACTGTTTGTTATATTCTATAGAATATTCATGCCGATTTTTTATGCGTATTTATTTTACGCATTTTGGACACCTGCAAGGCCTATTCCCTAACTAGGCTACTATATAAACCATAAGCGCGGCTTATCCAACATCAAGTTGTCATTTGCTACGAACTGATTCAAAAATGAAACTCACGGTAAGAAAATTTCCAAAAACTATACTTATAAATTATTTTAACTATCTTATATAACATACTTATCTTCACAAACACAACACAAAAGTATTGTAGGTTTTATTTTCACCAATTTTCAAATTTTTTTATAAGGTGTAAATTTTTAAGGTAAAAATGAACTGATTATAATTAGCTGGACGGATGAACTTGTTGAACACCACAAATTTTGTTAAAACTTGGATTCAAACTAGATACAGTCTCTCACTGGCGACTTGAATCATATATTTTTTGAATGTCACAAATATACGAGGGTTGTATGATAAGTACCTAGCCTTGGGAAGAAAAAACTATCATTAAGTGTAAAATTTATTTTATTTTTCAACACTAGCTCTGTTGGTGGACTAGCTCAATACGCTAGTCCACCATTTTTCTATCTTTTGTATCCCGTTTAAAAAAATACGATTTTTCAACCCTTCAAAATAGGCGTTTGTTTTAGCCAACACCTCATCGTTTGAGCCAGTTTTTTTTCCGCCGAGCCATGTTTTCATATTTTCATATCCGAAAATAGAAAATAAATCGCTAGGAACTAAATCTGGCGAATATGGTGGATGCGGAAGCAATTCGTATCCCAACTTAGGGAATTTTGCCATGGCGATGACATAAGTGTGCACGCGTGCATTGTCTTGATGAAAGAGAATTTTTTTCTTCCTCAAATGGGGACGTTTTTCTTTCACAGCATGGTTAAAACGATCCAGTTGATATAACACGCAAGCTGAAAAGTTTTTTGGTCTAGCTACTTAAAACGCATTTTTTTTTGCAAAATTCGACTTTATTCAACAATATAGTCACCTTTGAGCGCACGTTTTTCTTGTTCATTTGGAGCGGTTTCTTTTCGATTTCTGCCTTCAATGCACCAATAACTTTATATAATAATTGCTGTCTCAACATAGTCGATGAAAATTGTTCCATGCGCATGCCAAAATACAGAGGCCAGGACCTTCCCCGCCGACTGTTGCCTTTGATCGTTTCGGGCGTCTTTTACCAGCTGCTGTCCACTCAGCTGACTGCCGATTTAATTCCGGTGTGTAGTGGTGGATCCATGTTTCTTTCATTGTCACATTTCGCGTGAAAAAATCCATTTTTTTTTATTGCGCTCAAACAGGTCGAAACAGCGCTCAGAATCATCAACACGTTGCTGTTTTTGGTCCACTGTGAGCAAAACGCGGTGCCCATTTCGAACAAAGCTTTCTCATGCCCAAATGTTCATGCAAAATATGACCAACATGTTCTTTTGATAGCTTTAGGGTGTCAGCTATCTCACGTAATTTCACTTTATCGTCATCCAAAACAATTTTGTGGATTTTTTTATGTTTTCCAGCCTCATTTGGGCATCCAGAGCGTTCAGCATCATTTGTGTCTGTACGGCCACGTTTAAATTCAACACACCAATAAATGATGAGTGATTTTCCAGGAGTAAAGTTCCCGTAACATTTATCACAT